>JAPMUY010010459.1:90000-92500 GCA_026901105.3 Galaxias olidus
GTGTGTGTGTGTGTGTGTGAGGTGTGTGTGTGCGTGTGTGTGTGTGTGTGTGTGTGTGTGTGTGTGTGTGTGTGTGTGTGTGTGTGTGTGTGTGTGTGTGTGTGTGTGAGTGTGTGTGTGTGTGTGTGTGTGTGTGTGTGTGTGTGTGTGTGTGTATGCATGTTTTACCAGCCGTTTCATCAGCTTTGGACTTTACTTCCAACTTGTCGTCATAGAAATCCATCGTCACAGTAATTTTTTCATGGAATATGAATAATTCAAGAAAAGGAGGAGAAAAGACAGGAAAAAGAGAAAGAGAAGAGTGGGAGAAGAAAGAGGAGAGTAGGAAGAACATTAAGGAGGAGGTAGAGTTTAATTTAAGCATGAGACAATTTTAGGATGTTTGTGTGACTCAGTATATGACTAGCTCTGACTAGCTACAGCAGTTAGCTCCACTTAATGAGGGGATGATAATAATGATAATAATAATCACTAAATAAATACTATACATAATTATAATTCATTTAATTTTCAGGTGCCTTTTTAGACACCCAAGGTCACCTTACATTACAGGACATACAATTCAAATATAATATATATATATATATATACAATATATATATATATATATATATATATATATATATATATATATATATATATATATACAGTACACATATTTCTTGTTTGTTTCTGCTTGCCTTGGCTAAAGCACATTGAATTGCCTTTGTGTATTAAATGTGCTATAGACTCTAGATACATTTCATTTGATTTGATTTGAACACCGTGTATGGGAGTGGACATAAGTGATACGTCATATATAGGCTTAGTAAGTGTTGGTCTAATAAAATGTCAGCAGTAAAAAAAAACGGTACAAGTTTAAAGCAGAGGTGATATAATCCTGTTTTCAGCCACTTCGGAAATGATAACCCAACGTGGCCTTGTGAACAGCAACAGTACCCCCTAGTGGCCGGTGGATATACACAGGTCAATGCTATGATTGATCATTTGCGCCACCTTAAATTAAACCAGAGTTGCTGTCAGGATCCTGAGACTGAGCGTTTTCTTAAACCCTCATCACTCACGTCAACGTCATTGTGGGTGGTGTGCCCCGCCCCCCCCCTCCACCACAACCCCCCCCCCCACCCCCCCTCCCCCGCACCCCCCCACCCCCCCCCCCCACCCTGTTTCTGTCTGTGCCCGTTATACGAGCTAGTCTATAGTGTAGTCTAGTAAAGTTACACTTTGAAAGTCAATTCAATTTTTGTGAGCGCTTTACTGTAGCGACATCAAAGCCACCAGAAGGAGAGATTCCCTCCAGAGACAAATTAACTTAACAGGGAAGTTTCAAGGTAAGCAAAACTGCCGACTCAAATCGATACCTCATTCAATTTCAGGAGTCGACGCTGTCGAGACAAATCCCATCAGCCAATAATATTATATGGCCGCATGGTGATGTAGGCTACGACTCCTTGGGGAATGGCTCTTTAACGTCTGCTTGGACGGTTTAGTTATAGCAGTGTGTCGCTGCTGCCACCTGCTGGCAAGGTTATTACAGTGATTTACTCTGTGACAAAGGAAAAAAAAAATAGTATTGTTGGTTCATTGGAGAATAACTTTGGTATTATTTATTGACTGGAGCCATAGGTTTAGTGCTGTTGTTGCTTGGTAACAGCAAGGTATTGAGAAGGAAAACTAGGTAAAGCCATCTCTCTAACACACACTCTATAAATCAAGATGATCCTGATTAAATCAAGGAAGGTATAGGTGCTGTAGGAATAGGCGTAGGTCATAGGTCATGTGTATTTTTAGACTGGAGTAACCGACGGAGACTAGGTCTCTTTTCCAGCAGTGCCCTGTGTAAGACCGATACAAGTTTAATGTTAGGGTCAAGCTAAACTGAAATAGGTCACCATAGGTGAAAGGTCAAGCTTACAGTGCATCCTGAAAGTATTCATACCCCTTCACTTTTTCCACATTTTATTATGTAACAGCCTAATTCCAAAATGGATTAAATAAAAAAAAATTCTCAACATTCTACACACAATACCGCATAATGACAAAGTGAAAAAAGTTTAGAATTTTTTGCAAATGTCTTAAAAATAAAAAAATAAAATGTCACATGTACATAAGTATTCACACCCTTTACTCAATACTTTGTTGAAGCACCTTTGGCAGCAATTACAGCCTCAAGTCTTCTTGAGTATGATGCTACAAGCTTGGCACACCTATTTTGGGGCAGTTTCTCCCATTCTTCTTTGCAGATCGTCTCAAGCTCCATCAGGTTGGATGGGGAGCGTCGATGCACAGCCATTTTCAGATCTCTCCAAAGATGTTCAATCGGGTTCAAGTCTGGGCTCTGGCTGGGCCACTCAAGGACATTCACAGACTTGTCCCAAAGCCACTCTTTTGTTATCTTGGCTGTGTGCTTAGGGTCGTTATCTTGTTGGAAGGTGGACCTTTGCCCCAGTCTGAGGTCCAGAACACTCTGGAGCAGGTTTTCATCAAGGATCTTTCTATA
>JAPMUY010010459.1:95000-98361 GCA_026901105.3 Galaxias olidus
CAATCAAATTTATAGTTCAAATAATCATATTCACGCAATCTCTTTTTCAAGCGATACCTGTTCTTAAATGCATCGACAAGGCTCTCTTCACATCAACAACATACAAACAGTTTTAGAAAGATAAGGGATAAAGGGATAAGTTTAAAACACAAATACGTGCTATGAAAACAACTACAGAAGTTAATAATTTCAAGCATTAACGCAGTTGTTTGTAGTTTTATATCCTGCAAGGGTTTTTGTAGCCTGTGTATTTAAATAAAGCAGGAAGTTACTCTCTGTTACTCTATGACAACTCTCTGTTGTCATAATGTTTGGTTGTAGTTCGCAAGGTGTCTTTAGTTCTGAAGTTACGGGAACTGACTAACTGCTGCCTTTTAACTTCCTGTAAATTGTCGAGGGGACGGGCGATTTTGGCTGAGTTCTGAATCGCCTAGTATGCATCCTTAACATACTAAATATGATGATAAAATTGTGTGCAGTATGCTAACGGTACATTGTACGTAAATATGAAGTATGGAAAAAGTTTGATGATGACATACTACATTTAGAAAAATGTTGAGAGAGAATGTAGAGATGCCCCAAAATGCAATGCGCTAACTTCCTTCTGGCTTTGACAGTATAAAAACAAAATGCTATATTTCTTTATTTCTTTCTTTCTTTCTTTCTTTCTTTCTTTCTTTCTTTCCCTGCCTAATTGACTATGTGTGTGTGTGTGTGTGTGTGTGTGTGTGTGTGTGTGTGTGTGTGTGTGTGTGTGTGTGTGTGTGTGTGTGTGTGTGTGTGTGTGAGAGAGAGAGAGCAAGGGGGCTGGCTAGCGCTCCCTCCCTCCCCCCTGGGGGTAGTCAGTGGTGGGAGGAGAGACAAGATTCAACAGATGACCACTGCAACATTCCTAGAGTGGGAGTAACACCTGGAGCAAGATAGGAAGAGGAGAGGAGAGGAGAGGAGAGGAGAGGAGGAGGGAGGAGAGGAGAGGAGAGGAGAGGACAGTAGAGAGATGAGAGGAGAGGGAGGAGAGAGAGGAGAGGAGAGGAGAGGAGAGGAGAGGACAGTAGAGAGAGGAGAGAGAGGAGAGGAGAGGACAGGACAGTAGAGAGAGGAGAGAGAGGAGAGGAGAGGACAGGACAGTAGAGAGAGGAGAGAGAGGAGAGGAGAGGAGAGGAGAGGACAGTAGAGAGAGGAGAGAGAGGAGAGGAGAGGACAGGACAGTAGAGAGAGGAGAGAGAGGAGAGGAGAGGAGAGGAGAGGAGAGGACAGTAGAGAGAGGAGAGAGAGGAGAGGAGAGGAGAGGAGAGGAGAGGACAGTAGAGAGAGGAGAGAGAGAGAGGAGGAGAGGAGAGGGAGAGGAGGAGAGAGGAGAGAGGAGAGGAGAGGAGAGAGAGAGAGAGAGAGAGAGGAGAGGAGAGGGGAGAGAGGAGAGGAGAGGAGAGGAGACCTTGCTACCTTGTTGCTATGATACCAGAGAAGAAAAGGGTATTCCTTATCAATTGAACGATTATCCATTTGATTGACTGTTTCTGGATTAAATTAATACTGTTCCCTTTGTTATCTCCTTGCTTTTTTAATGGTTTTTATGTGTGTAATGCAAAGAAATCACAGCTGAATTGATTTGAATAGTGAGAAACAGGAATGAACTCTTGAAGACTCTTGACATTTGAAGAGTGGTTTAGAAGATAAAGGATAAGAAAAGCAGAGAGGGGAAGAAAGAGGGAGGGAGGGAGGGAGGGAGGGAGGGAGGGAGAGAGAGAGGGAGAATAAAGACAGAAAAAGACTGACAGAAGGCCGACACCCACATCCACAGAAGAAGAGCTTTGGGCCACACCCCCGAAGTATGTTAATGAGTTCTTCAAGGAAATGTTTGAGTCAGAGAGAGCGCGAGAGAGAGAAAGAGGAGAAGAGAGAAGAAGTGAGAGACGAAAAGGGCAGGGCTAGTGTCTGTGTACTTTTCAGTCTGTCAGCAGAGACACACACACACACACACAAATATGTTCATCGTACACACGTACATTTTTCTCACTCAACACGCCCACACAGACTAACTTCTCAACAAGTAACCACACGCACGCAAATAGTTCTTCTCTCTCTCACACACACACACACACACACACACAGACACACACTCTGAGCAGAGAGTAGTCAGGGACAGCGTTCTTCTCTGTGCTGTGTGGCAGTGTGGCGTGGATGATCTCTTTAGATAAGCTGGGCCGTTAGTATGACTTTATCTTCTGTTTGTGAGGACACGTATTCTGTGAAGGGAACTCACCTGGACCTTTAGTTTGGACCTGGGGATCGGCGTGACGGACAGGTAGGACTCTTAACGCCTCGCCAACGCCCTCCAACACACCCAGACACAAACACACATGTACAGAACAGGAGTTAACATGACTTTAGAGTTCAGGCATACATACGAGCATTGCTTGCACATTCTCAAGGAGTTTTTTTTTTAGTTAACACACTTAAACATGGCTTTACTTCCCTGTGTATCGAGAAGGAGCTCGTGTTTAGCCTGAGCGCTGTTAGGGTCCAGACTGTTTCCTGAGAATGCATGGAACACACCACACAGAGCTGTGGTTCTGTCTGCAGGGTCTCTCAGAGATACCTCAATCTCTACAACCTTCGCACTACGGACCATGTGATTGGTCCTTATCACACACACTTTAAGACGAGGGACGTGTCTGTGTGTGTCTGTGTGTGTGTGTGTGTGTGTGTGTGTGTGTGTGTGTGTGTGTGTGTGTGTGTGTGTGTGAGTGTGTATAAAGGGATGAGATGATAGGAGAGTATGAGGAGGATATAGAATGAGGAACACGTATTTGAGTACTAGATCTCATATTGTGTATTTGTGTATCTGTGTATCTGTGTGTGTGTGTGTGTGTGTGTGTGTGTGTGTGTGTGTGTGTGTGTGTGTGTGTGTGTGTGTGTGTGTGTGTGTGTGTGTGTGTATCTCCCCTTATTCATTTTTTGGTCACTATTGCTTCACTTCCTGAACACAGAAGGAGATTGCACCAGATAGAGCTCATGCCCAGTCACTCAGTCTGTGAACGCTCTCTCCTTTCCACTCTCTTTCTCTCTACCTCCTGTTCACTCTCTTTCTCTCTACCTCCTGTTCACTCTCTTTCTCTCTACCTCCTGTTCACTCTCTTTCTCTCTACCTCCTGTTCACTCTCTTTCTCTCTACCTCCTTTCCACTCTCTTTCTCTCTACCTCCTGTTCACTCTCTTTCTCTCTACCTCCTGTTCACTCTCTTTCTCTCTACCTCCTGTTCACTCTCTTTCTCTCTACCTCCTGTTCACTCTCTTTCTCTCTACCTCCTTTCCACTCTCTTTCTCTCTACCTCCTGTTCACTCTCTTTCTCTCTACCTCT
>JAPMUY010010462.1:0-82500 GCA_026901105.3 Galaxias olidus
ATGGGAGATTGTGGTTCCCAGAGATGAGTTATTCATTAGACCTTCCTAATTCTTAAATCTTAAACTACGAGGGTCATTTTATGGACTGAATGTCCTGACAATGGTCTCATGCCTACTACCCATACTGTAAGTGTAGTTTTCTTTTGTTCCACAAAAACACGTATAAATGTAGTTTCCTCCTTTATTGCATGAAGTGGTATGTATGAAGGGCACATTTGTAATTGGAGTAATTTCCTCATTGTTCGTTTTCAGTAAAAAAACAAAACTAAAACATGTCCTTCTTTAAAGACAATAAACAATTGAAAACAACAAAATGCCAAATTGTTTCTTGTACAACTTGTAACTGCCATAATAAAAGCTAAAGATGGGCAACTGGTCATTCCCAAAGCCAAACTTAAAACCTTTGGGGAGCGTGCATTCTCTAGGGCAGCACCTAAACTATAGCACTCTCTCCCTCCTCTAATTCACAATTCCAACTCCCTTTCAATCCCGCCACAAAACGTTTATTTTTACCCTAGCCTACGCTTACTTACTTTCTTACTTACACACTTACTCTGTTTAGAAACCTGTTCCATATCCTTCTAATGATATTCTGTTCTTTTCACGTTATACTAGTTACCTTCTTTTTGTTGCCATGTTCACTATAAAGGCCTATCTTGTGAAGCGTCTTTGGGTGTCAGAAACATATTAATTAATTCTGTTTAGAAACCTGTTCTATCATTCCAATGATATTCCCTTCTTTTTGTTATACTATTTAGTTTTTTTCCTTTATTTAGTTTGAACTGTTGTTGCTCTCTGTCTGTTCCCCCTCTATCTCTTTTATTGTTTGTTGCCATGTTTACTATGTAGGCCTATCTTGTGAAGCGTCTTTGGGTGTTAGAACGCACTTTATAAATAATATGAATTATTATTATAATTAAAGTCTGAATTCTTTTTTTTATTCATAAACAAATGCTTGTCTGCGGAAAACAATATAAAAAACAACTGTCATTTGCAACTTGCAATCACAAGATTTTGTATTCAATTCTGTTAAATGGTGCAGGGCTTTAAGCAAACACAGCCGAGTGCTTCCAGTCTGAATAAATGAGAAAGCCGGTAAATGTACTGTCCGTTTTGGAGCTGGAGTAGATACCGTTGTACTCGCCCAGCGCCATCTGGACCCATACCTGGTCGCCCGGCACCACGTGAAGCAGCGAGCCGCCCGTCAACGATGTCGGTTTCGGCCAGTTACCGTGGAACTGGAAAAAGGACGCCATCGCGTGTCCATTCTTCATCAGGTCGAACTGCAGGCTGGCGCGGTAGACGGTGGCGTGGACAGTGAAATAATAAACGCCGGGGATTTTTGCAGTGAAACGGCCCGTCTCAACGTTATAGTCCCCTTGTTCGTTCTGAATGATCTGGTCGAAGCGGACTGCGTCTCCCACGGCAACGAGAGTGTCGCGGGCTTCAGAGAGCTTGGCGCTGAAGGCTGATTTGGGAGCTACGGCGCATTCCCCTGCCTCACCCCGCTCGCCCTTATCTCCTGGGTCACCTCTGTCTCCTGTCAGGCCTCTGGAGCCTGACTCGCCTGGTCAAAGAAGAAAAGGACACATGACATGAGAATGTGTAATGTATTTTAGGTGTGAAATAAAGTGTATAACTGACTCAAAATGTAGCCTAGACTAACAAAAAATAAATAAAAAAAAGGAAACAGGAAGTCAGGAACTAACATAACTAACATACATTATTTAGTTGCCATTGAGAAATGAGTGGTTAACTATTAGTCAGCCATCTTGGTTTCCCAGGACAGTGCATTGTGTTCTCTGTAAATTCCACTATATGCTTAACTACACTCTTATACCATGACCGTAGCTTAACTACACTCTTATTCCATGACCGTAGCTTAACTACACTCTTATTCCATGACAGTAGTTTACCGTGGTCTCCCCGGTCTCCTTTCTCTCCTTTCTCTGACAGAGGGGCGTCTCTCCCGTCCCGCCCGTCCCTTCCCGGTTGTCCAGGGTTACCGTGTACCCCAGGGGACCCTGGGATGCCTGGGTGTCCCGCACACAGACTGGGCAGGACCTTACTGTCGTCCAATTGGCTGGTCGTGTTCACAAGTAGAGCCAATAAGATCGACAGCAGTGGCCACTGCTCGAGTGATGTCATCTCAATGCTGCTGTTGACGGATAGAGATAACGGAGAGGACCATGAGAGAGAGAGAGAGAGAGAGAGAGAGAGAGAGAGAGAGAGAGAGAGAGAGAGAGAGACCAGAGAGAGAGAGAGAGAGAGAGAGAGAGAGAGAGACCGGATGGAGAGAGAGAGAGAGAGAGAGAGAGAGAGAGAGAGAGAGAGAGAGAGAGAGAGAGAGAGAGAGAGAGAGAGAGAGAGAGAGAGAGAGAGACAGAGAGAGAGAGAGACAGAGAGACAGAGAGAGAACCCAACAGATTAATGGACAGACAGACAGACAGACAGACAGACAGACAAAGAGAGTCAGAGAAAACTGGGATACTAGGCACACTGTTCAATGTCCATTCTATGAGAAACACTAATATTGAAATGAGGAAGTGTTGAAGTGAGTGAAAACATCCATTAGGCTAATACGACACACTTTTCCTCAGGGCAGGAAACTACGGCCCAGCGCGTTCAAAGCAGGAGTCAAAGATCAAAGTCCAGAGTACTTGAAAGTCAAACTGAAACAACTGGAAACCGTCCCACGAGGGAGAGTGAATAACAATTCGTCAGAAAATGGAGGGGACTTAACATCAGTGGAGACTCATCCTCTTCAGCGACACAATAAACTATGCGAGGAAGAGGAGGGACTGAAGAACAGCTATGAACTATGAACCACAGGAAATATACAAGGTATCGGGTAAGTTAAATCCTACACCTGCAGCAGCACACAAAAGTTTCACCCACTTCATAAAACAGCCATTTCAATCAGAGGGAATTAGATAATAAACACCAAACGGAGCCAAAGTGTTAACAGAACACTATATTATAATAATTTTACTTTCTCTTTGTACTGTGTGTGTGTGTTTCTTTCTTATGTATACACATGTATTTGTGGGTTGCATGTGCGTGTGTTTACGTGAAACCAGTGCAACTCTCTCCCCACCACTTGACATCCTCGTCCAGCAGTTCTGGGAAGGAGAGAGAGAGAGAGAGAGAGAGAGAGAAGCAGACCAGCTGGGAGGATATGTTTTTACGTTTGGATGCCGTGACTGCTCCTGGCTGTCAGCTCGACTACTTCCTGCACTGACTGACTGTCTGACTGATGGAATGTATGAGCTAATGATTGGCTGATTTGCTGGCTGGCCGGCTGGCTGGCTGTCCTAATAGCTGAAGTATCCGCTGACTGACTAAACTGCAGACTATTGAAAGACTGCACCCGTAAGGATACAGTCTGATTTTGTAGTTTAATATGATCAGAGTTTAATAAGATTAGATCTAAGAAAACTAAAACAATAATAAACCAGTAATTTCACTGAACAGGAAATGTCTTTGTGTTGGCAAGAGCTAATACAGCAAACAAAACAATGGTTGGAGCAAAAAAAAAAAAAAAAAAATGATAAAGAATAATGTACTCTCATCAGACACAAGCCCACCGAAATGTGAAGAAGAGGACAATAAGGCTCCCTTAAAGTATTCAGAAAAATACTGCCGTCCCTAAAAAGAAGCCCAAATGCAGACGCAAATAAAACAAGACTTCTAAAGAAAAAAGGCTACAAAACAGAGGGAGGGCCACAACTATGAGATCAAATAAAAAATGAAGGTGCCTTTTGCTGTAAGTGCCGAGTCAGAGAGTGAGAGATTGAACCAGCTGGTGGTCTTTCCTCACTGGGCCGTTGTGTGTTGTGATGCAACACCCTCCCAGACTAAAGTATCTTATGGATCCAAACGAAGCACTTCTCTGGAGTATACATGAGCAAGCATGCTACTACTTGTTTTTTAGTTTTTTAAACAAATGCTGTTTTGGTCATTTAAAAAAGGGCATTAGTTACTTAAAAGTTTCTTTATAAATGTTTCTATACAAACAAAATAGAATATGCCCCATTGCAATGAGTCAGTAAAAAGCACATGCATATAATACATCCACTCTCATAAAATCATAGTCATAGTCATATATCATAGTTTCAATCAACCTATTGAACTCTGTCACCCAACAACCTGCGTTATTTACCCTGAAACATCCCAGACCAAGAAATGCTGCACCATAGCTCCCTAAAACACACAGGATGTGACATTAGACTCTGCGAAAATTAGTTTGTATTTAAAAACTCAACACAATTAGAAGATACTTCAGCTCTGCACAGCCAAAGTTGTTATGATGATATTCAAGAATGACAAAAAAAAAGGCTACTTTACTTTACCAGTGGATGAGTTGATCAAGCAGCAGTGGTTGTGTCTGGGTATGATCTAAGGAGAAGCCCAGTGAACACTGTCGGTTCCACCCCTGCCAGGAATGGTGGTGAGGAGGAGGGGGGGGGGGGCACACAAAACAGTAGGAGCTCTGCTCTCAAAAGGAAACCGTAAAGAAAGCCAATTATAAAAAAAGGGAGAGAGGAGGGAGGGAGATGGAGACATGAAGGAGGAAGAGGATGAGGTGAAGGAAAATGTCGAAAGTCTATCCAGGGCAAATATAATGGGGAGGGAAAACATTTGTACTCTCATAATGAAAAACGGTTTCTTTGGTGGGCGACCCATTATTCCTGTGTGGGAGATCTGATGGGAGAAATCTACTGGGCTGGGGGAAAAGACAAACTAACACATAAACATAAAATCAAACATGGAGGAGCTCATCAAAGCATAGCTGCAGGGAACAAATTAGAAAGAGCTGTGGTCAGGGTAAATGTGCTGAAGAATCAGACACAGACACACACACACACACATACACACACACACCCACGCACACACACACACACACACACACACACACACACACACTAAGAGTTAGGTTAACTGCTGTGAAAACACAGGATTTGTTCTCTACCTCGCACCAGCGACTTTCACAATGATTCTCACTTACTGTAGAACACTTAAAGGGATCATGTTGTGTTTTTTTGGGGTTTCCCTTTCCGTTTGTATGTTATATAGCTTTCTGTGCATGTAAAAGGTCTGAAAGGTTACAAAGCCCATAGTTCACGCCAAAGGGAGCTTCTCTCTCTCACAGAAAACACTGCCTGAAACGCCGTCTGTGTGGGGTCCGTGTGTTTTCTTCTAGTAACTTGCCTACAGTCACTAGGTCACACATTTGCATAATGTCCACCTAGCGGCTAGTTTGGCACGCCCTCCAACAGAGCCAGTCAGAGCGGAGGTCAGGAATTTTGTATAGTGATTTTGCCATGTCGAGAAAACTCTGTTTTGGTCAGTGTGAAGGCAAATTCCCTTGTTGTAGCCTGACCAATCAAGCAGACTGGAAAGCTCATCGGGAGAGGGGCCATAAGAGACAGGAGCTAAAACAGAGCATTTCAGACAGAGGGTGAATAGAGGTGCTGCAGACCCAAACTGGTGTTTGAAAAATGTATTGTTTATTGAACATTAAAACGCGTAAACCTATTCTAGTAGAACTTCTAAATAAAGGTATGAACCTGAAAATTTGCATAATAGGGTCCCTTTAATGAAAGAAAAAAACATGTTCGCGTATATATATATCTATACGTTTGGAATTTTAGGTAAGAATTTTACTGCAACTTTGATCTGAATCTATATATGTATCTGAATCTATAAAAGTTTAACATGCTGTTGACAAACGATTTTGATGGCTGCGTTTGGTTTACAGGTTCACTGTGGTTATTTTAGAAGCAAATAACCACAACCCAATTCAGACTCCTAAATCATTAGCTAAGTGATGAGAGTGGCGGTTGACTTGAACAAGATATTGTGTGAATAGGGTTTAGAAACAAGACTACTGGATAAAAAAAAGTTTAACATGCTGACTAGGCTACTACACCGCAAAAGCAAACACCCATTTGACTGGCCCAAGTAGGCCTATGTATATACTTTGATAGAACATCCTATGTGATTGGTCAAAGTATAGTTTTCGTTCATGCTGGTTATTAGCCTTCTGTAGTAGATATACATACATAGATCCCATAGATTGGGATTTGATGTGCGTCTACATGGTCGCTATATTGGGCCAGTCAACAGTCAAGAGTTGAGCAAGTTAGACGGCTTGAAACAATATGGCATGTGCAGCGTTTGGTTGTACAAATAGGTGAAACGTTAAAAACAGGCACCATGGGATAACTTTTAACAAGTGAGGGACAATGTTGTTGTATTTTACCTTTATGCAAGTTAGTGAGCATGAAATATCGCTTCAAACTATCCTGAAAATGACCTGACATCGTGATGATGCCCACCTAATGAAAATGTAACATTACTGAATAATTGTTAAAGCGCTACGTGCAATTTACTTAACAATGACCTCATTCTTTGTTACTTCAAAATTATCAGCTGGAATGTGATTAGTGCTCATGAGATTTAACAGGATAGCTAGCCTAAATTAGCTAGGTCTAGTCAACCATATTTGTGCTGCTATCTTAATGCACTGGCTGCACCATTCAGCTGTGCCAGAAGTAATTTTGAGATGACCTTGTTTTTGTTAAAGGTTCACCAAAGATCATGGACTAAAGAAAGCCAGAGCCATAGTTGTCATCTGACAATCATCACTTTTGCATCGTGTCATTAGTAGTCAGCAATCTCCGCAATTTAAACCTGTGGAATAATTGTGACAATGAATGGCTAGTTCACTTTACAAATATAAAACTGAGGTATGATCGTTATCGTGTATTGCATTTGCCAGTATTGCAACTTGAATTTTTTTTTATTTTGTTTGTTTTGCTTTATATTTAATGGTTTTGTTACCAATTTATTTGTATGTGCATTCCTTTTGGAAAATTTAAAAATAATGACCGAAAATAAATGACTACTACTACCTCATTACCAATCTTCACACTTGCAAAGTGCTTGAGAAAAAAGTTCTGTAAAACTGCACTGTTTGAAGGATATTAATTAAAGGTGTTAATATGTTGCTGAAAAGTGTGTGATGGAGAGGAATTGAGTTTGTGTAGGCTACTACTTTGACTTACATTATACATAGTTGCTCTAGAGCCCAATTGTTTTAGTTTACATATGACTGTACTAAATATCTGATTCTGAACATTGGTCTCAAACACTTGACACACTAGTATTGTATTATTATATTATTGTATTGTGGTATTATTATATTGTAGTATTATATTATACTATACTATGATATGGTATTGTATTATATTGTACTTTTATTATATTATAGTATTATATTGCATATCAATGTCTAAAGTGAATTATTGAAGATGAAAATGTAAGATTTGAGATCTACAATATTTGTGACATTGTTTGTGTAATGGCAACGTTCGAGCCTGCAGAAGTGGAGTTAACATATGTGTCTTGGGGTGTGCAGCGGAACTGACTGGATGGTCTCTCAACTTGAGAATTAGCCTAATCATAAATAATGACGGCTTTATAAAAATTCAATAGATATAGAAATCTACATTTTTGGAAAAACTCACAAAAGCTGATATTCTTAATAATTTACACCTGATGTTTCCTATTCATAAATCGAAGCCTGCCCGATGTCCCAGTGGAAGTTGTGGCTATTCAAAACGTTAATGTGTTGGCATAGAGCTGATTAGATCCGCCCCCAGTAACTGAATTTAATTCAAAGTAGTAAGCCATGTAATGTTCAATTTCCCACCTTTATAACAAAACACATTCCATGAAATCAGTTAGGCGAGTTACAGTCGATTTTGTCTGCTTTGTTGCCTTCTCTCAATACACATTGTATTTGTCTTCCCGCGGATCTTGACCGCTCCAAGATGGCAGACCTGCAGACGCATAGCGGCGACATACAGCAGCGGCCTTCGAGGGATCTATGTATGTAGGGCCTATATGACGAACGGTTTTGATGGCGGCGTTTGGTTTTCGGATTCGTTTCGGTCACAGCAACGCGGCTATTTCGAAAAATTTGGATTTTTATGTATGAATTTTACTGCAATATGATCTGAGATTAATGCAGGCCTACTTGTCAACACAATTTGTGTGCTTGTTCATGTGTGCATTTCTGTTTTTCTTTTTATGAAGTATGTTAATTTTATTAAGATGCTTGTGTGCACTGGAAAGGGTTTAGCATAGACTCTGGACATGAACATCTGACAGTACTCAGTTTGTATTGAGGAAGAGATACTGAGCATACAGATGATGAAACACCTCGGGACACTTCAGATACTACAACCACATACCCTATAGACACTATGTTACTGCTCTCCGTGATGGACCATGACTTGGTCACGGTTTCACCCACACACATACTTTCTAAAAAAATAAATAAATAAATCGTGTTTTGAAAATAATAAGGAAAGATCTTTTGGAAATTTAAAGTTCAAAGCAAACAATAGGCTTGCAGGTTCAAGGTGTTATCTAGACAACGTTTTAAATTATCATTCCACAGTTATATAAAAAAACTGCTTTGGCACACGGTATCTGTACCTGTATCAAAGCTGTTTCGCCAACAGTATCTCAGCAGAGGGCGCTATAAGACAACCTTTACTCCATAACTACCTCTTCTGAGTTGTCTGTGGCACAGTCATGGAAGACCTTCACTGCAGATCTGCATTATTCATGTATCAAAAATATTCGGACCATTTAAGGTTGATAAACATTTATGTAAGCTCTGGTGGTTACCATGTTACCATGTATGAATTAGGACTGGACACAAGCGGTCTTACTGCATTGCTGATACCACAGGCAATGTTTTCCCCTCCAACATGTCGCCAGTTTCCATCCATCTTCATCAGCCTGTGGCCAGGGGCTAGCTGCATCCCATACCAGCACAATGAAATCACAATCTTTCCATTCAGAACAGTCTCTATAGCAAATCGGAGTAATCACATCCATCATTCAGAGAGATGCTTTTCTAGGTGCCGAGCGCCAGGTGTAAAGCCTACACGTTTCTGAATGAAAAGGACCGTGTTTGAGACCACCTGGGTGAGGGTGGGTTTGGGGGGGCCACAACCGGTGCCTAACTGAGCGGAAAGCTCTGGAACAGAGACACAGAGAGAGAAGGAGCACCTGTTATTCCTGGTGCGTATCACACTGCTGGTTCACCTCCATTTTTTTATTTGCCTAATATTCCTTGGAGTGGACAGATACACCATGGGCTTGTTTTGGTAGGCCATCCAGATTAATTGTGCAGGATCGCAGACTTCACGACCCCTCAGGCTCACTTTGACCCCCGGAATTAAAGCGATACTGATTTGTGGGGTGCTTTGAGTTGGCTGTCTGCAAATAATTTAATATCTGTCGTTCCTCTCTACCCATGATTAACATGACTGTCGTGATTAAGCATTCCTCCCTGTCCCCTGATTGACGACGGAGGCCATTTTTTATGTTGGTTGCCATGGTACCTCACACCTCGTCTCCGTTCTCGGCTCTCCTTTTGAAACTTCATTTACGATCATGAAGCCCAGTGACAGATCGAACTGACGTAACATGATTCAGTCCCATCATGTCAACAAATACAGCAATTAAAAGCTGCAAATTATCCCTTTACAAGAGTAAATCAAGTAAAATCCAAGAACTCTACATCCATTACCATGCATCCCTGTTAACCCTGTCAATGACCCAAACAGGAAAGTATGCAACACAAATCTACAATGGCCAAGCAAAAGTAAACTACTACTAAAACAAACAAAAAAAATCACCTAAGAATCCCCTCCAAAGCGTGTTCTTGATAGTGTTTGGCTGCAGCGTAGTGGTGTAGTGGAAGGCAGACAGTAAATTAGCTGTGGTACTGACAGGGGTCGGCCGAGGGTGAGCAGGAAGCTGAGGATATCAATCTCCTCCTGGAGAGAGACTGAGAAGATGACGGACAGCGCCTGGTCAGATACATAAGCTTATTAGACTCTGAGCGAGTGGTAACGCTCTCTGACTTGGATTTATAGCGCACATGTTCAAGATGAGGCCCATGTTTTTGGATGGGTTTGAAGAAAGGAAACCAGGGACTTGTGGAAGAAGATGATCGGAATTAAGTATTATCCACCACAATGGTCCCTTTACACATCAACATTCACCAGTTGGAAGGCAATGGAATACATCTAATTAAGACAGATGGAGATGGAGATTGTAACTGATTTGTTGAGGATAAACAGGAAACAGTTGTCGGTGGTGGTGAGATAAAAATTCCAAGGAATAAATCTTGGAAGGGCCGAGGCTCTCCGTATGGAATCTCATCCTCCAATAGTTGGTTAAAAAATTACAGTGGCCACTGCACAATGGCTGGCCACTCACCTGAAATCCTCATCTAAATCCTTGCCCTCTGGTGAAGGGGAGGGGGGTTCACTGGTCCACTGGCAGGGCATTGTCACAGGCTCCGCGTTAGCGTAGCGCCCGTGTTCTTCAGTTAAGATGTAACAAACTGTAGTACTGTAGTAATGTAGTAATGTAACATACTGTATTATAACCCAATAGGTTTCCAGTCAAATCTCTGCACTAGTAGAGAGTAGACCACTCCGGGAGACATGAAAATAAGGTGAAACTTCCCAAATAGTGAAGTATGCCTTTATAACTTAAACATTTTATTGACGGTACCTAACAGTCTTTAGTCAGAAGATGTTGCATATGTTAACCGGTAAAACCCACTTTCAAACCAGGTTATATTATATTATATTTATATTTATATATTTTAGGTTATATATTATTAAATATATCCAATGTGTCATTGTTAATAACCCTTAACGTCTATAGGTTTCATATGTAATGTTAACAAAAGCCAGCTGGGTAATTTGTCTCCAGGTTGAATTACTTATTTGAAAACGTGTTTCATAATTTAAACAATTGTATGGAGGTGTTGCCAAAGGAGGAGATGTGAGTGCCTAATCTGGGTCTGTGCTACTTTAATTGACTATCACAACTCCTTATCTTCAGCCATGACAGGATCCCCAGCCTTTTCATCTGTCATGTTGACCGTGTGGTAACAAAGCAGTGTGTTGAAATAATAATGAAAAACGATTATTTTTAAATTTATAGAATTAAATTGATTTTAACCTTACAGTAATTTCATAATATCTACCTTTCAAGCCATTTAACTTTCAGTGTCACCCACAGACAAAGATATTTAGACTTATGACCGAGGGAGTTGCATAATAATATGTGCTGGCTCCCTTTCAGTTTTACATTTCAGTTTTACAAAAGAATTACATTTTAATAGAAGTCAGTACAATCATAAGGATATTAAACCAGTTAAAATGGTTTCCCCTTAAACCAGTGTGTCATTGTGGAACCTAGCCATCATTCAAAGCTGCAGTGACACGAATCCCTAGGGAATGATTTCACCTTCACTAACATTGGAATGAGACACAGACATGGAATTGAAACCCGCTTACTAAGTCATCCAGCCTTTAAATCAGCAGAGACTTTTTTCTTTCTTAGACTCAGCAGCTACTGTCTTGTTTTATACTCTTGCCACATGAATTATGGACCTTCTCTAATCCAGGCCTAATCCCATCCATCAAACTGAACAATTGTCAAGTGTTGCATGGACAGGTTACTTATACCACCTTGTGTAGCAAACCCTCATGCTCTTCTTAAATATTTAAGTTTGTGTTTAAAACGTATAGAATCAAATTAGTTTTTAGTTTTTTTGGTCCAGAACAACGCTTGTGTGGGGTTGTTTCTCCTAAATCGGCTGACTCTATATTATTCTGAAATCAGTCAAACAATGGGATGTGCCAATAGCAGCCAGCCAGCCTCTTCGCTAACAGAAGTCAAGAGTAAGTGGCGCAATCCCTTTCTGGATTATGCTGTTGATTTTATGAGCTGTTTGTGCAGCTTTGTCTTGTAAATAGTCTAAATTAACGGGAGAGTGAGCCATTTCTAAATTGATCAATTTGATGTGGATTAAGCCTCAGGATTTTATGGCATGTCCATTTGTGAGAAAACGATTCTTTTTCCTTTTCTCAGAAAGCCATTAAGAAATGTATTTTTATGACATAACACCTAATCCTTACAATTCTACAGAGACCAGGGGTTACTGAAGGTTTTCAATGACTGCTTGCGTTACAACTAACATGGGAGCTGTGTTGAAATTGTATGCATGGACGCGGACACTTAATGTAATGACTTGTCATTCACATAATATTGGATGAATTTATAGGCTCGACATTGCTCTTTTGACCCCTTTACTTTTTTTTAAATGCCTTTTGGATGGCTTTCATTTTGGAACTTGAATATGACAGACCTTGAGTCTGAGATAGACTTATTGTGACGCACGCTGCTTTCAAATAAATTCTGTCCACAGTCCAAACACTGAGTCTCCTTTGTCGAACCGAATTCAGATATTAAAAAAAGAAATGTTCAGCCCCATGTAGTGTATTTATACTTTGAAGACCCATGAAGGTGATATAGAGACTGTGTGGGGTATCGTAGTTATTAACTTAGAGGTCTCTGGCTATGCTCTGGCTTAACAGAACAAGCTGCTTTTCATTTTATGGTTTTGTGTGGGCTTTTTTTTATTAATGAAATGAACTTATTTTACAGACAAGCGTTTTTCTTGTTAGATTTTCAGAGGTACACAGCTGCCTTAAGTTAGGTGAATTTAAATCTATTGCTGTAACCAAATGAGCGTACCTTGGTGTAGATCAGATAAGACTACAACAATGCAGCTGCCTCTGCGTGTTTGCATGAAAAATAATAGACTACTAGGTCCCATTGTGAAAGAACCATTCATATTTCACCAATGACACCAGAACGATTCCTCAATTCACACTCTTCAGTGAAAAAGAGACTTAACCATAAAGCTTATTGTTGTACTGTCAAATAGTTGGCCTGCCGTTAGTTCAGTTATGGTCAATAGAGTTACGGAGTCAATAGAAAAAAAGTTTGGTGACTATACTGAAACGTCTGTAAAGCACATTTCTCTACTTTTAAATGTACTTTATTATCACAATGAAAGACTGAGTCCCTGATTAAACACCATACTCCAGACATAGAGTGTCTTATCCCCTGCTTTTCTAGATGGGAGCAGTGATCAACACTTTTGCATGCACATAGTTGATATACCATACATGGTATACTGTAGACTGACATGGTACATGTTTAATACCGTAACCTCCGATATGGTATACGTTTTGTTCTTTGAGGACCCATTGTTTTTAATTACATTTCCAATTCCAAGTCAGAAGTTCACAAAAGTTGTGAGTTCTAAAAGTTAAGGAGGGAAGGTTACAGGGACGTGTTCTGTTTTTTTAGAGGGGACCCACTACTTCCCTTTTTCTGCCTCCACATTTCTTTTGCTCTTTTCTTTTCTTTTTCTATTTTCTTTTCTTTCCTTTCTTTTGCTCGTGCGTGTAGGTGGTCTCCAGGGGCTGAGATGCCTCTGTGTGTTCACACTGCAGGTACTGTCTTTTGCACTTATCTGATCTGGACGGGGCCCAGCGACGACTGCGGCCCACGCCATGCTTCCCCTGTGGGAGTCCCGGGTCGTGTGTGTGTGTGTGTGTGTGTGTGTGTGTGTGTGTGTGTGTGTGTGTGTCCGCCCCCCCGCGTCCGCCCTCCCAACCTGCCCTCAGCCAACAGGAAGTGATCCGTCTTTAGCGCAGCCAGCAGGCCCAAGGAGGCATGGTGGCTGGTAGTCTATAGAAATATGAATTGGGGGTGAATTGGTTCACCATTCTCCTATTCCTCCACTCAACACCTCAAGAAAGGATTGGTTGTTAAGAATTAGAAACGTGCCGATGCTGATGCTGCTAGGGTAAAAACCTCCGTCTGTTCATTGTTACGGACTATATCGGCCCATCATTTAACTCTCCTACTTCTGCCTCTGCTTGGAGCACATTCCAGTGGGGGATAAGCAGTGGGGTTTGCAGGCAGCAGTCATTTGTTTAACCTCTGATTAGGACTCGGAATGCCAGCTATGGGGAGACACTGGAGGTCTCCACAGTATTGCTCGACACCTCGGACAATCTGTCATTGCACAGGGCAAGTACGAGGGGAGTCATCGACCAGCTAACGGCCACTCGCTACCCAGTCCTACAGATCTATAGCCCTTTAGTATCATGTGCCCGTCCAAAGAGCGTGAAAGCCAAGGGGACATCAGTCTTTCTAGACTTTTTCCTGTTTTAATAATCGTTTATTCCTGTCAATGTAGACAGGGAATGACTGTTTGACTTGATGTGATCAAATATATGAGCGTTGAACAAAGTGGTTAAGGATGGGGTTCAGTATTTCAATGAAGAATGTTGAGGGGAGACCAAGTTCTTAAATAATTGAAATCTTCGATTTAATTTCACATGGACTAGAAATAAATATAAAAGTCTCCTATGAAGTTAAACACATTAAAGCATTATGACATGCTCTTTTATTTAGTAATTTAACAACACACCATTGGCCACATATTAGAGAAAAAAGTTTAAATAAAAATAAAAATGGCATGAGGCAGGCACTTTTCTTCACTTGAACTATGACGTTTTTTTTTCTTCTTCTCAAACTTCAAAAGCAGGTTTGGTTCTGGAAGACTACACGCAGAATAAAAGTAATACAAGTTCTCAGAAAGTTATTGCTTTACATTGACACATTAAATTGCAATATAGTATGTTACAAATTATGACGTGCTCTTTTACAAGTTCCAGGAACCATTTCTTTTCAAAATAAGCAGAAACCCATGGATCACCGAGAAATCGTTATTATTATCATTCTTTATTTCACACAGGCTGGATTGGAAGTTTAGTATGGGTGTAAGGTAATTTGTTTCAGTATGGAGTATGTGTCAATACGAACATACCACAAGCCTAATAAATGTCTGAAGTTTAACATACAAACATTACTTGATTGTTTCCACTTCCTGTTGTTGGTGAGGAGTAAAAAGACAACAATTGAACATAGGTATTTACCTTATAAACAGCTGCAGCAATAATGACAACGCTCCATTATTTTACACATGTGACTTCACTTTCTTATCTTTTTTAATTCAAAGCAAAAAAAAAACACGATAACTTAAATTGTAAGCATTTGCAGTCTTTCTGTCAGCCAGTAACAAATGCAGATAAATCCTACTTAGCTGAAAGAGCCAATAATAATTCAGCATTTTTTAACTTTGAAAATAATCAGCACAAATCTGGCAAGATAGTAACTATTAAGTGGCAGCCAAATGCTGGTCTGAGTGTTGCTCTCAGTACTGTTGTGGGAGGCCACGTCCATTTTAGACAAACGCCTTCAACTGAAGGGGACCTTGAAGTCCCAGCATGTGTTTTTTTCTACTATGCAAAGAGAAATAATTACAAAATATCATGTAATGACAAAATCACATACATTATTGTGTACAATTGGGATAATAATAATTATAAAAAATATAATACAAATACAATTGAATGTTCTGTTAGTAAAAAATACTGTTTCTCCCATGTTGTTCACATGAGCATTCCAGACAAAGTAAGTTCTCGGACAAGAGTTACACATGGGGCAAGCTGTACCATTCATGAAGGACTCAGTCAGCCTCAATCAAATAGTTTATGAGTCCTGGGCTGAAAGCAGAGCAATACTCCAATATTTAAAAATACAAAAACATAGTCTGTGGTTGCGCAGTTGATCTTTCAAAAAAAAAGTTCAGAAAGTTGAAAAGAAAAATCCTTAAAATGTTTTTGTTCCACATAAGCTCCTGCTCTCCATGCCTTCAATCTGCTCTACCCCATCACGAGTGCAGTGACGGTAACAGTTACAAGAAGGCAGCGGCGGCAGAGTGTTAGAAATCACATTTGACGACGACAACGACTTCCCGGTCAGTGCGATGAGACGAGACGGGATTTGGCAGGAAGCGCTCCCCCTCTCGCGTGACTACATGTCCCAGAAGGCCCCTGGGGCCTAAGGGAAGTCCAGCGGTCTAATCATCATGGCGGTGGCTCGCAGCGAGTAGCTCGGCCCCTTGAAGTAGTGCCACTTGATGCCGTTCAGCTTCCCTACGTGTTGCCCTTGGGTGAAGTACATTCCGTTGAGGTTGGACGGGCCGCAGGCATCAAACCACCATCCTGAACAAAACGAAACACAAAGTTAATTTAAGGTTCCTGTGCCAAAGATTTCTCCTTTTAAATATGTTTTTGCGTTGTTCAGCGAGTATTTGTTCCGGTTCATTAGTTTTCATGTAATTTGTAGGTTACAGTAGGGTAGCCAATTTGTTGCTAACGTCTTTCTGAAGTGTATTAACTCTAATAGGGGATCATTAGATTACATTAGGAGTGGTAAGGAAACCAAAAACATCAGTACAACCTCCGCACATGATCTTTTAAATGCCTGCCCTCTAACCTTTAACAAAACGTTTTTTTAATAATTTTTATTATCTTGAGCTATTTTTAGACTTCGTGTATTATGTCTTATCCATATTTATTACTAAGATATCCAACTTCCATGGTGTGCGCTGCAACACAACGCAGCCTCTTCTAATAAGGTTATATAACATACACAGGCCAAGCCAGAAGGGAAGCGGAGCTACATGGCCAACGTGCCAATCACACGCTGACAGACGGTGAGGACACAACCTCTACTCCCAGGCCCCCACGCCAGCGTTGGCGTGTGGCATTTGAGCAGCCGGACTCTCGCTAGTATCAGGGACACGCATACTCGTCTTTGGACCGATGGGACAAATGATCTGCCATTGGCTCGTCGATGCTCGCTAGGTCTGGTTCTATGCATGCATTTATGGAGCTCTGGATTGGATCACTGTGCGAATTGTTCCCAGGGCAGAGACTAGGACAGTCTTGTAAAAACAATATAGATGTGTGTCCCCCTGGTCCAATAGAAAAAGTGGATGTTTTGAAACACTTGGTACTGTATTCAGAGTGGAAAGGGCCTTCTCCTATATCACCGACACCTCCCTAAGTACAGGAGCAGAGCTGGAGAGTCACTGTGTTTCTAAGGGGTATCCTCCCAAACATGCACTACTCATACTGTGGTTTTTATAATGTCCTTACATGTTGAGGGAATATCAAACTAGCCATCGTTCTGGTGGTAATCAGCTGAACATATGATCAACTCTGAAAGAATAGGGTGCCGTCATAGGTAAGAAATGCGTGACACATACTCATATATTGCAATCAAATTGCTTCTTAGGTCATGGGATTCCGTTCCCATTTTCAGTAAATAAATCTTGTCCCAGTACACCAGTAGGACAGTACATGTTGAACTGAGGGGCCTCAGTGTAGCCAAGGAGCCTGACAATAGGCAGGTCCAGAGCCATTGCTAGACATACAGCTCTATTGGGGCACAGGCCCCCCCATGTCTGGGCATGGAGAGTCATGTGTGCACCGCGGTGGACGGACCTGGGCGGCAAGGTCCACGCTCCAGCTTGTATTTTGGGTTAAACTGCGCTGCTTTGACATTGTGGATGAAATTAAAATACATTCTGTACCCGTTATTGCCGATCTAAATGAAACCTCTGCCAAACATAGGAGCTTGTTCAAACTTGAAAGTGAGATTTTACTGGGGCACCGCAGATAAATACTGGGGAACAGCAGATCAATACTGGGGCACCACAGATCAATACTGGGGCCTAGCAAAGCCCCATAGGCAGATCTAATAAGTACAGTTCTCCTACAGCCATTCTGCAACAGGTTCACAGAGCTCCGCTCCAGCGGCCGGTTGAGTGTCTATGACACTTGGTGACCGGCCCAGGTATTTACAAGGGGCTTATTTCCGACCACAGTGCATGGCGGAGGGAGAGGGTGCAGAATACGCAGGATTCACAAAGAGCCTCGTCACTCATGTGCAGCACCGAGTAACCAGGCAGTGGACACATGTCGGTGACAGGCTGACCTCAGCAAATTATCAGGCGACACAACTGTTTATGCCAAATGCCAATGTTATATTTATTTGTCTCTGTCTGTCTGTCTGTCTGTCTGCCTGTCTGTTTGTGGTTGTGTTCTGTATTCTGTGTGTTGTCATATTGCTTGCCACTTGGACCAGGTCGTCACTGTAAAAGAGAATCCATTCTCAGCTGACTTACCTGGTTAAATAAAGTTCTTTTTTGAATCAGGCAACACAAAGTAGATAAAGGTTGCTTTAGGTTCTGGACCTGGACAACGACATCGTTGGGAAGTCTGTCATTATCTTTTTTTTATCAGTTCCGATATTATGACGTAACCCTTTCAAATCACTTGAAATGATGACGCGTCTTAAGCGGTCCGTGCACTCATACCTCCGGTAAGCATGAGGGCGCACTTGCACATGCAGTTGTCGTTGTCCATGTCCTTGGTGCTGAAGTCGGCGCCGTGGATCACCAGACTGCTCTGACGTCCCGCCGTCCCACTGTGGCTCTTCAGGAACAGCCTGAGAGGAGGAGGAGGGGGAGGAGGAGGGCATAGGATGAAGGTGGAGGAGCAGGAGGGGGGGGGGGGGGGTAGAAAGCAGCGGAGGACAGGCAGGATGAATTGGGGAAATGCCAGAAAGGGAGAGGGAAGGACAAGGAAAGAGGGAAAAAGAGAAGGGGGGTAATAGAGGTGTGAGCATTGTATCACAATTACAGTTCTCTCATGACGGACGGCTTGCTCTGTACAAACACACTCCACCTGGAATAAGATAAGAGACTGACAGAGATGAAAGGAGAGCGGAATAAGACAGACAGCCAGACAGATCGGTACTTCGATCCAGTGTCGAGTTCCACTGCGAAGCCCTTTATTATGTAATATAAAGGGTCTCAATAATTCAAGAGCGTGATCGACAATTGTGTTATGCGTCGTAGTGCTTATGAATGTGAACTGGCTCCAATTGAATATTACAATCACAAGCCTCTCGATTTGTTACCCAGGCCGTGCTTTTTATCCTGGAGGGATCCTCATAGCACGCTGCAGCACAGTCAGTCGTCCAGCCGGGCCAGAAGGGGCGACTCATTCTATCCTGCACATGTGGAACGTATAAATCACTGTTGAGGAGGAGGAGGAGGGGGGGGGTCTCCAGGCACACAGGAGCCCATGTCTGGAGCATGGCGGCAGGGGAGCAGAGGCGGATGTTTTAAGAGACACAGAGGTTTGGCATGGCAGAATGTTACAGTGGTTCTAGTGTGGGGAACATCTACCATATGGCGTGATGGTAAGGGACCGACTAGCACGTACTGAATTCTACCAGAATACCATATATCTACACGTCACACAGCATCGTCAGGTGCCGACCTGAATCCACCATTCTGGGATTGGGAATAACAGGCCGTTATGTGTTGTACAGCGGAATATAATTCAGCGAGTAGTTTACTGCAAATAAGACACACAAGTGACACGTTTGGGAGAAACACAATATTCCGGGGTTTTTGTCCTGCAGTGAAATCTCTCTTTGTCAAAGCAGCAGAACATGTGAACATCTGTGTGTCTCGCCTCGAAGCCGCAGTGACCTCCACCATTGGGACCTCGTTCTGTGGCCTGCCCCTCCTCCATCCCAGAGTTTCCCGACCTTTTCCAACCCACAGGCACACTCGCATGAACGTATTTATTTCGCGGCACACCCCAGATGTATAACCGAATCAAACGTAATGCAAACGATAAAAAACCCAAACGTGCTTTTGTTACTGACCCTAAAGAGCGCACCTCCAATGTTTGTCAGCCATGTGTGCGGAGATGTTAGGAGAACTCCTGGCTGCATGGTACAGAGATGTTTGGAGAACTCCTGGCTGCATGGTACGGAGATGTATGGAGAACTCCTGGCTGCATGGTACGGAGATGTATGGAGAACTCCTGGCTGCATGGTACGGAGATGTATGGAGAACTCCTGGCTGCATGGTACGGAGATGTATGGCGAACTCCTGGCTGCATGGTACGGAGATGTATGGAGAACTCCTGGCTGCATGGTACGGAGATGTATGGAGAACTCGTGGCTGCATGGTACGGAGATGTTAGGAGAACTCCTGGCTGCATGGTACGGAGATGTATGGAGAACTCGTGGCTGCATGGTACGGAGATGTATGGAGAACTCCTGGCTGCATGGTACGGAGATGTATGGAGAACTCCTGGCTGCATGGTACGGAGATGTATGGAGAACTCGTGGCTGCATGGTACGGAGATGTATGGAGAACTCCTGGCTGCATGGTACGGAGATGTATGGAGAACTCGTGGCTCCACGGCTCAGGTTGGATTCCCGAGGCCGGAGGGGGGGGGGGGGGGTGACAGTGTGGTGGATTCCTCAGGAAAGTCGTTTAACGTGAACGACTCCCGTATTTGGACAGCTGTGTAAATGGCCGAGTTGCGCGGCGGAGGAAAAGTGTGACTGCAGGTCGCGCTGGGAATTTGCTAAGCCACTAAACTAATAGTCGTTTTGCTAAAATGTTCGAGTGAATCATACGGCCAATCAGTGGCCATAGGAACGTTTACGCGTGGGACGTGTGTTTGGACTGTGGGGTCAGGTATGTGTGTGTGCGTGTGTGTGTGTGTGTGTGTGTGTGTGTGTGTGTGTGTATGTGTGCGTGCGTGTGTGTGTGTGTGTGCCACACACACGCGAGTGCCTAATCATACATCATTTGTAGCACATGAGCCAAAGCCATGCACTGTCTGTCTATCTTCCTGACCCCAGATCAGTATAAGAGGTTGTGTTGAAAATAAAAGCCCTACAATCGGCATCTCCAAATCTTTAATTGTAACACTGCTAATTCTATGACATATGAAGAACCTGAAAAAAATTGCGTCTTCGAAATAATCAGTCCCTTAAAGTTGGCATTAAAAATTTGCACTCGCACCAATTTCTCCATTTTGAAAACAAACTGCTCCATTCCTGTATTTTTATTGACTAATTCTTTGTTTTCCGTAGTAAAAGCAGATTTCCCGGATTCTGTCTGCTACTGCTTTGATAAAGACCAGACATGGGCTGTCACACATTTGAACAGTCCATCTGTAAAACTCTTACATCTCTCCCAGAGCCTTGGCCAACACACATCATGAACGGGGATTTGGCCGGCGTGACACTTTGACCGCCCTCCTAAATTACTCTTCCTCAGTGTTTACTGAAAGCGTCGAGTATTTACCAGACAGACGATCCACCTCAATTGACATCTGTATTCTCTCCTGTCTGCTCCATTATGTGCTCAGCAGATAAGTCGTGCAGTCAAAAGGCGGGCCTGTGGACCCTCTGAGGAGGACGAGACGCGCTTCTTGTAAGGGCAGGCCATTCTGCCGTCTCCTTTCTCAGACAAAGAGGTGTCTGGCCTGTCGCTGGCTCCGGCCGTAGATCATTTTTCAAATGCCGGGGGCATCTGCTCGACCGATGCCAGAGCTCACAGCCACCCGAAGGCCGATCCGACGGGCTCCGCCGGGATCACGTAGCAAAATGAAATCGGTCAAGGCTCATTGGCACATCGTGGGAGGAAGCGGGGAGCGAGGGAGGAAGGGGGGAGGGAGGGAGGAGTGATTTGGCCTTTAACAATGTCATCCCCCCCACTGGGAAAAATACTATTCTGCCATTTCCTTTCTCCTGACAAGAGGCCTTATTTGTCCTTTGATGGCTTCATGATGTTCCAAATGTATTGATAATTGTAATGAAGGACCGTGTCATTGTTGCGCCTTTGTTGCGGATTCGATTTCGGTCGTAACAAGGCTGCTCTCTGAGGTATTGCGGCATGCTGTATGTGTGGGAAATGAGCAGTTATGGGGTCAGAGGAGGACATTGTAATGTGCCTGCAGTAATGCGCTCTCATTTCAAACCGAAAGGGTCAAGAATTCAATCAAGCTTTCCCAAAACATCCCATAAACACACCCCCTCGCTGCGCACCGACCCAAAGAGAGAGAGAGAGAGAGACTCGAAAACTCCCTCGTCCGAGTCAACAAACACAATTCCGGAAGAAGAAACTAAATAAAGCTCCTAGTTTATGTACAATGCTTAGCGCTCAGTCTGACAGTCTGAGCCACGGAGCGGGAGTCTTCCACCCTGCCAGGAAAGTGGGGCCTGTACGCTAAGCCCCAAAGTGCTGTAAGTCACGCGCGCCCACGGGGGTCTGAAGGGCCGCTCGGAGGCATCGGTGGCGGCATTCCTCTGCGAACACGGGGGAAAACAAAGAAAAATCATAAATATGTCTTTCTCCTCCGCAGTGGAGAGAGAGGGAGAGAGAGGCGACGTGCTGGTTTTGCCAAATATGGTTTTCTGTAGATTGAGGAGTTGAGGACTTGTCCACGCGGCCATGCTTTAATCTGCCATGTCCCATTTCAGAACTCCACATGACACCCAGCACTGGGGGGATATTGCTGTCACACTACGACTTCATGAAAAGACTCCCCCCTAAAGATGTGTGGAAGAATGTCTATAAAACCGGTGCACCTCTGACATGTACAGTATGTCAGCCTGCTGAAAGGTTAAGCACAACTGGAAGGAACATGGTTTTGCTGAACAAAAAAACAACAACAACAAAAAAAATAAAAAAACGAGAACCATCAAAACGACTTGGTGTGTTGCCTCGGTTGAATACAGTCCACGGTCTCGGTTCAAAGCGAGGAATTTTATCGTTGTCATGCGATCCATTAGTGTGACGTGCGACCGATCGCAGCACGGCCTCACAAACGACTTCCCTCTTTAGACGGACATGGTTCAACCAAACGTGCCGGTTTCCTTTCATCTTGGTTTGTGAAAAAAGAAGAAAAAAAAAAGGGGGGGGGGGGTCGACCAAGCCTGCTGCGGGGTCAGCATATGCACTTTGGCACACCTGGTAATCATTATCCGGCTAAAACCGGATTCCTGATTGGCTCGTAGCAGTGGTTAATAGCCATGCCCAATGGATCACTTCCTACTGAGAGCCACAGAGGTGTCCGTCCAGCTGAGGCCCCTATTCGCCATGTCATGTATCGCCATGGAGACAGACACTAACACATACTGTCCACATTCGTTCGATTGTTCACTTTGATTGCATCACTAGTCACTCGGCAAACCAATCATGCTCAATGCACAACGTAATGAAGCCCTCAAGAGATTCTCTAATTCAAAAGCTCGAAAAACAAAAATGAGCATAATTATCAGAGTAACAGTAAAGCTACTCAATGTGATGTGAATTCCTAATTTTTTTCTGACTTTCTCCAGAGGGGTTCGACGCTGTAGAGCTGACATCCTACGTAGTTAACAGGGACAGAGGAGCCTGAAGTTTAGATTGGTTAGATTAGTTTAGAGGTAAGCCGAGTGAGGGATTTGTGGGGTTTGTAGTCTCCTAGATCCTGTCCCTGTGGGAGTCTAGGACAGCAGAGCGGCTGCAGCTTCATTTAGCCTACCCTCTGCCAAGTCCTCAGGTCCAAATCCCCACTGCACAAACACCAAGGGGGATCGCTAGTATTCCTCTGGGGACCGACCCGTCAGCATGAGAGGCAATCCCCAGGCTTAAGAACTTGGCCGCTCTGACCAGAAAAGACATAAGATAAAGATTTAATGGCCATTCGTAGAATAAACATATGCTGTACGTCTCTTCTCTCCAACCCAAGAACATCCTACGTTTTTTGCCCGCTAAACCCCAACTTGTCTTGGTGCACAATGCTGTACTACCACAAAGCTCTGTGCAAGCTTCCATTTGAAACGGTTGGGAACCATTGTTCTAATGAGTGCTAAGGAAGCTACAGACAGCATTCAGAACTCTGAACCACAGAGAAACATTTTTGAAGACAACAACAAACAATTAAGGATAATTAAACCAGAACATGAAATAAACAACAACAACAATAACACGCTAACACTAAGGCTCATCGCAGCTTCCATCATAACATCTGTCAACATAGACATTATCTATCGCGTGTACGTTGATGCGTGTGGAGGATTCCCTGCATGTCCATGTTGAAACAAGGCTATTGGGTAGAGGGGGTCACTGTGCTTCTGAGGCCCATGTCATGTGACCGGTCCAGAGGCCTGACTGATGACTGTCTACTTGACCCCGTCCAGGAGGAATAACATGTATGTGGCGCTATCTCATGCTCGACTGACCACCGGAAATACTCTCCCTGAACTCCCCAGTCTTTCTCTCTCTCTCTCTCTCTCTCTGTCTGTCTCTCTGTCTCTCTCTGTCTCTCTCTCTCTCTCTCTCTCTGACTCTCTCTCTCTCTCTCTCTCTCTCTCTCTCTCTCTCTCTCTCTCTCTCTCTCTCTCTCTCTCTCTCTCTCTCTCTCTCTCTCTCTCTGTGCTCTGTCTCTCTCTCTCTCTCTCTCTCTCTCTCTCTCTCTCTCTCTCTCTCTCTCTCTCTCTCTCTCTCTCTCTCTCTCACACACACACACACACACACACACACAAACAACTCCCCTCCCCCCCACACAAACACACACAGAATTGACTTCTTCAATCCGAATAGACAACCTCACATGCAAGGTATACGGACAGAATGTCTAGTAACTACGGTTTCAATATTTTCGTTTGCAAAGGCCACAGTCTGCTGCAGTGTCACGTTCTTTTCAAATTCCCCCGTCTTTGACTTCGTTTCCCGTCTCTCCTAACTGCTGTTGTACTGTGCTCTTGGCATGTCATTTTCAACAGCTTTTCTCAAGTTGCCTTTCATTTCGTTCTGTACTTTATTTCATTTTCTTGCTCCCTGTCGTTCCTGTATTTCTCTGCCTCATCATTTCACATTAGAGATTAAACAGATTGGCAGCCTAATTTGACCACACACACGCGTTTTGATAAATGAAAGTGATTGAGCCTACGCGCTGGAGATCCTCTCTGCAATACTTTTAAGTAGCCCTATTCTGTCAACTTACTGTTGTTTGCAAGCCCCTCTCTGGCACAAAGCAAACCATTTGACAATATAGAGCGTCAGTCTGAATTATTTGGAGTGAACGAGCCATACAAGATAAAGGTGTTCTGAATCACAATGGAAGAAAAACACAAGGGGAAAGCTTTGACAAGCTTTTGTGTAAATGGAATGGAGGAGGCGTCTTAGCCATTTAATGTCCATACTAGCCGTTGTTTACTATGCTGGCTGGATATCCAATACAGCTCTCGATTGGAAACCATTGCAGCGAGAAAAAAAAAATGGAAAAGCAAATGGGAAAGTGTGTGAGTGTACGTGATTTAGCTGTAGGGATTAGAATCACATATCTAATTGCACGCCTCTCTCTAAACCAAGTACTTTTTGTCTGACGTTTAGTTTGGTCTGACCCAGAAGCTGGCATTAAGACAAGCATCGCCTGATGGCCACGTTCCATACGCTTTATGATAAGCTAGAAAGTCTGTGCACTGGTGGACTTTCAGTAACAAATGACCATCTGCGATTTCCAATGGTTACGTGTGCATGTGTGTGCACGCACGCTTGTGTGTGCGCGTGCGTGTCTGTGTGCGTGTGTGTGCACGTGCGTGTCTCTGTGTGTGTGTGTGTGTGTGTGAGAATCAAAGAAAACACAGCGAGTAAGTGCATGAGCATGCTATTCTGGTTTGCAAATGTCTCTATAAACGTGCTTGTCGACATCGCAACAGCGGCATTCCAGTAACCCCGGCCATCGCCAGAACAATAGCAATAACAAAATACTGGCTTATCGCTGGCTACAATCTCCTCCTCTAACACAACCATAAACCTCAGACGAAGAACGTGCTGCAGATGGTTTTGGAGTCTTATAGTGGAGGTGCCAGAGTGAGGAAGAGGAGGGTGCAAAATGGCAACATGGCAGCCCCTGGCCTGAGTTGCGAAGAGGCCCCGGCCTCCGGGTTTGCTTTGGCCGACGTTCCCGAGAATAAATGTGTGATTACCAAACCCAAACTATTTCGGGGGAAAAGAAATCTACTTGTGTAGGTAAGCAGGCAACTTGCAGACTCTCAAACAGCTTGAGCCTTTAAGATGATCATCGTTAAAGACCAGGGGTGCCGCTTGCTGTCATTCTCCTGTCAAGTCAAAAACGTTGCATCACTGTTTACCCCCCACACAGGGAGCTAAAGGTCACCCCATGCAGTGTGAACCTCGACTAATATCGGAGAGACAAGAAAAAGAAGAGTAGCGGAGGACGAAGAGTGAGTGAGTAAGTGAGTGAGTGAGTTAGAGTGAAAGGCTGTTGCCATAGAGAGGTGCAGCCCCTTGTACGTTCACGCCATCCCACTCCAGTCAAAATAACATTTTGAATTCAAATAAACTTCTTCAGTTCTAAATTTGTAGTCGATAAATAAACCTGAACTATCGCTCGATGTAACAACCTCATATATGGTCCGGAGCAGTTACAACTGCGTGCCAAATATAATACACGCTATAGAACGTATGAGGTCAGCTGTGTGCACTCAGTCCAGAGCCAGATTTAAAGACCTCAAGGTAAGAAAATGGTGGGTGTTCATGTAGGGGATTTGAAAACTCCAGCTGTAAAATAAATCGTTTTGTCCCTCTCTACGGAATGAAATCAAAAAATGTTGGTAGCCAGCAGAGAAAATCACTAAGCGTTTGCACCAGGTACTAAACCTTTGTATGGAGACCCACTTACAAGTAAGCCTTGTCATCACAGAATCCGTTACCATTCCACTGATTGGGTACGACAATGGCCAAGGCGGGTCGACGCTGGCAGACATTGTACTAGACACCACCATCTTTTCCAGATCATGGACATGCGGGACTGAAGGGCTTTTAAGCCGTAAGTGTCTCCCCTTTTGAGGCTAAGTCTTTGGAAAACAAATAGAAATCCATCTAACGTTGAACAGAGGACACGGCAGAAGCAATGGAATGTCTTATCGGAGGGGGACCCGAGGCACAGAGAAGAAGTTAAATTGGAGTTGTCAAGCCGTCGCCTCTCTGAAAACCTGTGATTAAATGGAATGTTTGGGTGTTCCCAGTAGTTTTTCCACATCTGAGGAATTCGAGCATCAGCCACAGTTTGAGTCATGCTACGTTGAACTCCTTCAAAGAAAACAAAACAATATATATACATATTTCACCCACCCTCCATCAAGGACTAAGTGTCAGTTGGAGACAAGATTTTGAGAAAGCAACACATGATACCGTTAGCGAAACGAAAGAATAATGGAAAGAGTCACAAGGTCACAGTTCTACATATCAGGAGCAATATAATAGCAGTGGCAGAAATAAAAACAGTGCAATAAAATGCACCATAAACATTATACAATGATATAAAAAAGCACATTTTACAGTACAGTGCATAGGTTTTAGGCAAGGGATGCTGTTTTGGAGACGAAGGGTGGTCACGTTGATTTGATACAGATTTGCTTTTTCCTCACTTTGTATTTTCTGAATTTCTGATAAAAAAAATGAACAATTAACATTTATATTTTTATATATTTGTTTTCTAACTTTAAAAACTTCAGACTTGCCTAAAACCTTTGCACAGCACTGTCTATTATTATCTCATCAAAACTCTTTTTACAAAAAGGCAAAGCGTCTCTCTGTGTGTCACCTGTAGTTGTGCTTCTCGCTGCCGATGTGGAAGCGGTCGTACAGGGAGAAGGCCAGGTTTCCGTCCCAGTCGGTCAGCTCCACGCGCAGGGCGTACTGCCTCTGGCTGGTCAGCTGGTACAGGCACTCGTTCCCCAGCCAGTGTTCCGCGGACACCGTCCCAAAGCCCTGCGGCACACAGGAAGTCCACCACCAGGTCCAAATCATCAGAACCACGATCCCCTCTGGAATACTTCCTTTTTTAAAGTTAGTCCAAGGATATAACTAAGTCATTCCATTCCAAGCGTTTCCCGGAAAAGATGCAATCTTTTCGAAAACAACGATGGAGTTTTCTTTTCCCATATACGTTTAGTCAATGAGACGTGTCAAGAGTATTTTGATTTCAGTGATGGCTTAAGTGCTTTTTTTTTATGTCATCAATGAACGTTTCCCGATTTGAGGTTTAAACAATTACAATTTGGAGTGATAAGAGAGATAAGAGAGAGTTTTTAAGTCCTCAGTGAATTATGTTTTCATACCACATATTCCTCACATATTCACACACACCCTCTAATCACAGCCCACTGCAAATAAAGAGAGCGAGAGAGAGTGACTGATTCAGGTCAGGACACTAAATAGCAGGTACACACATTACATACGAATGCATCGGCCAAGCCTAGTCTCACTGTGGAAAACACTGTAACGAGGATGGTGGGTCTGACCACAACTAGCCGTTTACGAGAGCGCAAATCGAGACCAGCTGAACGAGGCACAAACACTTTCTCCATTCGTTTGCTCTCCGAAACCAGGCACAGGAAAACCATTGTTGTTGCACACCTCCCCCCCCCCCCCCCCCCCACACACACACACACACACACACACACACACAATACCGTGCCTGAGCGTTCTCGTGTCATTTAAACAATTACGAGGTTTATATTTTATCAGGGCTATCGCTGTCACAGACAAAGTGCTTTCGACAGCAGCACAGAAGTGCCAGGCTCCGTTTGTTTTCCACACCACTCTAAATCAGAATGACATGCGCAGGCCGGTCTAGCTTGTGCCAGAAACGATCGACGAGAAAGTGGCAAGGTTGGGCAAGGAGGGGTGAGGGGGTGAGTGGGTGGATGGGGGAAGGGGGGGGGGGGGGGCATGTCTGTGTTTGTGAAAGTGTGGTGATTAAGAGTGGGATAAGGGGGAAAGTAAATATGGGGCATTCCTCTAGCCTGAGGCATGTCCTGCTGTGTGGGTGGAAGAGAGAGAGAGAGAGAGAGAGAGAGAGAGAGAGAGAGAGAGAGAGAGAGAGAGAGAGAGAGTGTGGGGGGGGGACAGAAAGAGAGAGTGAGAGAGAGAGAGAGAGAGGAGAGAGAGAGAGAGAGAGAGAGAGAGAGAGAGAGAGAGAGAGAGAGAGAGAGAGAGACAGAGAGAGGAGAATGGCTTTGGGCCCGAGCCTGAGCCTGGGTTCTTTAACTCAATCCCACTCTTGATGAGCTGCGTTTCCCCGACGACCGACCCCCTTTGGAAAGCGCTGTCCAAAGCCTCCCCTTGTGACTGGGGGTTTTTCACCTCTGGAAAAACTGTTGGCTTGGAGGTTGGAAGCGCTCAGAGTCCCATTCGCCAGGCTCTCTCTCTCTCTCCATCTCTCTCTCTCTCTCTCTCTCTCTCTCTCTCCATCTCTCTCTCTCTCTCTCTCTCTCTCTCTCTCTCTCCATCTCTCTCTCTCTCTGTCTCTCTCTCCATCTCTCTCCATCTCTCTCTCTCTCTCTCTTTCTCTCTCTCTCTCTCTCTCTCTCTCCCCCCTTTGCATTGTTTCAGCCCCTGGCGTTCTTTCACACGCAAGCCCACATACATCTCATTCTCTGAGTCGTTTGGTCCTGCATTTCATTTCCAAAGCAGTATATATATATATGGAAACATAAGAAAGAATTTGACCGTGTCAAACTTTTAACTGTGCCATAACTGTGAATAAATCACAGACCCTTATGAATACAAGACAAATGTGAATTTCCAGTGAGGACATTAACATTGATGTACATTTTGAGAGATGTTCAGCATATTCAGTGAGGAACTAGACAGCAAATGTGGGCCCCCTGCTATTCTCCATAGGCACATATTGACATCTGCTAATGTAATTGAAAGCCTCATATGGTCATGAGATCTCATACTCTAAGACGTGGGCCATAGCCTAAGAGCCTAAGAGCCTAAGAGCCGGAGTGTTCTCGTTCCTCCCACAAACCTCAGCCTACCCCGTGCACGTCTTTGGGCTGAAAGCTTTCATGGATCCTTTAAGTCGAGGCGCCGTCGGAGACCAACCGGGTAACGAATCACACGGTAAAACACGCTCAGGCGCCTTCAAGCATCTCGAAGAGGAAGGGAAGAGCGCCGCGGCAACGGCGTCGCCGGGGTAACTCGCCCTGCGTAAAGGCAGCCAACGTCTAGGAGGGTACCACGTTACACTTTAACCGTTCATTCTACTCTCGCCATCCATCCATCCCCGTCGCTGGAGCGTTGCCATGGCACCCTGTCCGCCTCGGACCAACCGGGGCCTCTGTGTTTGCACCTCCTCACCCTCCTACGCACACCAGCCTTTCTTCTTGACAGAGCTGTGTTTACCCACCCCGATGGACCAGCCACTAACTCCCATCTGCCCCCAGATTTGCCCCCCCCCCCCCCCCCCTTCCTCCCTCCTCCGTTTTGAAATCTGGATCCCATCTGTCGGTGGGGTTAGCGTAAGCATTAGCGAATGCTACCGTGAGTTGCGATCGCAAAGGGATGGCAAACAACGGGTGTTAGCACGGACGCTAGCCAATCCCTGCCATGGTAAGCCAGTTGTGCGTGCCTTCCTGAAACCTGGCACCGTGCCCATGAACGGGAAATATATTGTTTTGAGACACCTGTCGTGCTTTCCTGTTCAAATGAAAGACAACAGTGTGTCACCATCAGGGGTTTGTCCGTGGTACCACCACGGCCGTAGTTAACAGCGAAATTCACCGGAAAAGGAGAATCCTTCCCACGAGGACAGATGTTTCCAGAAGGTGAAGGCAGCTGCTTTTGTTGGACAGGAAGCAGTCCCACTTGATGCTTCCCTAGAGCGTCCTACCTCTCTTATCTACAACACCAAACACACCCCTGCCAGAAAACACACCCCATTCGTCATCCTCCGCGAGGGAAGTGTGTTTGTTGTAACAGGCTGTCCGTCACGCTGTCGCGGTGGATCTTGGATCTCGTGCGCTGTATAATCGTTGCGCGCGCGTGCGTGTGTGTGTGTGTGTGTGTGTGTGTGTGTGTGGAGCGTGTGTGTGTATGTTGAGTGTCTCACCGTCTTGTACTCCTTCCAAGTCCTCTGGAAGTCGACGGCCCCGTCCTCTCTGCGTTGGATCACAGTCCACCCTCCCCCAGCAGTCTCCATGTTACAATAAACCTGGAACACAAACAAACCGAGTATGATGTAGCGCCTGTATAATAATATTCAATCTACAGTTGACAATTATATATATATATATATATAAATATATATTTGAACGTTTAAACAATGCCTTCAAGAAACATCCCGTGGATGACTTGGTTTTCCAGGGACACTCCCTCCTATGAATCATGTGTGGGAACGCGGAGGGCTCGGAGAGTCCTCCTCAAACTTAATCAACGTCTCCTTATCCCTCAGCAGGTCCCGAGGGATGGTGCTGATCAGAGGGCCCCCTTCCACACATCAAAGGGGTGGGCCTGCTGGACACACACCAGCGGACACCTGGCTGGAGAGTGGCCCTTGACCCCAGCGGGCCCTCGGAGTGTGTAAACTGATAACGGAGGGCCCGGGACGCTCTGTGTTTTGGGGGACGGATCCCCGGGTGGAGAGGAGGTCTCTCACCTCAGCCAGAGCCAGCTGAACACACAGTCACACAGTCTGGCTGTGATTAAGGAAGTTACCCCCTCGCACCCCCCACTCCCCCCCCAAGTCTGCTCCTCTGGCAAGACAGATGACACCGTGGATGCTGCTCTTCGTACCACACACACACACACACACACACGCACACACACACACACACACACACACGCACACACACACACACACGCTCACATATTCTCTCAAGCACGTAAGCTTAAATGCACGTACACACCTACATTCCCGGCCGCGTGCACGCACACACACACACACACACACACACACACAAGTATTCATGCGCTCCCCTTCCTGCCAACTTCTCTCTCTGAAACACCTGTTGCAGCCCCTCGTCCATCTCCATTTCTATACCCTTGCCCTTAACATGCAGCCAAGTGTATTTTGAGCCCTCATGAATTCCTGTGACGGTCCGTATCTATTATTCATAAGGTCCACTGGCTGCTGTCCAGAGGTAGAAACTCTTTGGCTCTCACTGAAACGATTTGAAGCTTTTTCTCACTCGAAATATGAAGCTAGAATCCCACTAAAAGGCTCGTTGGAGAGCCGCCTGAGGTGATGAAATGAAAGGACATCTGATGTCTAGCGGCTCTAGGGGGGCCGTGCGCTTTGCGGTTGCCCACCTTCTTGGTCTCCTGAGGGCTGAGGTGGATGGTGTAGACGCCGTTCTTGTGGACGCCGGCCTGGTAGAGGTCGGCGCAGTCGCGGAACTTCTTCTCCTCGTCCACTCGCTTCGTGCTGTTTGGAACCACTGCAGGGGGGAGGGGGGGGAGGGAGGGGGGGACACAAAGCCTGTCTCACACCTTTCTATAGTCGATATAATACATAATAAAACACAGCTGGCATCGATAGAATAGCAGGTTGGAGCTCTGAAGAGGCATTGCCCTTGGCGACCGTTACAGGTGTGCCCTCCTTAGAACCACTCCTAACCCCAACTGGAACAAGTCAAAGGTCAAGTTTGCGGCGCGAACAGGCTTCAGTTCCTTGTTGCGGTGTTCTCAGGTTGACTGGCAGCTGTCGACAAACTCTTGTCGGCGAGCACGTCCTGGACTCGTGGCCACTGTTCTTCATCGGTCACGAAAATACGCAGCAGCTGTTGCTGTGGCGTCCCCCCTCTGCTCCTGGCCCACCGCCACCTGCTTTGTTTTTCAGGTGCAGGAAAGGTCTCCGTGAGAACACGCAGTACCAGTTCCCGTTCAAGTGAATAGGAAAGTGTGTCCAAACTTTTGACTGGCACTGCGTTTCCTGCTTTGAGGGCATTTATGTAAGTAAGCTATGCAACAGGCGATAAAAACTTTTGATTTATTTGGTCATTACGATGGTGGTAGAAAAGCAGCATCAATAAATCAAGCTGGCTATACATAGTGTGGCCTTATAGTATATTTATTCCACGTTCGCAGTAAACCTGAGGTATTCTTGTTCATGTTGTTGCTGTTAAAATGCACTATCCAGCTGGAAGAGACCCTAGGTGTGCTATTGACCAAAACATTATTTGATTCTGTAATAAAAACATTAAAACTTTCTAACTGTGAAAATATCTCACTGTGAAACTTCCTGTATGGTATCAAGTTGGTATCATGACGACCATTGTTCACGGCACACTCAGTAAATCTTAAAGTACCTTGAGCCACCTTTGTCACGTGTTACCTACTACCAAATGGTCGACATTTCCCCCCCTTCAATATCTAATCCTAAGGGGTCCATTTATCGCAATTCCCATCTCTCCCTTTCACGGAAGGGAACAAGCTGGAAAACCGAGGCAGAAGCTGGACTGTGCGGCCTCTCTGTGGGTATCCCATAACCCCCTGATAAGATCACAGGGCGAATTGCTTATTAGCAGGAGAAAAGCAGTTCATCAACTGGATGATCTCCTGCTCTGAGGGAGACGGCCTCTGACTTTGACATGGAGGCAGCTGTGTTCATTTCCATCTGTGGATAATTACGGCGGCAATATTTAGAAACCAAGCAGGGGGGGGGGGCGCTAAGGACAAAATACTACAAGCTATGAATTTCAAGTTCCTGTTATAACAAGTGGTTTGTATTTACCTTCCTTTGTCCTTGTTATATTGGTGGAAATTCAGTTTTTTTACCTCTTCCTCTCCCCCTCCTCCTCCTCCTCCTCCCCAAAGAGGGGGGGGGGGGGGCTCATCTCAGTTTTCACACCATTGTTTTCACTGTTGAGATTGTTCACTCAAAGGAGATGTCACTGAAAAGCGAAATGTGTCAGTGATCCTCAGACCCTTTTTTGAACCCTCATGCGCCCGGCCCTCCATGGTGGGAGCAGACGCTCGCGCTAGCCGTGTTGTTTCGGCCATCTTGACAAAGTATTGAGTGTCAGCGACAAGAATCCCCCCGCCGTGACAGGTTGACAGAGTGGGACCGCGCGCTGCGGAGTCTAACACAACAAAAGGCAGCTCTGTCGGGCGTCGATTTACCGCCAGCCAGGAGACGGCGGGACACGTTAGAGGGACGGAGGAGACCAGGGGTCAAAGGTGAAACTGGCTGGGTCTTGCCGTACGTCACAGCGTGGACAGTTTCACAATCGCCACCGGCCCGAGGTCCTCAATGGAGGGACACTGCTGTCTGTCGAGCAGGGGCTGCATGCTATAGGAGCTCTCCAACAGCTCACAGCCTGGCCCGGCAAATATTATTAATGCCTCGATATTTATTTACAGACAAATATTTTGTGGTTCAGCGGGGACTCGTATTCAGTGGGGGGGGGGGGGGTTCATGAGAAAAGAACAGCGGGGCTGTGGTGTTTGCATAAATCAGTGCCCTTGCCAAATGAGACCAAGTGCACTCTGAAGAGAGCAGGAGCACAGGGCTTACATGGACAGTCATGATTCCTCCAACTTCCAAGTGGAAGGCAATCCCCGAGGTCCAAAAAAGCGCAGAGGAAGCAATTCGGCAAGTAAAATGTGAAAAGTCAGCAAAAGTCTTTAGAAGGACCTTTCTTGTCAGCGTTGAACATGTGTCGACCAACTAGCGAGGTCACGAGGAGTTGTCTGGGTTTATTTCGCACACAAAAGCATCAAACTCAAACTCCTAAAGTGGGATTTATTTTTAGGGGCGATTGTGACGCTATCGGCTTTTTGGAACGTGCACGTTTATACGTTTATACAGCTAAAACTTAACATGTTAGAAAATAGGCGAGAAGTTGCTTCTAAGAATAGGAAGGTGAGAGGCATACAACACCGCTGAGGGGAATGGTAATCGGGTTGCCGGGCAAAATGTCACAGTAGATTAACAAAGACGATACTCAGTCCTTGCCAAAATCAGCAGTCACGTTGTTGCCATTGAACGGAGAGTCTGAAGGCCTGTCGTGCAAGGCTTAAAAAAAATGCTCAAACCGTAAAAAGTTACTGTTAACAGGCACATTCTAATGATGTAGTGTACAGGTATGTACAGTACACGCTGTAAATGCCATTTTGAGGCCTGACAAAGTACAGTTAAATCTTCCGTATTCAGAAAAAAATATCCATTAGCTACGGGTATCCCAGCTGTAAAAATGATCGATAGCGTTCATTAAGTAGGATAATAAAATATCGTAAAAGTAAACCACTTTTAGCGGCCTGCGAGTTTTTACAAGTGCTCTAAAGTTGAGGTCAATGATCATTAATGAGGGTGCTTGGCTCATTGATATCTAACTAGGCTTAGGTAATTATGACCCAAACGTCCGCCTCTGATGGAATCCGGCCACATCAAAGACAGATGCTTGAGGAGCCCTAGCAAGCAGAACAAAAGAGAAAGGCCCAAGCGTATGGACTGAACGTGAGCACTAAATGTTCATGAAGCCTTATTTTATTTTATTTTTTTACGTCTTAAAATCCATCTTAATGCTCGACGCTTCTCCACACCAACTGTCGGCAGTGATTTGAACCCGAGCTCTAGAGGAAACGCTCAGGCTCGGGTTTCGAGACGGAGCCCAACAAGAGCAGACGCCAAACCGACGGCGAGAAACGCCAACCCTCCCTCAAACGAAAACACCCATTTTGTTTGGTCCACAAACAAAAAGGTCCTCGAACCAAAAGGGAAAACGTAACCGATCTGCGTCTCTGCTCAGGGGGGTTTGGAGACCCTGGGGTTTGGGGGGTGGGGGGGGGGGTTTGGAGACCCCGTGGGGGCCGTGTCGGAGCTGTGCGTCAGAGGATCAGTGCGCTCTACCTAGCCCTTCACCTCCTCTGGACAGGCTCTCCCCCAGGAACCATTACAGCGTGACTTATTCAGGCAGAGGTGAAGAGGGGCTGACCCCGGCATCCTTACACCCGGGCCTCAGCTCCCTTCACAGTACCACCAAGGAGAACGGAGAGGCCGACATCAGAGCTGCTGCAGCCAGCCGGCAGCCATGTTTGGGTTTAACTCACCTCCTGTCAAAATTAGGCAGCCGGGGGTCTGAGGGGGGGGGGGGGTCAACAGAGCCAGCGACCTCAGAAGCACGGTGAAGATGTTATCACGATGACATGACTGACTGGCTGGTGAAAACAAAAGGTAGGTCACGGCCAGACAGGACAGGCTGAGGCTAATGAAGTAGGACAGAATACAAAGCCAAAGGGCCCGCCCAACCTGTAGGTGGCAATCAAGACGTGTGTCGATCAGACCTGGCCGACCCGTAGGTGTCAATCAAAACGTGTGTGGATCCGAGCACATGGCGCGGTGCAGAGGTGGGTGTCAGCCAATTGTGTCAACCAATTGTGTTTAACTAGGCTCACACAGGCCTCAAAGGTTCTTACAGGCAATAGAGTGCAGCATATTGTCAGAGGTCTAAAGTAAGGCCGCTCTAAAAACGGAGACCGCCTATGATGACCCACGTGGGGTAACGAGTTCACCTCGTTTCAGCTCAGCCTTAAGCGGTTGCGCGTTCGCCAGGGTCAAGTGTTGGGCCAAAAAGGGAAGTCCCTGCCCAACCCCCCCCCCCCCCCTCCCGCCTCACCCCCCACCCCCCCAATACTCTCGTCGGCGAGACACAAAGGGAGAAAAGAGTCGGTTACTCCAAACGGGTGGCTGTTTGACATTTTCAGTCAGGCGGTAAACCACAGCCTGCATGGGGGAAGCATGATAAGACGCTACCGTGAAAAGAGCCTCACGCTGAGTCACCACAAACGACCAGGCTCGTTCAGCAAGAACCCGGCGCTGCGGGGGGTTTCAACGGAGCACGGTTTTAAAGAGCCACGGACAAGAGTTGGCGCAAATTACATTTTTTTTTTCTTTGTTTCTATACACGTTTCCACTTTATTTTGCCCGAGTGTGGGAAAGGGGAATAAAAACCAGACAGGCCCGGTGGTAGTACCTCCGTCTTTGGAGCAGAGGTTGAGCAGGTTGTGGACTGTGTCCATCATCTCCTGCTGTTGTCTCTGCATGGCGCTGCTGTTGCCCGTGGCCCGGCCCAGCTGGACCTCCAGCTCCCGGATCACGCTGCTCTGTCGGCTCACCAGGCTCTGCAGGCTGGCCTTCTCCTCCCTCAGGCCCTCCAGCTCCTCCACGTGGCGGGCCTCCATCTCCTGCATCTTCTGCTCCAGGAACCTGCGATGGAAGGAGGGGGAGAGGGGGGGGGGAGAGGGGGAGGGGAGGATGTAGTGGTGTAATGGTGACTGCGTGAAAACGCTCGGCATCATGGACACGCTTGTGTGAAGTTCCCTCAACTTTGACATCGCTTGTGACTCCAAAAAACATATATCTATTCGAATCTATTGTGGTGAGAGAGGAAAAGGGATGCTCCAAAACAATCTCTCACATTACTAGCATGCTGTCTGATGTTTTTTTTGATAAATTGCCATGTTTGTGCTGTTCCCGTGTCTCCAAGCTGCATGGGAATCTAAGCCTGAGTCATAAGTTCACTGGCATAATAAAAAAAACATCAATGTTTATGTCAATAGGTCTGGTTGCCACAAGTTACACAGACAGAATAAACACGCCAGTTTCATTATTCACTTTCGAGATCACAAAAAAACATTGTATAAGCCATATTTGTTATCTTATGTTCTACAATTAAATGTGTCATACCATGAACACAGCATATACAGTATAAATACAGAATCACATTCAATTTATAATTTAAGTAATTACAACGATGCTTTCATTACACTGAAAGAAAAAAAAACTTTGGCCATGATTTCATAATTGCGCAAGCCATCGAACCGCTCTTAAAATCCATCATTATAAGCCCCACGCTAGCTGGACAAGAGCAGGACATAATACTTCAGTGGAAGACGTTTTTTTAGACAAACTCTTTATGACCAAACAGACCTTCTAAAACAACTCTGCTGGACTAACCATCAATCAACAGAACTTTAAAGAACTGATCCAAAAGCTGAATAATTGCTTGTCTTGCAACACAATCTGAAAGTTGAATAGCCCAGAAGGAAATATCCCGGGACTATGTCGTCTTTCATCACCAACACTTCAATCTGTCGCCACGACATATGCAACTCATGGCATTTCTGGAAAACAGACGAAAACCATAGGAGAGTTAGCAGCGAGTTAGCTTGTGGTGTTGTTTACCCGTTTTTGTCATGTAGCTTGCTGATCTCATTGGTTTGCACCAGAAGCTGCTTCTCCAGTTTGTTGGTGGAGAGAGAGTTCTCCAGCAGCTGAATCTCAAGCCTGGACGTTTGATTTAGAACCTGTCCCGAAAGAAAAACAACAACAAAAAATACATAGCTGACCAGTGGCTTCCCTGCAGGCTTCCTATGGGTAGATAGGTGTTATATAGAAAAAACACCTCCACCAGAGCATATGTGTTTGTATGGCATCCATGTTATTTTTTGGCCTGCTCCCTGTTGTTTGGGTGTCTGGAGCTGGACAAGATGGGGAAGTTGTCAATACTGAATGTGTGTGTGTGTGTGTGTGTGTGTGTGTGTGTATACGTATATGAGAGTCTGTGTGTTTGTGTGTATGTGCGTGTGTGCAAGGTGAAAGTTGAGTGTATGCGTGTGTGTGTGTGTGTGTGTGTGTTTATGTGCGTGTGTGTTTGTTCTGCCCGGCATACCTGGGTCTCAACGTCGGTGAGTTTGCGGGTTTGCTCAGCTGTCTGGGAGAGAAGATTAGTGCCCATTTCCAACATGGCTGCTGTGTGGTTGTGGACGGCACTCTGCTGAAGCTGTGCCATCTCTGTCTTCATGCTTTCCTTGATGTAGTTCTCAATCTGCAAAGGACACAAGCGAACAGTGAACACGATTTAAAAACTGCCATCACTTTCCTGATGCTCTATTATTATCGTTTGCTTCCTTATTGTTGCAGAACTATGCAAAGCTCTCAATCTACCGGTCTATCTTCGTTCTTATGAAGATGATGATGATGATGATGATTGTTGCAGAACTATGCGTTTAACCCTCACACTCTGCACACCACTACAAATACTTCCGTGTCTTCACTGCCGTGGCATGGATTCTTCAAGTTATTTAGATTTCATCCACCAAAGATCACACCAGCACAAAGGATGTGTTGCCATTGTTGGGAAAGCACACTGAAGAGTTAGTGAGTATAGATGGAAACAGATGTAGGTCGTTGGTCGGGGGGGGGGGGGGGGGGGGGGTTGAGATGGACAGATGGTGACTCAGGTTTATCTAGAAAACACTCTTTCATCCTTATCTCGCCACACAAATGGATGACAAAAGGAAGGTTGGGGTCGAACAGATTGCTCATACAGACTGAGAATCAGCACCAGATTACACATGCTGTGCTCAGTCCTGTACTATATGCATATTGATAGACATACCTGCTTTGGAAAGTAGATTATAAAGTATATTTCATACGTATGCTAATCTAAACGTACTAATCTAATGGCCTAATCTCAGACCACTTCCAAACTCAATAGTATTCCATGCTGCCTGCGTGTTCTCCTTACTCGGCAACTATACTGTGTGACATTACGCTTTGGTCGATGAACGAATCAAGCAGCAATATTGCAGACGTCACCAGCCAGGCTACACTCATTCGTGTGTGAAGGAAAATATTTTGCAGTGAGTAAGAGACGACGGATCGGGCTCGCTTGCCCACTCCATCTTCTGTTGTCTTGGCAACGGCAGATTGTTCCAATTATCTCATTAGACATGTCCAGTGGTATCCCATGACAACACGTGCAGACTTCACTGCAGGGACCTGACATGCACTGTGACTGGGTGACTCACCTCACACACACACACACACACACACACACACACACACACACACACACACACACACACACACACACACACACACACACAGACAAACAGACAGACACACTCACAAACAGACATAAACACACACACGCACTCGCAAGCACACACACGTACACGCAGACAGACAAAAACACACACACACACACACGCACACACATTATGTGGTAAGCTTGCTTCCATTCCACACCTTGTAATGTTTAAAATGTGTTTGTCCGTTTTATTTTAGGACAATCAACATTGTATCTCCTCATGTTTTATTCATGAACACTGTGTTATAGAAGACACATGTGCTGGTCATATATAGAGCCATCTATTGTTAAAGAGCAAAGGATCTATTGTAAGCCAGTGAGGAAATCTCTTGGCAAAACTATAACACAATCGAAACAACTAAAGAAATACATGCAGCTTCGAACATTTGAGACCATAACATTGGGTAAAGTGAAAGATAAATATAGTTTGGCCCGCTGATGTATCTGTGGAGCCCACTGGCACCCAGAGAGTGAGATCATGTTCAGAGCATCCATGCATATTCAAAAAGCTGGCTTTCGCAGTAAGGGGAATTCGTCACACCGCTTGCCTACATATATATACTGTACATAATGGAAGTGTTTCAACATCATCAAAAAAGACAATAACACAGACATAGCGGAGACAGTTCTATATATTCTGTGACTGCCTTCCAGCAGCCATCAGCATAATCTCAGTCTGCCAACAGAAATTGGCTTTTCAGTGTAATATCCTTTCTCGGCGATGATATCACTGCAAAGCGTTGTGTCGGTCCTGCATTTAGATATGAAAAAAATAAATTTCTAACTGTGAAGTATGTGAGGCTGACATAAGTGTCACTTTTGACAAAACCTACAAACTCCAGGCCAGCTGGAAATAACACAAGCAGTCCATTGTAGACTTCTAGTTCTCTACAGTTGACCTTTGACCTTAGGGCTTCAAACTGTAGGAAACAGCAAACGTGCATTTTACAGTAATAAAGACAAACGTGTGTGACACTATGTGTAAAGAGGACACCTATAACTCCCATGACTATTATTACATTATTATTATTATCATTATTATATTAGTAACTCTGTCAAATCTTCTGGCTTGAAAGGTCAATAACTTTTTTCAAAGAGCCAGACTATGTGGCATGTAACATAACAAAGTTGATAGTATTTTTTGTGTGTGGCTTATCTACTTACTAAACAGTTTGTTAAAACTGTAGGGAAAACCTGAAAGCTTTGACCGATAGGTCCACGTCCACAGTAGTCCATTTGAAAAAGCTAAAAACAACAGCAGCAGAATGGTTAACACAGGCGCGTATATGGCGCTCTAAGGCTTCAGGGGAATGTCCCTAAACTGTCGCCAGGGTATATAAAAGAAATTACCAAGGAGAAACAAGATTACACAAACAAGCTTTACAATGTAAAACACCCACTGGGAAGGCTGGTTAAGCAGACCAGCGTAGGTGTCGTGTTATATTGCCACATAAACATTGTTTTTCAAACTAACGTTCAATCGTAATGTGTTGCAGGGGAAGCAAATAATAGTTGCTGTTTCCTTAGGTCAAAAATATCTGTGTTTGTAACTGTGAATGCTGAGGTTGAAGTACTCTCTTTTCTAACATTAGGGCTTGTTTAAATGCCAAAATAATGATTTTCTGTGACGTTTGATCAGAATAAAAAGTATGTGTATGTATTTCCATTTTCAAGTCCAACAACTCATTAGAATAATCCAATAGAGTAGACGTTGACCTTCCCTAACTGAAAGGTACTTGGAGAGGCCTCCACATTAATTCAATCGTAATGTATTGCAGGGGAAGTAAATAATAGTTGTTATTTCCCTAGGTCAAAAATAATTGTGTTTGCAAATAGGATTGTCATATTATGCAAATGCTGAGGTTGAAGTAATCTCATGTTCAAATGCCAAATTGCTTATTTTCTGTAACGTTTAACTAGAATAAATAAAGTAGGTGCATTTCAATTTTCAAGTCCAAAAACTCATTCGAAAAATCCAATAGAGTAGATGTTGACCATTTCTAACAGAGAGTTATTTGGAGCCTGGTTTGGAAGAGTTATTTGGAGAGGCCTGGTTTGGGACCAGTTGGCTTAGCTTCAGGCCTGCAGCAGAATGATTTGGTTAGGATCCACACTCAGCCCACCAGCAAAGGGGTCATTCTAAATAATGGTATAGGTCAGCCATATAGAGCGAGGTTTAACCTCTTAAGAGGAGTTTAATTACATTCTGTTTAAAATAGAGAATGCTATTGCCTTACATTGAACAGGCTTCCTATTACAGCGACTTAGACTTTGCAACTATGGTATACAATTGCAACTATGGTATACAAATGCAACTATGGTATACAAATGCAACTATGGTATACAATTGCAACTATGGTATACAAATGTAACTATGGTATACAAATGCAACTATGGTATACAATTACAACTATGGTATACAAATGCAACTATGGTATACAAGTTCTACAGTTTTAATTGAAAGTTGCCTTTCAGTTCTTTAATAATTGATCATGTTTTTATGTTTAGCGCAGTCGCCCGCATGCTTATTGCATAAGAGCATGACCATTATGCAACATGTATAATAATAATCAGGTCTACATTGTCAAAATATATACAACATATTTTCTGAATATTTTTGTCTATATTGTTTTTTTTTTCTTCTTTCTGTAAGCTTTATTCTTGGGTCTGTCACCCTTCAATCAAAATGAAATCCAAACATAGCCCAGTTTATTTACCGGAAAATAAATAAAATGTAACACCATTTCCCATGAAAATGAAAACACCCCGTATATAAAACATCGTTTTTCTTTCTCTGGTATTTAAAGGTGACAAAGTAGATTTATACCAAGGGACATTCCAGAAGGCGCAATAACACTAAAGGCTGCGTTTGGAACCCCTAAATCTCCCCCGTTCTTTTACATAATCACCGTTAGTTAAGTGACGGTCACATAAACACCACTTTATGCTTCCCTAACTGCTACTTGACAGCGAGGTCCTAAGGTTTAAGGAGCTGGGTGTTTCGTGCGAGGTCTGGCTACGTGTCGGCCGCCTGTGACTTCGCTAACGACGCCGCGTGACACGCTGACCCCCGTCGCCATGGCGTCCAGGGCTCGTTCGCACCGTTTAAGCGATCCCTGAAAAAAAAACCCCGCCCCGCCGCAGTAGCGAAACGCTGCTGTGTGTTTGGGTCCGTCACTGCTCCTTTGGTGGGTTTATGAGCGTGAGGTAGTCGAGTTACAACCTCCTGTTAATGATAAAACAATCTGTTGCGGGGCTGTCGAGAATCAAATAAAGAGGCCGCTGCACCACAAGGATCCGATGCTGATAGTGGACGGACAGTTTATCGTGCATGAGGGCACATGTTTGGTTTGGTAATGTAATATACTGCAGTGCTTAAAACGAGCGGGAGAAAGAAAAAAAACTGCTTCACACAATCCATCACGTTTCTACAATCCATTAGCTAAAACCACATGGATATTTTACACCCTGTCGTGATGAATATGCCCAAACGCTGCCGTTTGGAGGTGAGGAACTGCATACTCCCAGCAGGTGATACTCCCACCCATCATATTATTACAGATCCCCCAAAGATGTCTCAAAACAGGCCTCAGGCCTCCCCAAAAAAGGGTTGCATTGTGCTCGCAGCAACAGCAGACCTAAAGAAGAACCACAGTCAAAGCCTGGCCTTTCTAAGAGCACTTACTGGTGGGCTCTGGGCTTATCTCTGTCTCGCTGGCGGTCTGGGATGCTTCGTCCCCGTGGCCAGGGGCCCCCTTTTCCAGGGCGCTCAGATGGAGGGGGGGTGTGTGTGTGTGTGTGGGGGGGGGGGGGTTATTAAACCCCATCGCCACCTCACTCTGTAATCACAAGGCACCTCAGGACTAATGCCAGCAAATTCGCTTACGCCTACCTTATCGCCGAATGACAGTGAAGGGTGAACTTGATATGGCGGCTCTGTGAAACCGGGGGGCGCATAATTCATTCAGTGGGACTGCTGTAATTTCTGAGGTGTTATCTGACTGGCGTTCTCTCCTCCACCTCCTCCTCCTCTTCCTCCTTTCTCAGGCTTGTATAATATGTCGGCAGCAACTTAACTGCCTCTGACTGGCCCTGCATGCGGCTTCATCCACGGGCGTGTTTGCGTTAGAGCTTACCTTGAGACAGCAAGACACGGTGAAGATAGACGGATTAAGTGAGCAACAAATCAGTTTTTTGGGGGGGGCTCTCTGTTGACCTCCGTGACCTTTGCCCTCGTGGCTCGCTGGCTTCCAGGCCTTTCCTCAGTTGCTGTTTCTCTCTCTCTCTCTCTCTCGCACACTCTCTCACACTATCGGCCACCATAGCTACACGCTCGCTCAATTGTAAACGACTGACACACAGATACACACCACACACACACACACCACACACACACACACACTCACATATATACTCAGGGTCTTAACGTGTCAGTGTGGCAGAATCCAGAATGGGATTCGATCAGAAGGCCTATAGTGTAGGGTCGGAATGGGGGTCCCTTGTATGGTGGGTGGTCCTCCCTGCAGTCTGCCTGGCTGGAGACCGATTCCAAGGCTTAACTCAACCATGGACAGAGCATGACTGCTGCTCCTCCAAATGAAACACCACTGCGAGGACCCACTGCCCTCGCTCCCTCTCCCCTGTCAGGAGACCATGGTGGTGATTTCGATTCATCACGCGCAGAGCAAGCGTTTCCAAGGACACAATTAGCCTTGTGTACACAGCTCGAAACCCGACCAACCGCCTCTGTGTATGAATCAGTGTGTTTTAAGTGCCCGAATTCGCTTGGCAAGCCCGGGAGAACCCCACTCTCCACCCATCAAAGGTTTCTTAACTCAACATTTTGACAATGGCTAAAAGAGCGAACGATTCGTGAGAGCTGTGCGGCGGACACGTCCGTTCCTCTCTGTTTCCAGATACGTCCATCATGGTACCGCACGTGGAGGAAGGCACACGACCAACTCAGACGATGGAAAACGTTTTTTTTCTCTTATTGAACTGATTTTCCACTTTAATCTAATTTGACGAGACATTATGAAATGCAGAGTAATAGGCAAACGCTTCGATGGCCAAAAAAGTGACAAATGATACAAAGTGATGTGTAAAAACCTGTAAGAATAGGTTGATTTGCGTCAAATACAATTTTTCAAATAAGAGCATAAGACTTGTTTATGGTTTATTCACTATTCACGAGAAAATGATTGATTGGAGTGAACAATATTTTTTCCTGATTCGCTGTGTACGCACGCACACAAACACACAAACACTCAAATGGTTGGGAAATAAGTTCAACTCGAATAACATCAAGGATTCAAAGGTTTCAAGGACAAGGGCAAACATTCCGAGAGCTTGAGAACCGTGAAATTATGACAGGATATGTTACTGCCAGGATTCTTTCGCTCTCCTGGGGAAAAAATGATACCACCTCATACAGCAGACGCACTCATTTCGACTTTCATATTATGACTTTCATATTCTCATATTACAAAATTACTTTTTTATTTGCTTTTTAAAAAAAAGAAATCATTGTTCTTGATTGGTTTTTATCTCCAGTAATAATCTGTATTCAATGGTCAGCATAAGGGACAACATAAGTGCTGTCCAATAAGCTCCACAAGACCATGGAGGTCAAATGTTTTAGGTGAGGGTCAAGAAAGGTTCATGTGGTTAAGACAAAGAAAGGGCCAATACAATTTTTTATATATTGCTTAAAAACACAAACGTGTGTTCAATATATAAAACAATAAGTGTCTGCTTTGAACTTCATTTCTTCAGTTGTCTTTCGAGCCACGAGGACAACGTCCAACAGAAATGTTTGCTTTTCTACTTTTGATTTGGGTACTGTGACGTGAACATCTGTTTGTTTTTACATCGAACATTTTTGAAGTTGGTCTAGACATGTATTTGGCTATCTTCTACTTCGATATTCCAGTGGTAACTTGATCAAAACAAAACTTGAACAGATCACGCGAAAAAAGGGATAAACTCTCGGGAAATTATTCATACAAAATACACAATACCGTACATAATCATATTTTATGCTATATATATTAATTAAAGGAATTGGATATAATCATCACCTAGGAGTCAGTTCAGCTTAAATAACAATTCCAAATCCGTCCCCTGTGTTTGCTTTCTGTGGCTGATCTGTCAAACAGATGAATGCAGCTTACTTTGCATCAGTCATGTGAATTCAATTCATCCTTAGTGAAAAATAAATATTTCGCAGCAGAGCTTGGGTATGGATGTATATTTTCATGAATCGTCGAGTTACAATGGCTCCCTGATGCCAAAGCAAGGCCTTAAAGTACCCCAATTAATTATGTGTATTTGAATGTATGGGAGAGGAATTACGTGCAGTCATCCGTGACCCGGGAATAAATACAGATAGACAAACATCAAAACAAAGTCAAATCCACTCCTTCTCCCTGCTCTTTTATGTGTGTGTGTGTGTGTGTGTGTGTGTGTGTGTGTGTTCGTGGGTGTGTGTGTGTGTGTGTGTGTGTGTGTGTGTGTGTGTGTGTGTGTGTGTTTAAAAGTGCAATACCAGCTCAAAAAGGCAGAGTGACAGAGAACTCGACTTTGGGTCTCCTCTGGGAAACGTTCCGTTCATGATAGATGTGCATGAGAATTGCAAACTTGCCTCACTGGCACTTTCATGGCCATCCTCCAAAAGACTGCCAATCTCACGGACGCAGATGACACAATCACACTTTTTCAACGGGGAATTCTCACCCTAGCACATTTCAGACATTAAAGATTATGTCAGAATATGTCTGTTTTCAAGTAGGTCACAACCAAAATCCAGCATTGATGACAATCTAGAGCCATGTCTTACCTATACCACAGTTTGTGAATATGGAGGGTAACTACAACTAGTTGTGCCCCAGCAGAGCCCAGCAGTGCCAACTGTGACGTACTGCTGCCTCTTTTGATAGAAACGAAAGGCTGTTTAACGCAAGCGGTTGTAGCGTTTAGAGTTACGTCTGTGTTTATAGCCAACGCTAACATCCCCTGAACAGAGGAGTGAAGAGTTTATAAACCAACCGCGCAGTATGTTCAGGGCTCTCACCACAGAGAGATCCCCTCCAACCACCGTTCCCTTCTCCCTCTCTCCATACCCCCCCCCACTCTCTCTCTCTCTCTCTGTCTCTCTCTCTCTCATTCTCTCACTACCCCCCACTCACTCTCTCTCTCTCTCTCTCTCTCTCTCTCTCTCTCTCTCTCTCTCTCTCTCTCTCTCTCTCTCTCTCTCTCTCTCCTCACTTTCCATTCACGCTCCTGGTTCTCATGGTGACAGAGGGACAAGCTGTCCCATCAGGTCTGAATTACGAGACCCTCCTCCTCTCCCCATCTCTCCGTTTACCCGGTGATGGCTGAGACAAACTGGGCCATGCATCATCCAGGGCCATGCCAAGCCAGGACAGGGTCCTTTGATGTCCAGCCGTTGTGCTGACAGGGGCAGTCAGGGGCAGTTTGGGGCGGAAGGGGCAGTCAGGGGCAGTTTGGGGCGGAAGGGGCAGTCAGGGAAGGTTTGGACTGGAAGGGGCAGTCTGGGGTGGAAGGGGCAGTCAGGGTTAGTTTGGGGCAGTCAGGGGCAGTTTGGGTCGGAAAGGAGAGGGGGGAGAAGGGGGAGCGTTGCTGCGGGGGTCTGTTAGCTACTGGAGGCAACTTGTGGGCTGTCGACGTGGTACATTAAGGAACAGGAAAATCATAAAAAAAAACTAAAATAAGCTTCCATGGAAGCTGTGTGGCAGTGTAAAGCTAATGAAAGCGTTTATCATTTAGGTTTCCCTTCACAGTCTAAGTGCATTCAATTATGACGTTGTTACAACACAGCCAAGCCCTATTATCAGGAGACGGGTATCAAAGTGACACCCCAGTGCATCACAGCGTCATCCGTCACATTATCGTTCCCCTAACATATACATCCCAGCGTCCTACGGCCGGAGAGCTTCCTGATAAAGTAAACCCCGAGCTGAGCACGGAGGCTGGTGAGGCTCAACGAGAAGATAGGCATGAGGCAGGGCTGCACAGCGGAACTCCATCTGAACTGCCACCTGATGTTCTGACCCACAGTGAGAGAGAGAGAGAGAGAGAGAGAGAGAGAGAGAGAGAAGGCTCAAAGAGAAGATAGGCATGAGGCAGGGCTGCACAGTGGAGCTCCGTCTGCCACCTAACACCATGACCCATAGTGAGCTGCCTGGACTCTTAGAGGGGAGGAGAGAGGAGAGCGGGAGACATAAAGGCAGAGAAGGAGAGAGAGAGAGAGAGAGAGAGAGAGAGAGAGAGAGAGAGAGAGAGAGAGAGAGAGAGAGAGAGAGAGAGAGAGAGAGAGAGAGAGAGAGAGAGAGAGAGAGAGAGAGAGAGAGAGAGAGAGAGAGAGAGAGAGAGAGAGAGAGAGAGAGAGAGAGAGAGAGAGAGAGACATACGGATAGAGAAGACAGAGAGAGAGAGAGAGAGAGAGAGAGAGAGAGAGAGAGAGAGAGAGAGAGAGAGAGACATAGGTAGAGGGGTAGAGAGAGAGAGAGAGAGAGAGAGAGAGAGCGGAGAGAGGGAGAGAGAGAGAAATACAGACATACGGATAGAGAAGGACAGAGAGAGAGAGAGAGAGAGAGAGAGAGAGAGAGAGGGAGAAGGAGGACATAGGGAAAGAGAGAGAGAGAGAGAGGAAGATAGACATAGAGAAAGAGAAAGAGAGGACATGCAGCCCCATGTCGCCTTATCCCTGGCCTTTGATCTAGTCTGGCTCTCTGTTTATTTTTGCTTTTCTCGGACTGAAGTGCAGGAGAAGTGTGTATACATACTGAGACGAGCAGGGGCCAGATCAAATGATCCAGACCAGTTAGACCAAAGTCTAGATCTCCAGAACCATTATCTATTAGCGGAACTAGGAGAGAGGCACCTCTTCAACTTTGATAAATAGTTCTGAAAAGGTTATTTTCTGAGACCCATTTCAGGTTATGAGAGAAAACTTATGTTAAGGGGAAAAAAAAAAGATACAATGTGTAATTAAAAATAAATACAAAAGGAATTGGAGTTAAGAGACAAATAATGGGTTGAACACAGGATTATCAATTGAATGTACCTAATGGTTCGAGTTTACTTCCCAATGTTTTGGTCTCCACAGAAGCAGTCGTATCACCTGATCTAAACAACCATTAATCAGATAGAGCCTCTTCCCCCTCTGACGTTCAACACACACACACACACACACACACACACACACACACACACACACACATTGGAGGCCAGGACTGATGAGGATTGACCCTACTCTCCTCAGGCGTCAGGTCTAGAGCAACCGTGTGCGTTCACACTCAAACACCAGGCTGGCCTTTTATAGACCCTGGAGTATCTATAGGAGACCCATCCTCCATCCACATGCACAGGTCTGACCCCTGGCTGTCTCTCTCTGGTACTCTGTTTCAGAGGAGACTGCTACAATCAGAAACATTGCAATGAGAGTCTCTTTAAGAGACACCGATAAGACACCTCTGACTCTTACTTCATTACGGTATCATGTCTCATTAGCTAGGTCCCTAAAATGTCCCAAAAGAGGCTCTATATCAGGACTATATACAGTGCTGTGCAAAAGTATTTGCCCCCTTATAGATTTCTTCTCTTTTTGCTTTTTTGTCACACTTAAATGTTTCAGATCATCAAACAAATTTTTAACATCAGACAAAGAGAACATGAGGGAATACAAAAAGCTGTTTTTAAATGATGATTTTATTTATTAAGGGTAAAAAGCTATCCAAACCAACCTGGCCCTATGTGAAAAAGTAATTGCCCCCCCTTGTTAAATCATGAATCAACTGTGATTAACCATATATTTTGGAAAGCTGAGTTCAATTTCACTAGCCACACCCAGGCCTGATTACTGTCAGAACTGTAGAATCAAGAAATCACTTAAATAGAACCTGTCTGACAACATGAAGTAGGCTAAAAGATCTCAGAAAGCAACACATCAAGCCCCGATCTGAAGAAATTCAAGAACAGATGAGAAACAAAGTCATTGACATCTATCAGTCTGGAAAGGGTTACAAAGCCATTTCTAAGGCTTTGGGACTCCAGCGAACCACAGTGAGAGCCATTATTCACAAATGGAGAATACATGGAACAGTGGTGAACCTTCCCAGGAGTGTCCGGCCCATCAAAATTACTCCAAGAGCGCATCGACTCATCCAGGAGGTCACAAAAAAAAACAGTACAACATCTAAAGCACCGCAGGCCTCACTTGCCTCAGTTAAGGTAGGTGTTCATGATTCAACAATAAGAAAGAGACTGGGAAAACATAGTATCCATGGGAGAGTTCCAAGGCGAAAACCACTGCTGACCAAAAAGAACTCAAAGGCCCGTCTCACATTTGCCAAAAAACATCTTGATGATCCCCAAGACTTTGGAAAATATTCTGTGGACTGACGAGACAAAAGTGGAACTTTTTGGAAGGTGTGCGTCCCATTACATCTGGTGTAAAACTAACACAGCATTTCAGGAAAAGAACATCATACCGACAGTCAAACATGGTGGTGGTAGTGTGATGGTCTGGGGCTGCTTTGCTGCTTCAGAACCTGGGCGACTTGTCGTAATTGATGGAACCATGAATTCTGCTCTCTACCAGAAAATCCTGAAGGAGAATGTCGGGCCATCAGTTCATGACCTTAAGCTCAAGCGCACTTGGGTTATGCAGCAGGACAATGATCCGAAGCACACCAGCAAGTCCACCTCTGAATGGCTCAAAAAAAAACAAAATGAAGGTTTTGGAGTGGCCTAGTCAAAGTCCGGACTTAAATCCGATTGAGATGCTATGGCATGACCTTAAACAGGCCGTTCATGCTCAAAAACCCTCCAATGTGGCTGAATTAAAACAATTCTGCAAAGAAGAGTGGGCCAAAATTCCTCCACAGCGATTGGAAAGACTCATTGCCAGTTATCGCAAACGCTTGATTGCAGTTGTTGCCGCCAAGGATGGCACAACCAGTTATTAGGTTTAGGGGGCAATTACTTTTTCACATAGGGCCAGGTTGGTTTGGATAGCTTTTTTTCCTTTAATAAATGAAATCATCATTTAAAAACTGCATTTTGTATTCCCTCAGGTTGTCTTTGTCTGATATAAATATTTGTTTGATGATCTGAAAAATGTAAGTGTGACAAAGAAGCAAAAACAGAAGAAATCTATAAAGGGGCAAACACTTTTGCACAGCACTGTATTTAAGTATGACCCTTTGACCTTTATGTAAAGTAGTTCTAGGTGGATGGGTAGATCTTCTGACTGGGAGAGAGAAAGAAAGGATTCTGGCACTCTATCTATCTTGTATCTTCAACAGTAATCTGCTGTGGGTTCCGCCAGCCACAGTTCTGGTACTGTGTGGAATGTGAGAAACCTGGCCACGGTCCCAGACGAGGCAAACACCACACAGAACAGGGTTAAGATGTTCTCCAGAGCTCTCTCTGTGTGTGTGTGTGTGTGTGTGTGTGTGTGTGTGTGTGTGTGTGTGTGTGTGTGTGTGTGTGTGTGTGTGTGTGTGTATGCATGTGTGTGTAGGTGTGTGTGAGTGTGCATGTGTAGGTGTGTGTGTGTGTATGTGTGTGTGTTTGTGTGTGTGTGTGTGTATGAGTGTGCGTGTGCGTGTGCGTGTGCGTGTGTGTGTGAGTGTGCGTGTGCATGTGTGTGTGTGTGTGTGTGTGTGTGTGTGTGCGTGTGTATGAGTATGCGTGTGTGTGTGTGTGTGTATGTGTGTGCGTGTGCGTAAGCGGGTGTTCATGAGGTGCCGCACCAATCAGAGCTCCACACCGCTAAGCCAGGACCCGTCGATCAGTCAAACCACCCACCGCTCTGAGTGGTCCGTGTGTTGCACACTTTGCTGCTTCACACAATTTAGCTCTAAACGCCATTCTGACGCATAGAGTTAGTAGCCTACCTCACCACGGACAACACGCTCAGCAATAGTGTGTGCGATCAAGCGAGAACTCCTGTCAACTCTGACCAGGACAAACATACACACACACACACACACAGACACGCAAATGCACCGACAAGTAACACACACGAACAGGCACAACACTTGAAAGAGAGAAACTCGAACAAGTCTCTTAATCTGTAGTGTGTGATGCAAGCAGGATTGTGTCATGGAAGTGGAAAAATAAATGAACCAAATGTTCTTCATTTAAGGTCAACTAACCCACGCGTTAAGGGAGGATAGTCGTTTGTCAGTCACCCAATATCTTCCACTCATCCCTTTCTCTTACTCTGTCTCTTACTGTGATCCCTATCTTCTTTTCATCGTCTTTCCCGCAGGACGAGACCAATTCAGTCCCTCGTTATTCTTTGGCTTCGGATTCCATAATTCAAGGTTTGTCTGTTTTGGTCCGTTTGTAACCGTTTCACCGCGCTGCAAAGTTTTGATTTGTAATCATGGAAAACTTTTCAAAAAAAGGCTGAACTCTAGATGAGGTGAAATGGTGTTCTTCTGGTGTACTCTGGCAAGCCTTTCCTGTGTTGACAGACAAACGCCTCCTCTTACAATGCAACATCTGTAAGAAGGAGCCGAAAGGGAGAGGACAGGGCCCAGTGGCAGTGTATGGGGGCCATGCCTCCGGAATCTCACTCCACTCCGCATTCATGGCCTTGTCGCTGGGATTAATAAGTGTCAGTTTGAAGAGGATTCGGATTGTATTTATGGGGGATAAAATGCTACGAGTTGAACTTTTAAGATGGGCTGAACTTCGAAAGGAGATAAGGGACAAGCAGACTTGACAGTGCATCCTGTCTCTTCCTCGCTGCTTGCCAGAAACAGAAATAGATTTCATCCATGTCCCCCCCCCCTCACCTTTGCTTGCTGTAACTACAAGATGACCGTTTTGCTTTTTGAGAGACACGTTTTTTTTCAACCTCAGAGTTGTTTAAGAGGTTAGCGTGATGCAACTTAAATGTAGCTGTGGATAGTGCATACAATTAATCTAACAACTCAACATCTTTGTATATGGATAGTAATACTTTTTTAAGAAGAATATGACATCATAGTACTGCTTTGTATTTGGGTCGTGTTATACTAATTCACTTATTCTACAGGTTTTAGCCACCATACAAATAAAAAAGTCCCAAATTCCATTTTCAGTTATATTGTGACCCTGTGTATCAATATAAATTATTTTGGTATTTGTGGAAAAACCACATCAAACCTCTGACTGACAAGTTGCAGAACACAATAATTTATTTATAATACTTCCGGTAACCTATAAAGAATATACTCAGGGGCACCCACCGAAACACAAACACATTGTAGGAAACTCTCCATGTATTTTGCACTGGATGGGTGGGCAGTGAGTTGTGAGTGAAATATTTTAAGCAGGATTTGATAAATGATTGACACACCTAGCCAAACACAGAAATCTAAATAAAAGTATTGCAATTAAAGTGAAATAAATCCTGCCCTAAGTACCCACCAGAGGGTGATTCATTTAGCCAGTGGAAGAAGTTCAACCTTGTCCAAGCATGGTGCCTCTCAATGATCCAAAAATACATAAGACTGGAGGCAAAATTACAAAAGAAAGTAATTGAAGAACTGGATAAATGTTCTCAACAATATCAAACATTTTGGCAGCCAGATCACGTTGAAATATGACTTTTGGGGAATGAAGCCTCTTGAATCAAAGTGAGCTGCCACATTGCCTTTGACAAGTATGCTAAATGCTTCTTTTTCTGAAAATCAAGGACATTAACGTTGGCTCTAAAACTCATGTGGAAATACTGCGGTATTTTGTAATGTATTATTTAACCCTTGACATGCCAACCAGATAGCACCATTCTTTTTTTCACATTCCCTGCTAGTGAAAGGTTTTATTTTTGAAAGTTGAATTATTTTGTTGGAAGCATTCAACCCCTGCCCGCCATTTCATAGTTCTGAAGACAGGAAGAGAGAGTTTTTCTTTTTTTCCCGCTGTTGAGCATCTCTTAGTTCTCTGGATCTTCTCATTGTTATTTTTGGCTACACTATCAGTAAAAACAAACGTTGCGACGGAGGAAGTCCCCTTTAAAATAGCCTTTGCTGCCTCTGCATGCTGTGTGGCATTTTGATAGCGTTCAGGACAGAGATACTCACCCTTCACTCCATTAGCCCCATGTAGTGAAAGGAAACGGCTAGCTATTAACATGGTGGTCGTCTTTTAACCCTGTGGTCATCTTCAAAACAAACTATTTTCACGACCATGTTCACAAATGATCACTGTAAGACTTTAGCGGGGAACTGGTTCGGTATGCTTCCCCCCTCCCACACACATTTTGACACATGCCTTCCTTCTAATGAAACATGGGGCTAAGGCACTTTCTACTGTCTTTATCAAACGGGGGGAAGTCTATAGCATGTTTTTTTCCCCAAAGAGCTGAAACACAATTTGGCTCCTTATGTTGTGCTACGGTCCAAGTTTTTGATGTATTTTTGATATATTGGAGAAGTGGCTAGGATTTCTTGGGAGTACATCGTTAAGGTTATATAAAACATGCTGTGAATGATCAGCAGCTTTTGGAGCAAAATGTAACTTTTTAAACTGTAACAAAATGTAACAAATCATTTTACTTTTTAACCTTTGTCTCCTTATCTAATAAGAAGCCAGTCTTGCCAGACTTCCTCACTGATTGACTTGTGCCCAGGTCTAGAAAGCTGACCAACAGAGTTAAATGGTAAGTAAAGTCATAACTTAAAAATAGCAATCCTAGAATTATAAATTCTAGGGTGGGCACAATGCATTAAAATGGTTCGCTACATATAAAGTAAAGAATTCATCCACTTAGGAACATGCACTTTGGAAGCTTAAAGTCGAGCAATTGAAATCCGTTTTAAGAGGAAGACAAGTTAATTGACCAGAACAATGCATTGTGGCTCTGTAATAAAGCTCTGTATGTTCTTATAACCGACTTTGCAGAGATCTGTTAAGTTGTCAACTTGCTTTTTTCATAGAAAGGGGCATCGGGGCCTGGTATAACACCATCCTTCCACAAGTTGCCATGGCTTATGTGATTAATATAGATCGCCTGGGAGGGACATTTAATCTTTTGTCCAATGAAAATGTTTGACCGCAGTTTAAGTGATTTAACTTCTTTTTAGAGAGCAGCATTACTATTTAGGCAGGATTATCACTGCCTTTTTCTGTTTTGTTCAATTTGAAAGTATTTGTTGCTTTGTATCGTTGTTAACAGAAATGTTGTCTTTTTATGAAAGCGCCCAAAAAATAACAAGTTTGAACACGTTTTTTCCCCCCCAGTGTTGTATTGAAGACATAACAAGTGGATCTAAGTTTCTCTGCTCAGAGATGAAATATGTCCTTGGTCTGTAGAGAAATGGAGTGTGTCAGGGAAGAGGTATGGTGGTATTAGTGGTGATGGCAGATGCCTCCGCATGCTCCCATTACTACGCCAGAGGAAAGGTTCTTCTACAAGTCTCATTGGTCAAACCTTCAGTCCACAATGGCTGCTGTGCTGTTTTTATAGTATCGCCTGGTGTATTATTATATTATATTATTTATTTATAAAGGGTTGACTGACTTGTCCTATTTATAACACGTTTTATAAAAAAGATAAAACCAGTGTGAATTCACATCTGGGCTCTTGGCTGTGACACCTACAGTTAAACCATAGGGACACGCATCTTTTTCTAAATATACTGTACTGTACACATTTCTCAACAGCAACTTTAAATCTAAAACACATCTCAACGTAAAAAAAAACTGTTTCTACCGCCTCTTCAAAACATTAGATAGATTCACTAAAACTAGTTTTATGTGATAAAATACCGTTTCCAAGTCAAAAATTCCTCCTCTCTTTGCATGTATTTCACCAAAATTAACATTTGGTTTCATCTGATTCGTGTTAAACTATGTGAAACTCAGTATGTAAAGTGGGGAGGAAAAGACTCCATTATAAAACACACTTAATTCTGCCTGGAGAAAGAGCTAAATGTAATTCACAGCAGGTCACATTTTAATATTGATGAAGAGAGAAACCTTTTCCACAGAGGTGAGGAACGAGGAGTGATTATTTTATGTTATATATACAGTATGTGTTTAAAAAACACGACTATACATACTGAAGCACTGACCCCTGTAAAGCCCCAGATGTTTTGATCAAAGTGCTTTGATTACAAGCTGTGAACCCAGCGAGGTGTCTAATATTGAAGGAGTCTAATATTGAAGGCATCTAATATTGAAGGCGTACGGGAGAATTAATCCTCAAATTCCCCAGTAATCCATCAAACTCATTAGGCGTTTAGTGTGCCCTCATTTGCACAGTTCACGCTAACTTTTATAGACAAAATATAAAATTTTGTTTTAAGCAGTTAATTGCACAATGCGTGCACACCCCCCCCCCCCATTTCTAATTTCTGAGGAGCAATATTGTGAAAAGGTACAACAGAGCTGGCCCTCCAGTTTTTGGAGGCTTGTTTATTTGATTCATGTATTCATTTCAGAGAGATTTTTCGGAGGGCCTTTTCTGGTTGGAGACCCTGAGTCTAAAAGCTTATAAAAGCAATCCTGCTGCCAAGTGGTATCACAAATGACGTCACAATCCCAAAGTCGTTAGCATCACAAAGACGCCATATTCGTAATTATAGACACCTTTGTGTCTCTCCAAATAAACTGCTATTTTATTAACTAGACCAATTTATTTGCAGACCTGATCTGATTTCGGGCCAGGCATTTAGATAATTAGCTAAAAAAAGCTCTTCCACAAGCAAGTTTCCCTTCTGCAAAAGTAATTTCTATGCCCACTGTTTATATGTTGATAATCTGCTAATTTAATTGAAAGTGCAAGGTCATTCTCCACAATTGCCCTTTGTATCACGGTAGGAAAATGTCAAAATTGTGAACAAAGTTTGTTTAGTTATAAAGAATAAGTCTTTTAAACACTTTGCAATGTATGCCGTTAATTAAAGCTATAGCAGAGAAGATTAAATAATATTTTGATAGCTGTGAACCATATAGGTCATTTCTCTTTGACTAACACTTCATTCACGTGCGGAACACACTGGAAGCTAATGATCATGTTATAGTGGCATTTCTGTCTGTTTGCTGGGGCTTGGCATGAGTACATAGAAGGAGAATTCTTCCCCCTCTCTCTCTCTCTCTCTCTCTCTCTCTCTCTCTCTCTCTCTCTCTCTCTCTCTCTCTCTCTCTCTCTCTTTCATTCTCTCTCTCTCCCTCTCTTTCATTCTCTCTCTCTCTCTTTCATTCTGTCTCTCTCTCTCTCTCTCTCTCTCTCTCTCTCTCTCTCTCTCTCTCTCTCTCTCTCTCTCTCTCTCTCTCTCTCTCTCTCTCTCTCTCTCTCTTTCATTCTGTCTCTCTCTCCCATTTCCTTCTCCGTCATCCCCTCCCCTCTCTCTTTCTCTCTCACCCCCCTCTCTCTCTCTCTCTTTCTCTCTCTCTCATTTACCCCCACCCCTTTTCTCTCTCACTTTCTCACTCTCTCTCTCTCTGACTTCCTGTCATTAAAGAGACACGCAACTACGAGACCCAGGATGACTGACAGATAACTACCACTACTCTGTGTGCGTATGTTCGCAGCGCCACCGGACATCTGTGAAAACCTTTCAGAATGTGTGCCAAGAAGCCAGGAGCCGTGAGCTGTGAGCGATACGAACGGTACACACTAATGGCTCATGTTTGGAGTTACACAATGACACAGCCCGTGTAAATGTAAATTGTTTATGGGTGTGGAACTGTGATGTTTGGCTTTTCAATTTGTAAGGGATATTATTAGAACAGCATTGCCATGACTTGTGTTCTGTGAGTTGTGTGGTTTCCCTACTTTCCTTTGTCACTTTTAGTATTCATGAATGTAATATAAGTATATATATATATATATATATATATGTCATCATCATATATATATATATATATATATATATATATATATATATATATATATATATATATATATATATATTTACATATATATATATGTGATATATCCTCTCTACTTCCAACAGGTTGTAAAAGGGAAATCACGAAATATAGTAACGTGAGAAACAGGCGACAGATCTCCAGAGCAAAACTCCTTCTGTCAACCCTTACAAGGACAACCAATGTTTTTCTTTCCTGTGACCGTATGGGAGTCTCATCCAGCAACAAACAGCTATCCGCACGATGGGAGCCACAAACAAACACCACACTCAGACTGCAACCAAACAATCAAACAAACACACACAAACCCTGTCAAAGCACTCAGCAACGGCTCGTTCCCACACACGCCATTTTAAAACGCAAGTGTAAAAAAAAGACATCGACATATCTGGAAAAATCAAATCCAAATGAATAGCTGTTGATATTATTTTTTAGACCGCCTCGCTTACCTTCTGCAGCCACTGGGTGTAGTTCTCCATGGCATGTTCCAGGTGCTGGATCTTCTGCGAGGAGAAGTCCTGTTCTGGGGGCGGCGCGTCCCTCTGCAGGGCGTTGGCGTTGTGCTGCTGGGTGCCGCCAGCCTTGCCCTCCCGGCAGGAGGTGCCTCCGCTCCCCTCTCCCTCTGGCAGGATGAAAGTGTAGGTGCACTGTCCATGCTGGACTTTGTGGTACCGCCTGTTAGGGTTACTGCTGCTACTACTTCCACTACTACTACCACTACTGCTACTACTACTACTACTACTACTACCACTACTACTACTACCGCTACTGCCGGCGCTGCCACCTGTGCTGCTGGCACTGTCCTCAGCCGCTCTCCTGTGACCCCCCCCTCCGGAGGTCGCCACCGCCAGCAGGGCTGCCAAGGAAAGCAAGCGGCAAGCGAACCGTCGCCACAACATCACACCAGCCTCAGGAGAGAGATAAAAAAAGAGCAAAAAAAAAAAAAAAAAAGTGAGGTTAAAAAAATTATAATAAAAAAAAAAAGTCAAATTGTCCCTTGGTTGGTGTCCTGTTGAGCTGTTGAGCCGTCTGTGTTGTTCTTAATACAGCGTGTTTCCTTCAGGAGAGGGGTCGAGGGTTCAGAATGCCGTGAGGAACACGGCGGACGTGGAACACGTGTCCTCCATCCTCACGCTGGACCTCCTGTGTGGGGAACGTCCGGAGGGCATCGCCGCTCTCCGTCTCCTCCTTTCTGGGTCTCTTTCACTCGCTCGCACACACGCAGACACACCGTACGTGTGTGTGTCCGGGGCTCCGCTGTGTCCTTCTGGGCTCCCGTGAGAAGCCTTTGATCCGCGCCAGGAGCTGATTGTGATGTTTACACGTTGAGCCGACAGTGGATATTGATGGTCTCCGGTGGGAGCACGCGGACGCAGCATGCGTGACTGCAGATGCAGCAGGAGTGTGTGTGTGTGTGTACGTGTGCGTGTGTGTGTCTATGTGCATTGAATTGCAGGCTGTCAGTGAATATGAATCGCCTTTCAGACCTCCCTTGGTCTCTCTGAGCTCTTCCTCCACCTCTGCTCTCTCACTGGTGTGTCTGCGTGGCTGGACAGAGAGAGAGAGAGAGTGAGAGGGAGATAGAGAGAGAAAGAGAGAGAGAGAGGGAAAGAGAGAGAGAGAGAGGGGGAGAGAGAGAAAGAGAGAGTGAGGCTGAGCGAAGAGCACTGCTCCAAACTTCTAGCACACTCAGACTGAGCCTGCCCCTTGCAGAGCTTGCAGAGGAATGTGTGTGTGTGTGTGTGTGTGTGTGTGTGTGTGTGTGTGTGTGTGTGTCTATGGTCGAGTGCGTGTGCGTGCGTGAGAGAGAGAGAGACAGAGAGAGAGACAGAGACAGAGAGATAGAGAGAGAGAGAGAGCAAGAGAGAGAGAGAGAGAGAGAGAGAGAGAGAGAGAGAGAGAGCCAGTCAGCCAGAGAGGGAGCCCAGCCACAGAGGATATGCTCAGACTGTTCGGAGGATCGGTTTACAGGCTCCCTGACCCCAGGCTTGTGTGGTAGTCCCCCCTCCTCCACCCCACCCCCCCCCCCCCCCCACGTGTTTTCTGTCTGTTGCTGGCTCCCCGTCCTGCTGCTGCACACAACACAGCCTCAGTGCCCTCTCACTGTCCCTCTCCTCCTTACATAACCCCCATGTTCACAGGGCACACACACGTAGGACCGCCATTTTTTGGGGATTTTTCTGTGTAATTAGGATTTTTTGGCGGGGTGAGGTAGGGGGATGAGAGAGTTGTCTTTGTGTTTGTATTAGTAGAAAACACAATCACACTAAATCAGGCTCAAGTTGATACACAATCCAAAAGTGATACCGAATTACAGCGCTCTTACTTTCCGTGTTTACCCACTATATCATCCTGAGTGGTGGAATTAAGTCCTATCGTCCCCTCTCCCACCAAAAATAGCCACAACACGGTGCGAGAGTGTACGAAGCACGGTCAGACGTCCAATCTGGGAGAGCTTTCACTGTTTTCAGGAAAACAAAACTGAAATCCAAGTGTGAGCCGATGGAGTTGGAATGTCTTCATCGCCGGCCAGAGGAGGGGGAAACGGCGAGGGAATACAGTGGTGAAAGACCCGAGGGGTCGGGGGTCAAGTCGCTATTTTGGACGTTGCCTTCCTTGATTCAAGAGAAGCAGCCTTTTCTCCGGCTACGTCTTCATCCACTTCACTGTGGTCCAAACCTTTCAGTGTCCATGGCTGTTAGTGTGTGTGTGTGTGTGTGTGTGTGTGTGTGTATTCAGGGATAAAAGGGAGGGAGGGGGGGTACGCAATGGTAGACCCTGTGTGTGTGTGTGTGTGTGTGTGTGTGTGTGTGTGTGTGTGTGTGTGTGTGTGTGTGTGTGTGTGTGTGGGGTGTGAATTAATGCATGAAGGAGACCCGAGATAACAAATCCCCAGAATAACTCGGCCTACCCAAGACACAAAGCATGTGCAAACATCTCTGGGAGAGCTGGCTCTGGTTTGCTGCTGTCCTAAAATATGGGCCCCTATTGCTGTGTCCAAATTAACTTCACGGAAGTCTTGCAGTAATAATGTTCAAATTTAGATTGACTCCTCCTTTGAATAAACTTTTGAAGTTTACACAGGAGAAGATGAAACAGACTGGAGGAGATGGATTGACTATTTCTTAGCGGTTTTATGACATTGAGTGAAAAGGCAACATTACTCATGTTAACTCACATTGCTAAACAGTTTCTTATATAATGGAAAGAAAGTAACATTTTTACCAAAGCTCTTTAAATTAGTGTAAAATGGCTTCCTCAGCTGTACACTTCTACCATCTTGATTGTACAGCACTTTGGTCAACTGTCGTTGTTTTAAATGTGCTTCATAAATACATTTCACATTTACGTTGACATGCACAACACATTGTTTAATGGTTTTATCCTGTTGTGGCAAACAAGAAAAAACATCTGCACTCTTTATTTTATAACGTTTTATTTATTGCCAGAAATTATGTGTTTTGTTCAATTTTTGTGTATTTTGTCGTGTTGTCAAAATATTGGAATGTCATCACTTCACCCCCCCCCCCCCAAAAAAAAACACATGATATCCAATTTTATTTTCAGTTTCTAACTAAAAGATGTTTAAAAAAAAGTAGAAAGCAGTGCCAACATTTTATCTGAAACTGTTTGACATTTGTGAAAAAATAGATGAAGAGAATTCTCTGTACTGTGAATGTAGCTGATAGAAAAATTTGAAGCTTAGAAATATAATATGAACAATCAAAAGTGGCATTTTCAGCCTATTTGAGTGCGTTTTGGCGAGGCCCAAATCTTTTCATAAAAAGCAGCAGTTGCAAGTCTGCAGTAGGAAACACACAAGCTGTTCATATTTATGAGGTCTTAATTGAGTTGTGTAATCTCACATCTGAATTCCCATAGGAATGTAAACATTGGACTTCTCGGGAAAACAAACCAGGTTTCAAAGCTAGCAGGCCACACTCATTTTTAACTGTTGAGGTCCCAAGTGGGTTCCCGACCAAATAAGTTTGACAAAACGTGATAATCGCTTTACTCATGACAGTAAAGCACAGCATGGGTCATGTCATTCTGGAGAGGCTAAAACCAGCTGGTTTGCATGGGAATCTGGATTGTGTTTCACTTCGGACCACTTTGGGAGGACATTTTGTTTTTCTTCAACCTCCATGCAAATGCCTTTTAAAACGACAGAGCAAACAAACTGATAAGATATTTTTTTCATTATAGGAGTAAGCAAATCATTTTCACATCCTTATTTTGTATGAAAATAAACTGAAAATAAAATAAAAATGTGACTTATAATGTAAATGTCACAGTAAGTGGAAACAAACCTACTAATTGACTCAGTCTTGGTGCCAAAAAGGGAGTCCACCATCACATTCAGTCACTTTAAAAGCCTAACCATTCAGTATTCACCCCTTTCTTTTAACTACGAACATTTGAATTCCTTACATGGTTACACAATCCCCTTGGAATCGTGGCAACTGACACCAATAGTGGACAGAGAAGATCTTTAGTCCTTAATCCTTCAGTTTGTCATGGCAATGTTGAACCTACGCCAGCATCCTTGCTATTGACTCATCTGCACAGCCAATGTGCAAGTGCTAACGTTGTCCACTCCAGAGTGTTTTGAGTCCCAGGCAGAATCTTTTATTTATTGCCTCCATTTTGAAAGAACCGCACGGGTCCCTTGAAGGATTGAGTGGCAGCCTCATGCCTCACACTTGACGGTGGTAGAGCTGAGACGTTTTTGTTTGGTTTCATTCTTTATGTCGTGAGACTCTGTGCGGGAATGTATGTGCCAGAGCATGTGTGCATAGAAAAAAAGGGCCTGTCTAATCCACAGGGGATCCTCGCCAAGCGCCATCAAGGTAATAAGCTCACACAGTGAAGCTACTTAAGAACAGATTCTTAAGGAAACACAAGCATAGGAGAAAAACCTTTCACATGTTTCTTTGTAAAAGGGGGAAAAAGTTAGACTCCACCCAGAAAAACGGCCGGGGTCGAGGGGGCCTCAGTGGGCCTTGCGGCTCTGCACTCACGCTTGGTGCAGCTTAACGTGCCAAACACGTTACGATGAGCATGGAAAGACAAACAGCAACGTTTGGATCTCTTCCTCTCGTCATTACATCGGAGCACTTTCTGCTGCTGCGGATGACATGATTGATTCTCGAAACAGCCTGGCGTGGCACATGCCTGGGGCGGTGATGTCATCAGGGTGAGACGGCCCGCGGAGTGACACCTCGGGGGCCATTAGATCCCCCCCGGGCTCCCGAGGCCGAGCTCGACCTAGGCTGCTTGTGCTCTGTCCCCCGTCAAAAGACGACGTCCCCCACCTACACCCGTCCTCCGATTACGCAGAGCGCCCAGGTTCAGGTGGAGCTGGACTCCACGGCGGGAGGGTCGGAAGCTTTTGTTTTATGTGACTCCAGATTGAGAAGGGATTTCCGCTTTGAGTCGTAGGGATGTGACAGTGTCCGTTGGGCCACGGCGCCATGGTAACAAGACCAAACATCCGAGGACAAGAGAGTGACTCAGAGACATAGAAAGGGGGTTGGATTGAGAGAGAGAGAGAGAGAGGGGGAGAGGGAGAGAGAGAGAGAGAGAGAGAGCTCAGCCACTTAGCAAAATATAGTTGGACCCTCAAGTAGTTTGTCGTATTTTTTCTTCTGTCAGAGCCAGAAAGTGGAGCATATTGTGTAGTCTGTTACTGCCATAATATAATTATATCTTTCCATGTTGAGTCTTCATAAGTCATAACTCTCCACAAGCATTCCCTTCTCTACACAGATTGGTGAATCAGTATGATGGAGTTTGTCACATCACAGTTTATAGTATGAAAAATGAGCTTTTGCAATCAACAGGTTGACTGACCCTGTATGCAAGCAAATGGGCTGAACCAGGAACGGGATCCTTATTGGATTGTTTACTAGGCAACAGAGCCATTTTGGCCCGGCCTTGGGATACATCTACCATGCCATACACCACTCTATCTCTCTCTCTCTCTCTCTCTCTCTCTCTCTCTCTCTCTCTTTCTCTCTCTCTCTCTCTCTCTCTCTCTCTCTCTCTCTCTCTCTCTCTCTCTCTCTCTCTCTCCTCTCAAACCTGAAAAGCAGCATAAACAGCACTAAACAATCCAGCGTGTGGCGCCTGCTATGGACATCGCTGGACCAGTGGAGCGTGGACAATCACCGCACGTCCAAGGTCTCAACGGCCCTCCGGAGCAAGTGTGTCTAGAGTGTCTCCAGCCGGTCAGCTTCTGTAATCTGCTTGATCTGGCAATGAACTTCACAGCCTTCAGCGGGCCATCTATTCACCTCTGGAGGCCAATGCCCCTGTTCACCACAACCACAGGCGGGTGTCTGTGGAAGATCAGATCAACATTGTTCATCCTCAAGACTTGTAAACCAGCACACAAGTATGCACTCACACACACACACACACACACACACACACGTAAAAGCCCTAGCTTAAAACCATCCATGCACAATCACTCATGTATGTGCGAGCACCCAAAACACACACACACACACACACACACACACACACACACACACGCGCGCGCACACATACACACACACACACACACACACACACACACACACACACACACACACACACACAGACACAAGCCGTAAAGCAGAAGAGGCTCTGGAGATGGATCCCGACCGTCTAGGCCGTTGTCAAGAGGACACTTACCCGTCACATTCCTGGGAGCTGAGCTAATGTCCCATCCAGGACAACTCGTTGTTCTTTATGTTTTAGGAGGAACCCCCCCCCCCCCCCCCACTGGTGATGCTCACTGGCTGCTGACGTCACGCGCTTCCCAGCTGCCCTTTGCTTCCCGGTTGGAAAATCGAACGTAGAACGAAGCCTGTGGGATTAGCCAGAGTTTCATTTCACGGCCTTGCTGTAGGGGTTGTGTCCGAGCCGCTCTCTTTTTCAAACGCTTAAATCGTCTCCCCGTCGACACCGCCAGAGCTTTCGGCGCGGTTGTCCCTTTGCTGTTCAGTCCTCGTTGTAGTGCCGTCAGTCATTGCTTCACTGAATTATCGACCGAGGTAACCGGATCCCCGATTGCCCAAAAAAAAAAACAAGACAGCCATGCTGCCATAACCAGCTCTTTGTCATTCCGCTCGTCTAAGCGGACCACCGGTTTGACACGAGTCATGATGCATGCGCCCCCGGGTCTCTGATGGAGCCCTTTGTGTCATCGTCGAGTCTCGTACTCGCGGGCCAACTTCGTAAATCACACGGATGTGTACGGCCAGCCTGGCGATCCGCTTACTTCCCCTGCTAATTTTCACCTCTGGCAGGCACTTCGTCCTCGACGACAAGCCGGCACCCCGCCATTTGTCACGTTGTGTTTTCTTCTCCTGCGGTAAAGCGAGCTGGGCGGCCGCCTTTGCAATGGGAACGGGTCCATGACATCACCGCCTGCGTGGTGATTTTTGCTCCGACTCCCGAGCCGCCAACGGAATCAACAACACATATGAAGTCGGAAAGAAAGAGGGGCTGCTCCGGTGAGGTCACACACACACACACATGAGAGTCGTTAATACGTCCACCTACGGCTCCGGGCCTCCGGTGCTCTCAATCAGTCTCCCTACAGCATAGAAACCCTCGATGGAAGTCCCTGTCATGCTCACAAACTCGCACGCGTTAAAAAAACACACAAAAGTGCGTTGAAAATGGACGTCACACCCAATTTGCTATGGAGTTCACGTGTGTTCATCCTCCATTATCTCGTCCGTCCACCCCCTCCTCCCCACCCACCCCTATCCTCCCCCTCCTTCCCCTGCTCCCCCTGCTCCCATGGCAGAATGCGGGCTTGCGTTTTGGGGAATGATGCATGGAGGTCCATCAGCTTGAGGGATGGATGGCGATGGGCCAGGGGTAAAGCTGAGGGGTTCACCTCACCGTAAGCTCCCCTCGTCTGGCTCCTGGCGCACGGTGCTGGGGGATCTGATAAGACACAGTGTGTCTGTTCCCCTGCCCAGTCCACCTACACCTCCGCAGGGTACACACGTGGGTATCACGCAGCGGGCTGTAGCCAACTCCAGACAGAGCAGGGTTTAAGTTGATTCTGTCACCATGGTAATCCTTTAAGGGAGGGCTTGCCTTTCCTGAAAGCCAGAGAACATTTGCAATGTATTTGCATTGTCAGGTAGTGCAGGAATCTTACTGATGATGCAGCTTGATGGCACATATTTCGTGTTCGCTGTAAGTGCCTAAAGCGCGTTCTCAACTTACCTTTTAGTGAATTGTGTTTTGATGTATTGAATTCCAACTAAATGGGATGAGATATCACGTTATACTTGCGTGATTAAAAGGCTCCTATGGCTATGTCACATCTGTCAACATTGGGTTCCTGGTTGTTCATCAACAGATGTTTGTTTTAAAAGCTTTGCGGCTAAGCTTCCGTGAGGCATCATTTGTAACTAACCCTTGTGTGTGAAAGCGCAGCACCCTAACCCCTTACAGTTCACTTTCCTTTCAATGCCTCGTACGTCGTTCGCCTAATTACAAAAAGAAGACAAATGAAGAAAGAGCTCTCCCTAATGTAAACACTTAAGTGAAATGTAAAATAAACATGTCCTTTTACAGAGAACTACTGAAATGAGAAATTTTTACGAAGCAAGGATCATTTCAAACACAAACACCTGCAGAGAGAGGCTCTGAATGGTGTAACAGAGCCTAGACAAATGCTCTCCGCCACCTCCTGGCATGTGTCGTGTTTTAAAGCGTTGGAAAATGTGAATATTTGCTTTTGAAAAAAAAGGCATGCGCTCATGGCAACCAACACCCACGTGATCGATCACAGCAAAGTCAGTCTGCTGCCTTTCATGTTCCCAGACAAAAACAGAGGGATGACGAAACATTTGTGAATCCTGAATCCATTTACACTTGACTCTGAGCGTGCATGGTCTCACCTCACCTGGTCTTCAAAGGACTGTTGTGAAAACAGGGAGATGGTGCTGGGTTTGAAAGGAATCTCTGCGTTACGATTTTGTGGCTATATAAAGATATGACAAAGTGGAGACTTTAAGTACAAAACATTCAAACCAAATGTATATAAAGAGGCCAAAATGTTTGCATTGCTTTTGATAAATAATGTGGAGGAAAGATGACACAGAAACAAACATTCCACTTCATAATAATATATAATACAACATACTAATATAATTCATTTCTTCCCGTTATGCCTTTAAGTATTCCTGTCCCCCATCTCATCCCCCCCTCACGTCACCCATTCCCGCCTGTGAGTTTCTGGGCAGTGATAGCGTAGATAAACGTTGGGGTAAAAATACTACTAGACAGGCTGCCAAGAGAACAGATGGAGCAGGCCCGGTACTAAAAGACACCCTGGCTGGCATGGCACACCATTCCAAAACGGAACCCCTTTGATGCTGCGAGAGGAGAGCAGGCCACCATGTCTATTGAACCATGTGGTGTCAGCCGATTCGACCTCCACCTGGGAGTTAACCGCCGACACCAGCCCCTTAGGTTCAGCGAGTTGCCTGGCCTAGTTTTACGCGTTGCACTTGTGTCGGCAATTCACCGTGTTTTGTTTTCAGTTAAGTGTGTGAATGACTTATCTCTAAAAGACTCAATGCGCTGGCCATAATAGAGTTCAGTTGATGCTACGCTAAGCCGATCTCCGAGGAAAACCATAAAAGCCTGAACGGGGTCAAGAGGAGTGCTGTTTGGACATCAGTGGCACGTACCAAACCCTGTTTTGACATCTCCTCCCTCCTATCCACATCCTATTGTGCATTCTTGCAGGGCCGCGGGAGGGACTCCATTGTTTTGTTTTTTCGTCCCTCACTCTTTTGGCCAGACCGATGAACCATTAGTAAAGATATCCTTACGTTTTAGTTCCATGGCTAAAGGTTTTCCTGCCTGTACAAGCCTGTGTTGTGTGTGCATTCCATCCTGCTCGTAGGGTGGGCTCGTGGAGATCATTACGTGAAACGATTACTAAAGCGTTTAGTCTTTCATAATGTAATAACTACACCGAGCCATAGGAAAAAGGTTGAGGAGATAACTTGTAACGCATGATAGATATTTCTTGTGCACAGCAGTCAAAGACAGCGCGACGAGAAGTTGTTAGCGCTACGGAGCGGTTATCTCTTTGTACACGTATCAAATGGTGGCCACCCTGGCGAGCGTGGTCCAGCAAGGCGCTGCTGTTCTGATGGCTCTTTGCCAAACCAGAGATCGTGTTAGAGACGTTTTCAGTCTGGCACACTCAGAGGAAACACAGCACGAGCGTATTAATGGGATAAATACCGTACAATCTGGAAGGAAAAAACATGCATGTGTCTATAATAACTTTATTTGAACAGCACTTTTCTTAACAGAGTTGAAAAGTGCTTTAACAACAAGACAGCTGTTTCTACAATTACAAGAAACACGTACAGACAATAGACCACACATGAATTAACACAAGGCAATGTTCAAATGAAAACACTACAAGTCAGTGGACTTTACCGTGGTATACCTGCAATGCACTGTTACACACCAGCAGTACTGTGGCATACCTGCTCTGTAATGTGACTGGCCCACAATACAGGACAGTTGACTTCACCGTGGCATACCTCCTCTGTAATGTGACTGGCCCACAATACAGGACAGTATATTTTACCGTGGCATACCTGCTCTGTAATGTGAATGGCCCACAGTACAGGACAGTGGACTTTACTGTGGCATACCTCCTCTGTAATGTGAATGGACCACAGAACAGGGCAGTGAATGCCACAATGCTGGCCCTTGAGTGAAATGATGAAAATGACATGGATCTCAAGTGTATGACGAGCATAGTTCTCTAAATATGATAAGGGCATGAGAAGCTTCTATACATCAGCGACGGTGCCGCTCCACTCATGGATACGAAGCAAAACGAGGTCGGTGACGTGAACGACGAAGGCCTTGAACACCACGCCGACATTACGGCCATTGGGCTCCAACACGAGAAGGGCTTGTGGAACATGTCCTTGCAAACAGCTAGTTTCCAAGAGAAATGCTGACAGTGCTGAAAAGACAGACCCCATTTCCTCCCCCTCATTGCTCTCGGTGGTAAAACCTTTGCTGAAACGTTAGTTTCTCATAGTCCACATTTTTTTTTGACATGCTGACCAAGACATTTTTTTAAAATATATCAAACTTGACTGTCAAAATTGATTTATCGATTCTTTTTTAATCTGTTTATTTTTTGCTCTCAGGTCTGCTAATTTGACCTCATCAATTTCACGTCAGGTAATTAGATGGTAGGTGGAGATTTTTCGAGCGAGCTCGGTCACGCTATGTATATGTTTACCCCCGAACTGCCACCTCAAATCAACGCCGAAGTGTACCAATGGTTTACATCACGTCACTTTGTTGTATGGGGCCAGAGGCCAACGCTAAACACAATCAATGGTTGCCCGCGCCCCGCGCCCCCAGGACACCCTCGTGAGGACCCTTTGTCGGCTATTTGAGAGTGTGTCTACGTACTTGTCACGCACCAAAGTCACTATTAGCGTGTACAAATAAATGAAGGCTAATTTGGCGGAGGGGAGGCAAAAGCGCAAGCACATGGTGAGCGACCTCTGTGACCCCCCCAGGGGGGTTTGACCGACTTAGCGACCGGGGCTGGTTCTGTTTGTTGATCCTAGTGCTCTAACAGTTTACAGAGCTGGAGACTGGTTAAGCGGCACATTTCCCTGTTTTCATGCTGGGCATGGCTCTTAAGTTTAGTGCACATTCCCCGCTAGGCCAACCGTTTTCCCAATGACAGCCAGACGAGGCTCTTTACGGAGCGAGACCCATGTGTGCTCATAAAAAAAGCTGACACTGCAAAACGATGGAAGTTGCAGACCCAACACCGTGTTTTTTTGTTCCTTTATTGTTTTCGTAATTACTCCGGAGTGTCGTAAATAATTGAGTGATAATTTCCTTTTGGTCTGTTGAAAATGAAGTAATATTGAATAGTCTCTGTGGGAGTCTGTAACAGCTTGATGGATGTTTTGTTTCCATGCAAAGAATGGAATGAATATATGACTTTTGATTAAAATGGCCTCCCGATGTAAAACTGTTTAATCCTAAATACTTATGTATTGGGCTAACAATTATTGACTGACTATTATGGATTTGTGATATTGATAAAGCAGGCAAGTTAAAGTAATAATGTATTTCCCATTTTGCATATCTCATCGTGGCTGCCTTTTAAAAACTCTTAATAATCCAGGTTTATGCAAAAAGAAAAAAAAAAAGGTCATTTGGTTACAAAGAGAAATAGGAAGATTACGGGAAAATATGGCTCTAGGGTCAAAACGTGATTCAGTGGGAGATTTGTTTTTTCTGGAGACAGGATATGGGCAAGAAAATAAGGAGAAACATTAACAGTATTTTAATAAAAAACTACTGGGAAGAAATGCAGAAAGTCAGCCAAAGATGAGCTGCTTTTGTATTTAACGCCAATACCTTTGTCCCGAATGGAGGGTTATGTATGTACTTGTTCAGTTAGAGCTGTCCAACAAAAATACAATAAACTAGCAACAAAACTTGGGTAAGGCTTGTGGAGGAGCAGTGTGCCATGTCAGATGTAAAACTTGTATGATAAAACGTGATGCAAATTTGAAAGGGTTAGTATAATGCCTTATACATTTACATTAATCAGAAGGTAATTCTTTGTTTTTTGTATAGGAAGCTTAGTTGTACAGCTGACTTGAATATGTTACATGTACAGTCTCCTATAACAGAAGCATCCCAAAACACCAGGATAGCATATGGTTCTCTCTTGCAAGTTTTACTGTTTATAATGCCCACATATTAGTTGTAATACACACACGAAAACATTATCTTTGATGTTTTGAAGTAGTTGAAGTTATATATTTGGTTGCCAATGGGGACGACGAATGTACTACTTTCTAACTCATAAAGCATCTATTGTTACTGCTGCCTTTGGTTCTTCAGATTATTTAATAATTGCACAAATCCCGCAAACCAAGTACAGTTTAAATCGTTTTGCTATTCAAGCCTACATAAATGTGTGGTAAATAACTGTATTCATATTCCTACGTTCAAAATGGTTATTAGTCAGTCACAGTTCGAGCATATATCATGACACGTTATAACGTTGATGTTGTGCCAGGCACGATACCAGGAGTCTATCTGAACGGAAACACACGTTCACACAGACCCAACTGACAATGAAGAGCGGGTGTGACCAAAGAAAACACGTACTGCATATCATCCATTGCTCGTTGGTCACGTCGCACCACACTGAACATTTCATACTTCTCTGGAAGCCGCCCGGCCCTTTCGCAAGTCCGTCCAGCCCCTGTTCCTCGTAAATGTTAGCTCTCCCCCCAAACCCCTCCTCCCCCTCCCACACACACACACACACACCGCACACACACACACACACACACACACACACACACACACACACACACACACACACACACACACACACACTCTCCACTCCACTCCCCCACTCGTCATCCTAGTTGCCATGGTGAGGGAGTGGTCTTATACTAAGCGCCTTCATATGCTCTGCTCTGGTTGCCAAGAAAGCTCTCAACACATGGAGGACGGCCCGTAGCGACGAGCTCTCTGGGGCTACCGGTGGGTCCGGTTCGTCTGTCAACTGTCCACTTTTAGGGTCTGCTCAAATCCCCTTTCATGTTCCCCCGCAATATACAGCAGGAACATGATGGGAGAGTAAGCTCTAGCCTTACCTGCATGTATGACTGAGTGTTTCCATGGAGGCCTCAGTGTGTGTGTGTGTGTGTGTGTGTGTGTGTGTGTGTGTGTGTGTGTGTGTGTGTGTGTGTGTGTGTGTGTGTGTGTGTGTGTGTGTGTGTGTGTGATACTGCACTCCGCTCAGCAGGCAGCCCCACGGCCGGCAGGGTGGACGGAGTCGGGAGAGAAAGCCGAGCCGGTTCCTTGGCATTGCCACGACGAGGAACACCACCAGAGACAATAAATCAGCCATCCTTTTCACCTCTGAACCCGGGAGATGTTTTTGATTACTGTATAAAGTGCACTGAAGGGGATTACGACACTGGATAGTAATGAATCCACAGGGACATAGCTGTCAGCGGCATCTAAAAGGGTCTTAGTGATTGACTCACCCTCGGTCTGCACCTTCACTGGAATCCCAGCTCGCGCGAAATGGGACGGACACGGACTGAATTCTCTCTCATTGGCTCGTCGACAATACAGGGCTTGTGACCTTAGTTGAGTTGTGGTCATAATAATGAATGTGAAAGAGCGAAAACAGGCCCAGGACTTAAAGCCGCAGAGATCTCAACAGTTCGGCCTGACGAGTCTCAAAATACAGTTTTTCAATCGAGATTTAACGCTCATTATAGGTAATGCCGTGATTTTATTTGAAGCTGTGCAGGAGGAAATGGGAACAATTGACAGAAAGAGAGGCTGAGAATGTTTTCACAAATTGAGGTGAAAAGCTTAGGGTTGTACAAAACACTTTCAGATCATACTTGGAGCCTATGGTCTGGCTTTTAAGTAACATAAGAAACTCCCCTAAATTCTTCTTATATGAAGGACAACCTCCCTTATTATTTAACTCATAAAACTAAAAATATAGGGCATTGTGATAGATGCTATTGCTAATAACCACTTTATTTACCTTTTAATTTGAAAATGGTGCTTAACCTGAACCTTTCTTACTTAGGTCTCTTTCTGCCACTAGAGCATGTAGCAAGAGGAGTAGTCGTGAACACATTGGCACCTACAACTGTTGCTATGCTCACTGATGCATAACCTTTACTTCGGGCACGAAAGTAATTCAGAACATATTTCATAAAACTTTCAGTTTATTACCATGTATTACAACAAATAGTTAAACATATGATAAGTTGTCCTGACTGACTTTATTTTACCAGGCTATATTGTTAGGAAACAATTACAGAACAATAGAGGAAATTGGATCCCACAACTTTAAAATGTATAATTTAATTGTCACATTGCAGTTTTGTTTTTATAGAATACCTTTCCTTCTCCAATTTACTTTCAAAGATTGGCTTACTGTTCAATATCAGCAGACAATCAAAGTAGCAGCCAATTTAGCATGCATTTAATAACCAAATAAGTACAATTAAAACAAAAAAATTCAATACGTAAATGTAATCTTTTGATCTTTTTTCGGAATTGAAAATTATTTCTGCCAATAGGCTACTTTTCTTGTTTTGTAATCACAACTATATTAGGGAGAAAGATTGCTGATCAACTTGAGAGAGAAATTACATCCTAATTGATATTCATTGAATTATCTACTTAATTTCCTAAAATAGATCAATACATTTACGTAGTTGATAGAAGCATTTTGTGAATGTACGAGTCATTTCAAATGTCAATTGTTTATTGCATTTCGAAATAGAGATACTTTGATGCTTTATTTTTGGTTCATTGATAGTAATGAACCAATTATCTTAGGTTTATTTGTATTGTATCCTAGCAATCGATAAAATTGTTTCTTTTTGAAAACAGCAAGTTAAAAACTGAAATGCTGGGCCATGCAGTACCAGCCTCCACCATTGAAACTCCTTAGGAGACGTCCATTGGCTCATCGTCACTTCCATTTGGATCCTGATGTAACACAGCAACAGAAAGAGTCTTAAAAATAGTGCAGATGAGATAAAGAGGACCTAAGAAAACACAGTCCGTTTAGACTTAAACTGCACCTTTAGGAAGCGCCTTGAGTATCTAGAGAATTGCATTGTAAATAGTGAAGAGAAAATTTAAATAAAACAAAAGAGCTCAAAGGGACAGACAGCAGACCTAATTAAAGATTGAGGCTTGTATTATACAGACAGTAGCTGCCAAACCAGCATATATTCAATTAAATCATTGTAACAAATAAAACAAAATTAACAGTAATTAGGCTGCCAAGCAATATGTAACTATAATAGGTTGTTTACAAATTAAGCATTTACCACTTGCACACCACATGGTGGAATGAGGTAAAACTAATGTTTACTGTAAGCCTATAAACCTGAGTGTCGAGTGCCTCCCTTCGACGACGCAGCTCTTCTGTCCAAGCTGCTGAATGGAGGTAATAAATACCATTCAAGAGGACTTGGATCCCCTCTAAAACCCTGCTGAATTCAAATGTGAAAACAAATAGTTTTGTCACTCATCCCATTGGCTCCCCCTATCTTTTGCCATGGTCACTGCTGCACCACCTGGAAATTATTCGCACCAGCTCTTGGCGCCAAATTGCTTTTGTTCACCGAGTGCCTCAAGTGATGCTGTGCTAGCCTTAGCATTAACCATTAACATCTTACTTCCTAGCAATTGTTTAGTAATAGTGTAGTACTGTTAGAACTATAGAACTTGTTGCTTGTCATGTTTTATTTATTTGCAATTAAATAGAACATGACAAGAATGTACCTACCCCGCCTCTCGCCCTGTGTCGGCTGGGATAGGCTCCAGCCCCCCCGCTACCCTGCATAGGATAAGCGGTATAGCAAATGAATGGATGGATGGATGGATGACAAGCAACAAGTTTCAACCGGTACTACATTGCGAAACAACTGCTAAGAAGTAAAATGCTAACGGATAATGCTAAGGCTAGCCCAGCATCACTCGAGGCACTCGGTGAACAATAGGAAATTGGATCCCACAACTTCAGAATTTTCATCTTAAATATCACATTTGAGTTTTCACTCCATTGAGTAATTTTACACATTTCTCTTATTTACTTCTAAAGATTGACTTACGTAGTAGAGCGCTGTCGATTGCAAGGCCTTTGTAATTTTTGGCCTTGTCATTTCGCCCTGTTTGCTGATCGGACTAAAGCACATGGAAGTAAACATAGTTTAATGTCTATGACTGAAAATAATAACCCCCCACAAAATGTATAAAGTATGAACACATATTTTGTCGATCATAATAAATAACATGAATACCATTCTCGTTGAAGCTACTCTACTACGTTGGCTAAAGCTGAGCGTCGACTTGTAGCTCGGGCAAACCAATGCCCACCACACTCGTGCACAACAATTGCCCTCAAACGTCATGTGGTGACGTTTCATGGACCGCCCATGTAAGTCATAAATGGCGAATAATTTTTTCTGTTCCGATCTCCCAATTTAAGCCAATACCAAAACTTAGAGATTTTTGTCAAACTCTGGTGAAATATTTTAGGTTAAAATAGTATGTACCTGTCTTCAGTTCTTATCATCACTGAGGTAATTCAAGCAAAACTTTGCTGGACCATCGCTTCTTGTTGTCTTTTCAAGTTTTGAACAGACACAAATTGCTGAGTTACACAAGCAAGGCATGTTTACCGGGACCAACGTTTTTTTTCTCCGAGTTGTCTGCTCAAGTCCATAATTCAGCACGTTAAGCTTCGTCATTACATGAAGTTGGTCAACTCCATTTCTTTGCCAGTGCCTTGGTCAGACCACTGACAGGAGTATTAACTCTAACATGTCTTTTGATGGTGGGAGGAAGCCGGAGTACCCGGTGGAAACCCATTCAAACACGGGAAGAACATCCAAACTCCATTCAGAAAGGACCTGGAAAGTTACTGAGGGATTTAACACCCAAGTCTCACAAATAGGTATCCAGTAGTTGTTAGTAAGTGATGAAAAGTTCAATCTTTGTTTGATTTATCCAGACCCTTGTAAATCCACCAAATCTAATCTTGTAAATCCAAATCCATCAGTTGTCACTCTAACCAATATGTCAATATGTTGACAGGTATATAACTACCTTCCCCAAGTCAAATGCTTCTTCACATTGGACACACAGATCCTTGCAAGTGTGTATCTGTATTTGATTTGGGTGTGTTTCCTTTTACATGCAAACTCTGGGCGTAAACAACTTCCTCACCTGAGAGCATGAAGATTCCAAGTTCACAGTTTTTTATATACCTTATCTCAGTTAAATTTTCAGGGGATAAAATATTAGGTACAATGTTACAGTAGACACATTTTCTAAAAGTTAGGGTAGTCTAAATAACCTTAAATGATGAAGTAAACAACTTTCTTACTGAAGTAACTCGACAAAATTTGCATCATTTTACACAAATGCTAGAACTTGTGTGTGGGGGAAAGTTGTTCATTCTGGCCTGTTCAATGTGTTGTTGTCAAGAATATAAATATATGAAAACAAAATGCTGGCACACATTATCTGAAGTTAACTTTGTGTTCAAATTAATGGGGATCATGTCCCCAAAGCTCCAACATCTCCACTGTCCTGGACCTCCTGGACGGATGGAGCTTCCACACTTGGTAAAGAAACCAGTCCTTTTGTGAGACAGTCCAATACTTCACTAAACTAAAAGATTGATACTTCAAATAGATCTGATTGACACGAACAGGATTTTGAATAATGTTTTTATGAAGTTATTTTTCCTTACAGATTTGCAAAATAGTGTAATGGTGTAACATGTAATTTTTTGTCAAGGCATTGTTTCATCCCTGTATGACAAAATATTGTCATACTGTTATTGCTCTGTGAACTCAACTAGATTAGTTAGAGAGATTAAATTTAGCATTACCATTCAATGACTACCTGTATATTGTTTTTACCACTGCCTCATGGCTGTAATTTAATAGAGAAAGAGGAAGGTGGGTATTTGAGCTTGTCTGTGTGTGTTTGTGTTTGTGTGTGTGTGTGTGTGTGTGTGTGTGTGTGTGTGTGTGTGTGTGTGTGTGTGTGTGTGTGTGTGTGTGTGTGTGTACTAGTTTGTGTCTTTGTTCCCTAGAGGTAGAGGCCTAGAGTGATATTTGTTTAGTCCATTTGCTCTCTCCCCTACTTGGCACTGAGAGGCAGGAGGATGGCGACTCGTACGCGGGAGGATTGTCACTGAAACCTTTGAGGCACTGAATACTAGTTTTCCCTATGGCAAGAGGAAGGAAATAAACCTAAACATATTTAAAATATAAATTTTTCATATATCATACGTTTCTTTTTATAAATTTAGAAAGATTTTATAGACATGTGACACATATATATGACCAATTATTTTTATTTTATTTAATAGATTATTTATTTATTAGATGTATTCTGCTGTTACCTGCCTATAATAAACAGTTCACTGCTGGAAAAGAGGCATGGTCCCATATGTTTACCCCAGTATGAATAATAAATAATATAAAGCATTTGTGTGTGTGTCTGTGTGTAGAGCTCTCTCTGTGTATGTGTGTGTGTGTGTGTGTAGAGCTCTCTCTCTCTGTTTCTGTGTGTGTGTGTGTGTGTGTGTGTGTGTGTAGAGCTCTCTCTCTGTGTGTGTGTGTGTGTGTGTGTGTGTGTAGAGCTCTCTCTCTCTGTGTGTGTGTGTGTGTGTGTGTGTAGAGCTCTCTATGTGTGTGTGTGTGTGTAGAGCCTCTCTCTGTGTGTGTGTGTGTGTGTGTGTGTGTGTGTGTGTGTGTGTGTAGAGCTCTCTCTCTGTGTGTGTGTGTGTGTGTGTGTGTGTAGAGCTCTCTCTGTGTGTGTGTGTGTGTGTGTAGAGCTCTCTCTCTGTGTGTGTGTGTAGAGCTCTCTCTCTCTCTGTGTGTGTGTGTGTGTGTGTGTGTGTGTGTGTGTGTGTGTGTGTGTGTGTGTGTGTAGAGCTCTATCTCTCTCTCTGTGTGTGTGTGTAGAGCTCTATCCAGTCACTGTTGCGGTTAGCATCCTCTTGTGATATCCCCACAGCTTACACGTCACCCTCAGCGGACTATAAAAAGAAACTCAACGAAACTGCCAACGTCTGCCAGGAAGCCTCTGGTCCAACAGTCTTGACTGCAGCGATAGTGTGCAGCCTCATTGGCGCTGTACACAACTTCTCTGGATCTGGTAGATAACTGAACCTCAGACACTATCTGATTGGCCAAACAAAACAACAGAACGTCCAATCCAATGTATTTCTGGAAGTGCATCAGAGTATTGCAAAAAGCAAGTGCATCTCATCGATAGAATGTGAAACAAAGGCGAGATCAATGACTCTGCAGGCACTTTTGTGTGAGGGTGTATAGATTAGAAAAGCATGTATACTGTGTCAGAATATGTAATATGTGTGTATGTCTCTCTCTCTCTGTGTGTGTATGTCTCTGTGTGCATATATATGTGTGTGTGTTTGTGTGTGTGTGGTGTAAGTATGTGAGGGTGTATGGATTAGAAAAGCATGTATACTGTGTAAGCATATATATCTGTTTGTATGTCTCTCTTTCTTTCTCTGTATGTCTGTGTGTGTCTGTGTGTATGTCTGTGTTTGTGTTTGTGTGTGTGTGTGTGTGCATGCGTGTGTGTGTGTGTGTGTGTGTGTGTGTATGTGTGTGTGCATGCGTGTGTGTGTGTATGCTACATGTGTGTATTTGATAAGACAAATCAAATAAGGCTGTAGAGGGAAGGGATTGGGGTGGTGGTGGTGGGGGTGGGGTTAGGGTTAGGTGTTGTGGTCTGTTATGATGAAGAGCCCCTCTCTGAAGGCCAGTGTAAGGTTGTGGTGGGGGTGGAGGTTTGGGTGGTGGGGTGGGGTTAGGGTTAGGTGTTGTGGTCTGTTATGATGAAGAGCCCCTCTCTGAAGGCCAGTGTCCCAGAGGTGAGGCCAGATAAAACACCAGCAGCACCTTCTGCTCTCAAAGGTTAATTCCACTATGGAAGTACCGCTCAAATCAACGTGAGAGTTTCGTATCTACTGAAAGGTGTCGGATGAGATGTGAATGGGTTGGGGGGGAGTGGGGGGGGGGGCACACAGAACATTTTCTCTTACACCCTCTATTTTTATACCCTCTTTATTACCCTCCACACCCTGCTCCATGCCTGCTGTAGCAGGTGTGAGTGTGTATGTGTGTGTTTCTGTGCGAGTCTGTATGTATGTGTGTGTGTCTGTGTGAGTTCGTGTGTGTGCGTGTGTGTGTTTGTGTGTGTGTGTGTGTGTGTTTCCGTGTGAGTTCCTGTGTGTGTGTCTCTGCATGAGTTTGAGTGTGTGTCTTGCTGTGTGTGTGTGTGTGTGTGTGTGTGTGTGTGTGTGTGTGTGTGTGTGTGTCTGTGTGTGTGTGTGTGTGTGTGTGTGTGTGTGTGTGTGTGTGTGTGTGTGTGTGTGTGTGTTTCCGTGTGAGCGTGTACAGTATAGAAGTACATGGAAGCTTTCCCATTGGGTCAGTTGAAACATCAGGAAACCATGGGACCATCTCAACGTAATCCCAACACGGGGACCAAATTATCCTCAAATATTGATTTAGTCCTGCTTTTTATGACTCATATATCTGCCAGACATGCGTCGCTCCTACATGTCCTCATCAGGCGGAATGACACCGCCAGGATTTGCCTCATCTCTTCTTGGTCCTCCGGGGAAAACATCACGACGCGGAGCAAAAGGTTTGAATTTGCTGGCCGAACCACCTCCTTCACCAACACACCTCGATGGCCAATTCATATAAATTACGCTGTGAATTTGTGTTAGCGCTCCGCCGTGTTGCTCTGGAAATCCGGGCATGTTTGGTTTTACCGACAATTAAGCGATCATGTATTCAGCTGTATTTCATTACGTTGAATTGATTGAGCAAAGCTTTCGGTGAACGAGCTCTTCCGCGGGTGCCACACTCCACCTAGCTAACGATCTGTTTGGGTTGGCTCTGAGATCCACACAAGCTGTCTGTCTGACGTCTCCCATTTGAGAGGGATCCCTCAAAACCCAGCCATTCGAGCTAGTCAGCGTCAGAGTGATTGATGCTGAGCGGCGCTCACTGCGGACGGAGCGCCTCTCCTAATTATGAGGTCCAGCCGCAGCGTTGCCAAGGCAGGCCCGGCGTATGGGCCTGCGTGCTCACGACTAACTGATCAATCCCAAACCTGACACACACGCACCCCCCGAGAGGCCTTTGTAAATCTGACGTTCTCACTTTTTTGTTGCGGTTCAGCCCCGAGAAAGCTGCTTCGTTTCCCTCCTCCGTTGCCGTTTCTCTTCTTTTCGTTCTGTTTGAGTTTCTTTCTTCTCCCTCCTTCATCCTTTTCTTCTCAGACCCACGTACCTGAGGCGTGTGAGATGGACAGCTGATGGAGCGTCCCAGACGCATGCGTTGTCGCGGTCGTCGTGGTGACAGCAGGTCTGCCGGTCTGTCAGGCGTGAGCCAGGGAGGACGGCCTGGCCGCTGTGGTGGTAAGGGGGCTTTGGGGGGTGACCTGGTAATGAATGGGCTCATTGTGCGCCAGCCTCTGACCCTGTGCTCTGCGTAGTGTCGCTGGAGTGCTGCTAACGTCGTTATCGGGAAAGCCGACAGAAATGGGTTCCAGACTCGTGGGAGGAGCAAAAAAAGAAAGAAAGAAAGAAAAGAGGAGAAGAAAGGAGAAAAAAAGAAGCTCAATCTTCAAAAAGTGATTGGGGATCACGTGCACGTGGGACCTTTTGAAAGGTGCCCGTGCACGTTGCCATCGAGCTATTGAAATGTAAGTCTCCCAGTCAGGCTGCCTCGTGACACGTCCATTGAGGTTGTTTGGGTTTGGAGCTGAAGTCGTATGGATGAATAGCTTGGTGAGGAAACCAAAGATTTCCTTTTCTAAGGGAGTGAACATTGATGGGAGGGGATGCCACGCCCATGGCTGGCGAGGGCTTAAACTTAATCTTTTTAACCTCATTCATTTTCAGTTCAAATTTCAAATTCAGAAATCGGTTTTCGTCAGTGAATGAACTTCCATGATTCGTTCTGTCAAATTTGGAGGTTCAACCAAAGCTATAGCCATGTCATCTCTCATTCTAACTCTGAATGTACACTCGACCCTCACTAAAACAGATTTAACACGTAAGAAATATGGAAGGGAGCATAAAAAATATGTTCAACATAAATTCTCATGCTCTCTTTTCCAGTTGGAAGAGAAAATAAATCCAAAGCTTTCCCACATAACATTACCTAAATAATGTCGACCTTGACATATTAATGCTTCTCTTTGGAGACATACAGAAACATAGCGGTTTATGTATATGTAATTATAATCCAGATGTGTATGCTACAAGATGCATGTAACGCAGCCACCAACCAGTTTCACACCACTTCAAACACGCAAATCCTCACGTTATCTAAGCGATAGCGGTAGGGTCGTTTCTAGGTCTTTCACTGACATAACTCTGGCAAAGGGGAGACCTTTTTGCTGCGGCTAGTCACACACCAGCCCTTTATGGACTCGTCTCCCACTCAGCCAATTGACAGGAATGCACGGGCAGATAGAGGGGATCACTGGTTCATCTGGCCGGGGCTCTGCCTCCACTTGAGACTGTGTGTGTGTGTGTGTGGAGGGGGGGGGTCCATTTGTGAAGTGGCACATGTAACAGAATGCCGCGCCGGCTTCCGATAGAGCAGGACTGTCAGTGTAACCTCTGTGTGTGTGCGTGTGTGTGTGTGTTTGTACGTGTGTGTGTGTGTGTGGGTACGTGTGTGTGTGTGTGTGTATGTGTGTGTAAGTGTGCGTGCATGTGCGTGTGTGTGTGTGTGTGTGTTTCTGTCATGTACCCTCAGCGTTAAGTGCATCTCTTGGTACATAGTCTTTCTAGGAAGATAGTTGTCTGTGTTGAGTCTGTCTTATGTACGCTAATTGGCTAATTGGCCTGAAGTGTTTCTATGTGGCAATCAGTACGTGTAGCACATGTTTACACTTCACTGAGCATGGATACATACTCTGTACCAGTGCACAGAATGCATGTCATCAAAAATATACTGTTTAGAACCATGCGGTAAATATATATATATATATATATATATATATATATATATACTGTATATATATATATATATATATATATATATAGTACAGTAGTTTGGACACACTTTTCCATTCATTTGATATACATATAATATACACACATGCACATATATTTTACCATTTATAAACATACTTTACATCACACTTTATACATATATAGTATGCATACATACTGTACATACGTCATATATATATACGTCACAAGTATATATGTATGCATACTTTATATGTACTGTATATACATATACTGTATACATATACTGTGTATATATATACTGTATTTATACAGCAAACTCACAAACTGTGCGGTCGAAGCACTAACAAATGGCACTGTTTTTTCATTATTTCAAGAATGTGGCTGAGCCAACTTCACTCTGGTCGTAGCAGAGCACCATATACTGTATACATATACTGTGTATATATATATATACTGTATTTATACAGCACACTCACAAACTGTGCGGTCAGACGTAGCGGAGCACCGTATACTGTACAGAGAGGATATGGGAGTGGACCGCGACACGGCACTGGGGTGACTCTCAGGGATCCATGCTCCGTCAATCACAATATGAAAGGCTGTCGTCGCCGACGGCAACCGAGAGCGGAGCGGCCATAAAAGGCGAGCCTCCGACTCCAGCTGAACCGCACACAGCCTCGGGATAGAACGTGGATCTGAGGTTGGTCCAAATGGCTGATAAATCCATTACGAGAGGAATAAACACGCCATGAAATTGGTCTTTACAGTCTTTTTTTATTATTATTATTAAACACTCATCTGGGCTAAACATTACTAATAAACAGGAGGCCCGAAGCAGGAAGCAGTTCTTCCAGAGCCGCTGTGAGTTACATAAAAACCTGTGTCGGCTCCACAGTTAGTACTCCCAGTTTGTTCACAGCTCCTCTCTCCTTACAAAGGGCTGATGTGGGTGTCTATAGGAAACAGATTGCAGCAGGAACAGCAGTCTGGTGACTCGGACCCATCAGGCCCTCAGTGGGGGTAACAGGTCTTTGAAAGGCCGTCGGAGCTGTGTGGCTCTGAGTTTGATCAGACAGGCTGCTTTACAGATAGTGACATAATGTCACGACTAGACCATCTCTCTTTATCTCCACTGCCCGACTGTTCAGAACCATGTGTGTGCTCGCGTGTATGTGTGTGTGTCTATGTGTGTGTGTGTGTGTGTGTGTGTGTGTGTGTGTGTATGTGTGTGTGTGTGTGTGTGTGTGTGTGTGTGTGTGTGTGTGTGTGTGTGTGTGTGTGTGTGTGTGTGGGATGGATAGAGGCACTGGAATCATGGAGTCGTCATGGCTGTAATTTAGACCTGCAGCGGATTTGGGCCCTTCATTCATCAGTGTCCAGGCACGCGACCGGCTGTGTGAGAGTGTATGTGTGTGTGTGTGTGTGTGTGTGTGTGTGTGTGTGTGTGTGTGTGTGTGTGAGTGTATGTTTGAGCGCTGGCACATTGGTGTCTGGAGCGGTTTGTCGGGGGAGGGCGACCAGACGACTGATAGTGACCCACAGAGCAGACAGAGGATGCTTTAGGTCTGAGTCAT
>JAPMUY010010462.1:85000-99322 GCA_026901105.3 Galaxias olidus
GCAGGTGAGCAGAGGATCTTCCTCAGCTAACCGTTAGCTGCTGTGCACTACGTTGCTCACACAATGCCCATTGTTCAGTTCTATATATTGTTTATATATAGCTGTCATAAAGAAAAGAAAAGAGGAAAAGTGAAGGAGACAGAGCCAGAAAGAGAGAGTGAAAGCACATGGCTAGCGGCCTCCGAGGTCCAATGGGATCATTTTACTGTTGTCACTGTGCGTTGCTATAGTGATCTATCAACAGGCTTAAGTAGGCCTGTGGGAGGGGTAGGGGCCATGCTGTCACCTCATCCCCAAGAGAGCGCATGGTCTCTGCCTGCGTATCTCATCCCCATGAGAGAGTGTGGTTCTAGCATGTCTATTTTAACCCCACGAGAAAGCATGGTCTTTGCCTGCGTATCTCATCCCCATGAGAGAGTGTGGTTCTAGCATGTGTATTTTAACCCCACGAGAAAGCATGGTCTTTGCCTGCGTATCTCATCCCCATGAGAGAGTGTGGTTCTAGCATGTGTATCTTAACCCCACGAGACAACATGACCAGAGCCTGTGCATGGCTCCTCTGCCTTCTGAAACTGAGACTAGTATGGGAGTCTAATGGTGCTTTGCTTTGCTTATCTTTTTGCTCTTCTCTTCTCTCCTCTCCTCTTCTTCACCGAACACGTATGTCTCTTGGTGAAAAGCTAGAGACAGGTCAGATTGGGGAACCTGTAAATCTTAGATTGTCAGTTCAACTATTTGTCCACTAGATGTCCTTGGAGAACAACGTATTTCGAGTTCCAGTAAAGCCCCGTTGATCAGTCACTGTTCCCCAACCAAAACACACTCCAACCTATTTAATCCATTAAGTCAATTAGGCTGTTTCAAAATGGGAACTCATTTACATACGTCAAAAAACTGAGCAACTGGTTTTTTGGGTGTTGAAATGAAAAAACGATTGCCAAAAACCCCCCCAAAAAAACCACAAACATCTGCATATAAAAAGCTTTTGTGTTTGATGTCTCCGGAGGCGCTTTGTGAGTGGGTGAAACCTGCAAAAATCTATTTGGCCAATGGAGCTGGGAGGAGAGTCGCCTTAAGCAGCGTCTTCTTGTATGCGTGTTTGAAAAGCACAAGTGGAACCGGGGAATGAGTGGGCGAATCTGTGGATCTACCCTCCAGCACTGTAATGGTGACTGTGGGCACACCATAGCTACTATTCCACTACGACGAGGAGACGGTTCTGTGTTGCTCTTAGAACCCGCCGAGCATGCTGATGCTACAGCAGAGACTTCCTACACACACTGTGAATGTAAGATTTGGCCCGCCCTGTGAGTTGGTTTCCCTCTGGATGACAGTGAGTTTCTTATCTGATGTGATGTCCATGTAGTATGGACACAGGTAGAGCTGGTGAGAGTTATTAACAGCAACTCGCACGGCCATAGACCTCGGACAGATTTTATGGCTCGTTCTTTAATGCTTTATGGCCTATTGTTAGATTTAGTGCTTCGTGAGAAAGAGGGATTGTGAAACATTCTTTTATTTTATTGTTTCTTGAGAACGGCATCATGTACTCAGAAAGACACAATCCAGGAAATACCACGTCAATGGAGAAGAAGATGCATGCCTCATGTGTGTGAAACTAAAATCAATAAAGACACAGTGACATGAAAAGTAAAAAAAAAATGTGTATCCCAAAGCCACAACAGAATTAGGGTAGCCATGGAAACCATGCCCCAGTATTTCACACTGACTGACAGATGTAATATTACTCCGTAAAAAAACTCAAGAACAAAAAAAAAAACACCCCAGCTTTGTACACATTCATGGTACAGTACACAGTTCTGCACAGATATACAAACTCCCCTTCGAATCCTCTCAATAAAGTTTAGTTTGCTTTAGTAGGTACGGGGGAGGGGGGTCGGGGAGGCTAACGAGAGAGAGAGAGAGAGGGAGGTTGCTGGGGGAGTGTGTGTGTGTGTGTGGGGGGGGGGGGGGGGGGGTCGTTGTCAAAAGGACAGCGTAGACGTGCAAACCCACGTTCTACACATTCCCGGAATTCATCCCCCCAAACGTTTTGTTTTGAAGGCCGACTCCTGTGAGCCTCCGCCAGGAGCAACCCCCGGCCGGCCGAGGAGCGCTCCGCAAATATTTGCCCTCGGATGCGGCCAAGTTGACTCAGTATGGAGCACAGTGTTCCCATCCAGAGCTCCGATAGGGCGTCGTCGTCGGCCTTTGGTTTCAAGCTGCACTGGGCGCCTCTTGTGGGCTCCCCCCCCCCCCCCCCCCCACCGGCTCGGTCCAGCACCAGGGGAGCCTTGCATGAAACAGACAGCTATGGGCCAAGGACAAACAGCCACATGTGAGAGAAGTGTGGTTTGCCACCTCCACAGGCGAACACGGGCACAGGCGCTCTTCTGTGGTGAGCTAGGATGTGATGGCTGCTGTTTTGACTGGGAGGGAGACTGCTGGAGGAAGGGGGCCAGGTGGAGGCAGAGGACAAGGTTATTCTGGTACTTGTAGTTCCGATCAGGACCATCCACTTCTGCCTGTTACTGAGATAACAAGTTGACTGGAACTAATATTGTTTGGCAGCACATGGAGATGCAGAAGCGAGCGCAATCATTGTCCATTTTTCACTTGAGGTTATATGCTCCTCTTTTGATTTACTGGTACAGTCCTCAATGTAACAGTTTTTTTGCACACAAAAAATGAAGTGCTTTCTACATCATAGTGTTGCACTACAGTATAGTCTGTTGAGAGGTAGCTGAGCCTCGATTTGCCAAGAGACTGGCATGAATAACTGATCTCTTCAAGGAAACAAATCCAGCCATAATGAGAGAAAATTCGAAATTAGGAATACTAACATTCTGTCACTCAATTTGAGGCAACAATCCAAAATGAGTGAAAACAGACAATCTAACAAAAGCAACCTGACAGTCTTGGCATTCTGAATTAACAGCATGAGAAGACAAAAAACGTACGTACAATGGAAGACAAACAAACATACTGCATATTCTTTTTAAATAACAGAATATAACAAAGGAATCTCCCCCCAAAAAAAAACACAATAACAAAACAGAAACAGCAAAGCCTAGCCAAGAAAGAACTGCCTACGGAATGAAATCGCCGGAATTCCAATCAAAATGGTTGGCCTGTCTTGGAAAGAAAAGAAAGCAAAAAAAAAAATCCTTCAGCCTAAGTGTGTCAGATAAATGAGAGATGCTAACCACCCAGGGAAATTCCCATAACCAAACAGCTCCGTGTCGCTCCAGGAGAAGAAGACGTTGCGGGCTCCGTGAGAAGAGTTTTGACCCCACAGGCCTGTGGCTGTATGCCAGCCAGCCTAGACGAGTTTCAACACTGCCAGAGATATCTTGAAGTCTCCCGGGGGAGCCCAGAGAAGGTTTATCCTCTCCCAGGTCTCCATGTATTTAATTTACCCTGTGAGCGAGTGGCGGGAACGTGACTGTCTGTCACTTTGCACTTGTCAGTCAGCAAGCCACACTGCGCTAGCGTATCAATCGATTTCTATTTCTGAAATCAAATGTGTTATATATGTAGGCAGCCTACCCCATTGCATAGCATATGGACCATTCACCGCGTGCTTCTCCAAAATGTTCTATGGGTCTCCTGTTATTTTTCACTGCTTTGATCACTTCCAAATGTGTTCCTTTCCGCAGAGTTCATCCTTACCTTAGCCCCAATGCTATTGGTGATATAAAAGAGAACTTTTGGCAATGGAGATGCAAGGGACTTTTGGTTTTTTCCATTCCTCTGTTTCAACCTCCCACGACCTAACCCCAAGTATGAACTCTCATTTATATATTTTTTTCTGCATCATCAAAGGTTTCAGGCAGTTTCTTTGTACGCCGCCCCTTATATCACTTATCTCTCTCTTCACATCTCTTATCCCCTTCCAGAACAATAACATTGTGAAACTCTTAAGACTTTTCTGTGGCAATTACCTCGTGCTTTGTCTCTTTTCTTTTCCCTACTTGAGAGCCCGTGGCAACCTTTAGCTCCATCAGCGCCAGCCTTCATAAACCATTTATTTTTAGCCAGAGATTTGATGCATTAGAAAACTCTGAAACAGAATTATGAACATGAGCGTGGATGATGAAGTTAGATTTAGTATTGGCGACAACTTGCGATCTGACGTGATGAGATGGCCTTACGAAAGGTTACATTTCACTGAGAAGAAATTTTAACACAAAAAAATGGCCCAAGGTTTTGACATGTTTGAAATGAATGTATGAGTGATGGGTGAGTTGTTTTTCCATATCAAGCGAAGTTTCATAACGTCTAATATTTTATGTAGATCAGCTTAGGTCATAGAAGTGTCACTACAGTGTCCTCAATAACTAAAAATGGACTAACTCACTCACTGAGTCACTCACTGAGTCACTGACTGAGTCACTCACTCACTCACTCACTGAGTCACTCACTGAGTCACTGACTGAGTCACTCACTGAGTCACTCACTCACTCACTCACTGAGTCACTCACTGAGTCACTGACTCACTCACTCAGTCACTCACTCACTCACTCACTGAGTCACTCACTCACTCACTCACTCACTCACTCACTCACTCACTGAGTCACTCACTGAGTCACTCACTCACTCACTCACAAATACTCACTCACTCACTGAGTCACTCACTCACTCACTCACTCACTCACTCACTCACTCACTGAGTCACTCACTCACTCACTCACTGAGTCACTCACTGAGTCACTCACTCACTCACTCACAAATACTCACTCACTCACTCACTCACTCACTCACTCACTCACTCTGTTTAGTCTATGTCCCTTAACACTATGCCCCCCCCCTCCCCCCCTCCCTGGAAGAGGTTGGGTGTAATTAGAGCGAGCTTCATTAGCATTTTTAATTAAACTGTGCATATGCATACAAGGCCAGATTATTGACATGGTATTTAATCGTGTGGAGGCAATGGGAAAGATGACTGTTAATTACACATACACAGTCTGATTGCTTTTCTCCTATCTAATGAATAGTTATCCAACACAAATGGTTGGAAGGTGAAGGCCTAATGAAACTGCTCTCAATGAACCCAGTGGAGATCACTTTGGCTTTAAAAGCTTGAAATAATACTCAGCAAACTAATATATTATACCTGGGAAATGTGTGTGTTTACAAATTATACAGGGCCTGTTAGAAAATGGTTGTACTTTAATTCTATGATGAAATCAAGGGGTCAAGTACTGTTGTTTACTGTTTTGTTGACCTCTTAACTCTGACAGACCTAAAAACAAAATTTCGATTAACAACACCAGAGAACACTATGCCACTTGAACACTATCAATCCACACGTTTTATACCATCCATGTTACATTGATGCAACGAAAACGTTTCTAAGTGAAATATACAGGGAGCATTTACTCTGATTTGTTCCTATAATGGGTTGAACTATTCTGTTCTTACTCTTCTTCACACAGTATGTACGTTCATCAGTTAATTCGTTTTCATTCCAATTACATGATTATGTCGTTAAAAAGAGCATTACGTCTAAGGGCTGAGTGAACAATAAATGAATTGGAAAAGATAAACTTTCTTTTTCAGAAGTACAAATCTTGTGAATTCTTTCTAAACTTTCTAGAACTTCTTGGGAAGCCAACTTGATAGATCCATCTAGAGTACTTCTGTCATCGTTCCATCGAGCGTGAAAATACTGTAAAAAGTGTTGTCCATGTGGCTACCAGTGGCAAGTCATGTTGTGAAGGCTTTTGTACCAGGGGCTCGTTTCATCAAGAACACCCCCCAAGCAAAACCACAGAGTGATCCATTACTTGGGTGAGGTGGCGACGATTCAGGGCATGCTGACCGTCAAATACAAAGAAACAAACTGCAGAGGCAATGTCAGAGTGCTCTGACACATACCGTGTTTTGCTGAAAATGAGAAGAACACCACAGATCTATCCGGAACCACCGACCCTCCCCAAACACACGCAAAGACGCAGACACAAACGTACCAACAAAAAAAAAATACAAATACAATACAAAATAAAACATACCCTCACATACACACACCTATGCACACATACACACAAACAAACATAAAGACTCCCATTGATGCGGTGGAAAACACTACTGAAAGAGGAAAAAAAGAAATATCGTCAGCTGACAGTCAGGTCAAAACCTCAAGCAAGTCAAATGAAATAATGACCATGGAAAAAGGCTGAGTGACTCAAATCAAAAGAGAGAGGGGAAAAATAGAGGCTGCAATTATCATTAAGGAGTGCGACAGGTGGAGAGCACGCTCATCAGCGATCACCACGGCAATTTTGCGTCGTTAAGCGGTGTTTGAGACAGCCAGCCAATCAGTGGTAACTTCCTGGCACTGGGCAGAAAACCCTGGGGTGTATGGGTATTATGAATTCTATCTGCCAGATTTCAAGTTGAGCCGCAAACATTATTCATACATGAAGTAGACTTTCAGTTCCAGTTTTCAGTTTCATGAGGGAAAGCTTTTAAACAGAGCACCTGTGAATATGGAAATATATATAAAAAAAATCATCGCTTTGATTTAAAATTCGACTTTAAAATGTTATGCATTTTAAATACAGTTATGTTTGCAGGTACTGTATGTTAACACACACACTTATACGCACACACACACACACTCACACACACACACACACACACGCACACGCACACATGCAGAGTACTGTCTCTTTATAGCCCTCCCCTCTTTACACTCTCAGATGGTTTCCCATATTTGGCTGGGCCAGAGACTGGAAAGAACGTAGGCTGCTGCTGCTGTCTGGTCCGTCATGTGGCTCTGGCTCTGGACCCTGCAGACGGACTGACTAGCTGACTGACTAACTGCTAGCTGGTAACAGTCATGGCTCAGCCTTCTTCGGTTTCCTCAGACTCCCTTTACTTTTCTCTCATATCCCGGTTACCATAGTAACTTAATTGGGAGGAAAACACAGAGTCTAACGGCCTGTCTACACAGCGGGAAAGAGTGGTACAAAAAGAGACAGCCAGAGAGGAAGAGAGAGGGATGGAGAGAGAGAGAAAGAGGGATAGAGAGAGAGAGAGAGAGAGAGAGGAGAGAGAGAGAGAGAGAGAGAGAGAGAGAGAGAGAGAGAGAGAGAAAGAGAGAGAGAGAGAGAGAGAGAGAGAGAGAGAGAGAGGGAGAGAGAGAGAGAGAGAGAGAGAGAGAGAGAGAGAGAGAGAGAGAGAGAGACTGTGACTTTGACAGGCTATGTTAACAGAGAAGAAAGATACAGTGTAAGTTAATGGAATGTGACCAGAGGTTGTAGGGTTTTGAATGTCCTTGTTTCAGCACCATAACACGTTTCTATAGTAATAGAAAAGTAGTTAATATAGTCTACACACACACCTGCTGGGTGTCGTTGTGAACAGCGTGTGTGTTTGTGTGTGTTACTATCAGTATCAGTCAAGGTAACGTAAGATCTCCTAAAATAGACAGTGTAACAGCAAGATGGCATAGTAATAAAAACTGTCTTTCAAAGACTTGCCCAGAAGAATATGCCCAAAGTCATAAGTCAAGACTCAGAAAAAGGTACAGTGGAAATAGGCGTCCCTCCAATATTTCCCCAATTTACACGTTTTCACATGTCAGAAGGCACAAGGGATTAAACAGGGGCCAGTGTCGGCGACAGGGCCCGGCTTTTCCATGAATTCTAAAAACACGGAGCGTGTCAGCCATTCTGTCTCATTTTCCACAGCATTGATTTACTGAAATTCACATTACTGATGAAGGCCTCGGAGGAGACCAATCAATAAAAACGCAATTCCTTTCAGGATTAGTCTGGTAAGCAGAGAGCTAAACCTCACCTCTGCTGAAAAAGAAAATTATACCGTGAAGGAATACAAGCGGGTTATTGAGACTGCATCCCGGTAGTCTCACTCGTCTGCGAAATATCATCAAACTACAACACTAATATAGAAATTCAAAGAGAAACACAGCTTGTGTTATTGCAAAATCCCTTCTATAAACCAAATTTATTTTTACAATACTATCAATGTTTACCATTTGTACTTTGTGACTTTTCTTTCTTAGACAGATTGGAAAAAAAGTAATTTATTTGTGGAAAATGGCCTGGAAAATTGTAATATCATCTGCTTGCTATAAAGTTCTATCATTGTTATAGGGTGTAATTGCTCAATAAAGAAGCACAGCTGTTCTGGCCTAAACGGCTTTTTCCCAGAGTTAAACGATAAATGTTGACATCCTTGAATGCGCAAAGTCTTCATCTGGCATCATGACAGGCAGCAAAACAGAATATTATGTGAAGTGCAGCCATTATTAGAGGAACTTTCATGACATTACACATTTCCAAGTACAACACACAAATAAGGTCAAGGTTGCTATGTGGCGTAGGAGATTGTATTGATGAACAGCAAACATATATTGTATTAGCCAAATAGTTTAAGAAACCCTGTACGAATCTGATGAAACTACATGCAAAACACGTAGTTTGCTTCCATTTTAATGTAATGTTCTAAATAAAGTGTATTTCGTATTCTGGGGCGCGCTGGAATTTCTATTTTTATACATTGTAATAGTATTATTAACAAACTAACTAACAAAATGCAAATTGCCTTACCAACTGTGAGCTATCAATGTGCCATGTGGTAAGATTAATAATGTGCAGACAGGATCAGGACAGAACGGAGGGATGTTAGATCACAGACGACAAATGCAAATGCCAAGCGTGGCGTCAGAACCCAGTTTTGCCCGGACACAGATGGATACCAGTCTCCTCTGTAACCCCGCAAAGATGGCCTCGCCATACGAACATGACGTTGCTTAGGTTACCGACGCCAAAATCGACAGAAGTGACATCATATCCTCCTCGGTGAGTGGGTAAACAGCAGCTTTGACAGATGCCAGCTCCTCAAGAAACAGGCCAGTTTCTTTCTGTACCGTCTTCTGTACAAATTCTAGCTGGCAAACTGTCAGGATGACATACTACTGTTTTTCTGATGAACCCTTACTTAGTATTTGGTCGGCTCTTGTCTTGGGCCCTACAGTAGAGCACAGACGACACGAGTCCAAATTATCAGGCTTCAATTTTTAAGCTGTAAGCTAGTCACATGAAATATACTGGCTCTTTTAAGTACTGTCAAGATACATTTGGGTCAGTTCAAATTAAGAAGCAAGATTGCCAAATCGGAACAGGAGTAGACCTCACGACAGGGTTGCCCGTTCGCCTTCACATGGGGATATTTTAGGACTCCAAAGTACTCCGATCAAGAGCCAAGTGGCCTTGTTTAGCCTATGCCTCCTACCACTTCCTCTACGAGGAGGAGAGACACTCCCTGAACGGTCCTTGTCTGGAGCTGTGGGAGTGAGTATAGCCCCTGAGTGCTCGCTCCCTCGGCGAGGTCAGAGGAGCGCTCTTTACAGCCAGTCAGCATGGAATGGGGTGGGGGGGGGGGGGGGGTGACTGTAACAACATGTGGTGGAGCACCTGCAATAACAACTGTCTTCCGTTTATCTACAATGTCGTACACCTGCAAGCTATGATCTGTCTTAAGCCCTGTGCAAACGCAAAGTCAGCGGCTCGTTTTAACGCAGCGCTTTGGTTCTCTTTTCCTTTCATAGTCGGTTGCGGACAGATTACCAGTTGGGATTGTTGTGCCTTTCCTGTGTTGACTTGAGTCAAGTTTAAACCTTCCCGTAGGCCTACAGTTTGAGCTGGCATTCCCAGATGGAGATGACAGAGAAGTGAAAAAAAACGACAACACAATGTCCACATTGATAATAAACATCATAAAATAACCCAGTATATGAGGTTGTGTTGACCTCCCAGACGTCCTGAAATGAACAAAGCAGGAAGCATAAAGAGGAACTCACTAAGGTACTATTACAATGTATTACAATACAGGGTGGGGTGTGATCATCGTAAATCCACCCACACCTTTAAAAAATTCCAAAGCGTACTAATCAAAGGAAGTACATTCTGTGGGCTGGAAAATTAAGGGGGACTTCCAAAAACCCCCCTCCCGTCGATAGAGACACTTTGGATTCTCACGCCGCCTCACAACGTATCACGCCTCGCATAAACCCGCGCAGATGTCTTGATTGAACTCAAGGGGTCTTCAATCAGAAGGATATGGCGTGTGAGGCCCCCCAACCAAACCTGAGAAAAGCCTGAGAAAATATGTGTCACCTCAAACTAACATACATCATCATCCGTCGACATTTCTCCCCTAATTCACTAAGGATTTTCCAGCCTCGCAGTGTAGCAGCATGGAAAAAGAAAATAACAACATCCCCACTGAATAGGTGTGTCCGCGTCTTACTGCTATTATTAACAAGTAGAACATTCCGGCGTTTGGAGTGGTTTATGGCACTGCAATCTGACAATAAAAGACAATAAAAACGTTCGTATTAAAGGCAGACCAACGTCATTATTTTTGCCAAAAGTAATCTGGCTCCGTCTCTTTGTCTGCCCGCCGCTCAAAGAGCCCTGGTGGTTGCGAGCGGTGTAATTGTCCATCTGGTAACTGTTAGGGCCGCGTACTTGGCACAGCGGAGGTTTCCGCAGCTCGAGGAGAGCAGCACGTTCCCGAGAGCAGCCCAGAACGACGACTAGCTCCCCCCCCCCCACTCTCTCCGCTGCCCCACCCTCCTCCTCCTCCTCCTACCTACTCTATGTCATACGGAATGAAACAAAAGACCCATTTGGTGCCAAAGATTGTGATCCATGATATTCATGGGAGGGAGGGAGGGAGGGAGGGAGGAAGGAAGGGAAGGTGGAGGACTACAGGCATTCACTTTTAGTCTGTCATTTGATTTTCATTTCTGAGCTCTTAGACAAGATGTGGCCGTGGCTGGGAAAGTCTGCGGAGGGAGGGAGGGGGTTGAGGGGGCGGGAGGGAGGGAGAGAGGGAGGGAGGGAGAGAGGGAGGGGGTGAGAGTGACAGATAGAGAGGTGTAACAAGTGAGAGGAGAACTGGAAGCGAGGTGAACGACGATGGCAAATCAAGGAGCCTGCCTCAATCCTGTCTCCCTCACTTCTAATGAGGACCCGTCACACATGGCTCTTTCTCCCTCTCCGGGACTGAAAGGGTTTTTGTTCAAACGTCACCGATGCTATTCTCTTTGGGGAAGACGCCCAAGATGTCCAATCTTGCAGTGGAAAGAGAGGAAAAGGTGTAACAGCAGAGGGCCATGATCTAGTGGGGTTTGAACTGGCTTGACCAATTCTAGCCATTTCAGTTCAAAAGATATGGCCTCATCTTGTTGCAAAAATCATTTCTATGGCAAGGTTAACATCCGAGTTATTTTGTTTTGCTATACATTTTTGGGATCTTTTAGGAAATTTTAAGTTGAATCAAATTAGAATTTAAATTAAATATTGATAACGTATCTAAACGTAGATATTTAAACAGCTAAGCAAAAAAAACTATATGAAAGAGTTCTGATTTTGACTTTCACTTTTTATTTGTACTTTTTGCGTTTTGTCTGCAACACCTAACAGTTATTCTGTAACTATATACAGTACAATATGTACAACCAGCCAAAATGAGGGGGAGTCTAAATGTGGATTTTTCAAGAAATTTGCTCAGTCACTGGTTTATGACACACCAGGACCACTGTAATCTCCATAAGCACATAAATACATGCAATCACAATAATCCTTTGCTTGTATGGCTTCTTAAATATCCCTGACCTCCCTACTACTGGACAGAGTAAATGTTAGGTTTGGCTAGCCATGATTGCAATAAGTACCTGCTTGCACTGTAGTAGCTGCTCAGGACTAGGAATTTGCTGTGACCAACAGATTGGGGTTCTTCAGTTCGGGAGGGATGTAATTATGAGCGCATCACGAGGAGCTGAGTGCAGCAGAAAAAAAAGGCAGGGGCCGGTGAAAAGGACCGCATCTCCTCACCAGCGCGTCACTTTTGCATATCTGCAGACCCAGCAGCGTCGTATGTCTCAGTATCACCGTGGTAACGACGAGCACAGCCCACCTGTTGTTGCTCCTCGTTGCTTCGCCGAGGGCGGTTGTGGGAACGATGGCGTTAGCTTGAGGGAACAGAGAATAATGGGAGTTCCTACCAGAACATTTGGTGGTGTCGTGGTATTGCGGCAGGCTAACCTTTGTGGAGCTGACACACACTGCGTAGTGGTCATCTTTAAATGAAGGCTCTGTCTAATGCTGAGCTGGTTAGCTCTGGAGAGGCTGACGCGGAGGTGAAGGAACAATAGCTGTACTTGTAGTCTCCCCCTGAGAGAGCCATTTGATTAATAAAAAAACTAAGTAAGATATACGAAGCTTGGATTTAACATCAAAACACATTTGACAAAAATAGCTCATATCGCTTGTAAGGTTCATAATAATAGTTTTTGGTCCAGTCATGACACAGGGATCTCTCAAGAACTTACAAATCCTCTCCAAAACGTTGGGTAGCCAAAGTCTTCACTCAATAATTCAAGCTATCCAAGATGGACAGAGCCAAGACGACACTGCGTCCGTCCTCCGCGGGAGAGCCACGTTTGGCGCCAGCGATTGGGAAAGACATAACAACAAGCACTTGATTAGATTACATTCTAAATACCTCCACAGAGTTCAGCAGACATACGTTACCAGGCCATAGCATGACGCAAGTGTTAGGCATAAACATTTCAGTTCCGAAGTCTGATATTATACACACAGGAAACCTCCTCATCATATTTCCTAATTGGTGCTTTAATATTCGATGGATACCATGTGGTTGAGCTTCAGAACGTATTGGGCTATTCTCTTGAAATTCATATGCTAATCATCACATAGATTGTTTACAAATGAACTAGAGGCTATTTTCCATTGTCCTTGTTTATTACTGTTATAAGAGACCACCATAGGAGTCTGTGTGTGTATGTGTGTGTATGCTTGTGTGGCATCTGGTTTCGATGCAGGGTTGACCAGGGCTCCTGTCCCCCCTCCGTCGTTGGAGGAGTGTGTCAACTGTGGCATTTAGCCTGTTTGTAAGGTGTGTGTGCTCCAAAGCAACGCTCTTTCGTATCATGTGCATTGTTTGTTTGCATGCGTAGCATTGCGTGTCCAAGGTTTGTGTGTCTCTCTCTGCCTCTCTCTCTTGTGTGTGTGTGTGTGTGTGTGTGTGTGTGTGTGTGTGTGTGTGTGTGTGTGTGTGTGTGTGTGTGTGTGACATGCACTGGGGAAACAGATGGCACAGGATGAAGGCAGTGGAGTTTAGAGATGAAGAGGGGCACATCTGTTCTAGTACAGAGTGCACACACACACACGCACACACACACACACACACACACTCTCTCTCTCTCTTACAGATGCACATGCCTGAAAATATCTTATTAAAGCTTGGAGGATAAAGTGGGAGAGTTTTACCATCCCTTTGTTTAATCCGGGAGCCTAAATACCAAATCTGATCTTGTTTCATCAGGTGGAAAATCGAACGAAAGGTCTTGACATTTCAGTCTTTGAAATGTTTTATTGTACAGTGACCCAAAAAAATTATTTTAAAAGTTAGAAATCTCAAAAAGTACTCTTTGATTTCTCTCCAGTTCCATGCCTCTTTGTCAGAACAAATTGCAAAGAGAGGCAACATGGGGGCAAGCGCCAATGTAAAAAAAAAAAAACAGAAATATTGACATTCAACATCGCTCAACGATTAAAAGTAAATTTTGTTTGCAATTCCTGCATAAAACGTGTTAATTAATTGCATTAAAAACCATTTCAAACCCAACGGTTCAACAGGTTCCAGTACTTACAGAGCTTACAAAAACTGTGTGAAAACAAAGTTTAAGTACTTCAGTACCGTCTTCTGGTCTTCCCTACGCCTTCCTTTTCGTGTGGCCACACTGGGCTTATTCAAAACCAGCCGCCGCACCATCTGCGCCCAACAGCCCCTCTTCAGGAAGAGAAACCAACAACAGCTATCATTCTTGTCATCGTTTAAAACTCGCACATTGGTTTGTCATCGCACATTTTCAGCCGCATTATCTATAAAGCCATGGCGGAAGTACGGAGGGGGATGACATATTTACTGACTTGAGTCCTCGAGCAGCGCTTTTTTTTTTTACAGCAGGTGGGTTGCCTTTGAGCCCAGGACACCTTCAGTGCTGTCTGGGCTCGCCTCTCAAGATTAATGACAGTATTTATGAGCCCTAAGTGGCCTTTTTCCCAGAGCAGAGCCTTAGGCTGATCTGGGCCAAAGTACTGTCAGCAGAGGCTGTCTGTGAGAGAAGCCGGGAAGGGCAAGCAGCGCGTGTGTGTGTGTGTGCGTGTGTGTGTGTGTCAAGCAGGGCGGGAAAAAGAGGTGTCCTGAGCAGGATTTTAATGCGAGTGAGATGGAGTAGAAATATAGATGAAGTCATAT
>JAPMUY010010464.1:0-22500 GCA_026901105.3 Galaxias olidus
ACTGTGTGTGTGTATATATATATATATATATATATATATATATATATACATTATTTTTTTTTTTTTTACAAATATCTCCAAGCAGATACTTCGAGAAATATTGTCAAAACATTTTCTACAAGCCCGGAATAAGACATCGGTAGTTGAAAGCGGAACCGTCGCTTGACATTTTCATTCGAGAGCACACAGTCCATTTCCGGTTTATATGAACTTCTGACAAGTAGGCGACGCTCAGTTAGCTAGCTAATGCCTACTAACAGCAAATACGGAACCACAGACCATTTGCTTTGACATTGTAATGGCTTTCTAAGGTAATTGCCGATTAATTGTACTTAATTTGACGTATATCTTCTTTATCCATTTTCTTTACTGAGCTTTGGCTACCGTTAGCTAAGTTTGCAAGCTAACGTCGTTGCAAGTGTGAAGTGATAGCTAACGTGTCGTTAGTTCACTCTACGTTTTCTTTCATTTAAATATTTCATACATGGAAGTAACTTGAAAATGTATTAAATATTCCCATTAGTTATTTGCTGTTGTCTATTGTATTAAAAATAAGACCATTACCAACGTTGATCAGCAGTTGATTGACTACATTGCAGACAAGTGTGTACACAAACTATGTTGAGCAGTCGTTTGGCTTTCCTATTCACTGACATATGGAGTTATGAGAAAAAAATATCAGAATTATTGTAATAATTGCGATTCAGCAATGTATTTAGTCTCTAAATTGGAAATCTAGCATTATATAAAGGTGAAAACAGAAGCATCATCGTGCCTGCTGTGACGTTTTAATAAACGGCTTGTGCTTGGCGGTGGCAAATGTAACGTTTTATATGATTTTTTATATTCAGACAGGTTGGTGCTGGACCAAATATTGTTCTCCAGTGCATGGACGGAAAGCCAATGCGCAGGTCAGTGACGTCAATCATACCCAAATCCTAAACCTTGCACTGGACATTCCTTACATTAACCATCACTTGCATAATCCAAAAAGTGTATTTACGTGTATCATGTTAAGTAAACCTTTTACTGGAAATATTAAGGTCTCAAAATCATCATCAACAACAGTTCAAAAGGAGTGTAGTCAGTCATTACTCTTATAATTTCTTTCTGATTTCCAGAAAATTAGCTTTTTGGTTATGTTTAGGTGTGCACACACATGTACACTTCACTTTGAAGTAGCCCAGGGAAGATGTCTTGGTGCTGGTTAAATTATGAGTGCTAAGCCATTTGCTAGTATCACCGTTCTTTGTCAGTTCCACCCCAGCTGCGGGCCACTGCGATGCTTTAAAGTTTAAACCCCAGTGAGACACCTACCGCATGCACTTTGTTTAGACATTTTTACTATACTTAATTGTCGTAAAAGTGAGGGAAACATTTCTAGTAGGTTTGAAATGTTTGTCACTGAATATGAAAATTATACCTCCAGCCTTTCTTAGTCTGGTATTAATTCACTAGTCCTTGCTAGAGATGAAACCTTTTCTGGTTTACAATTCACAGTCCTCAAAAATATTGGTGATTTTGTTTTAGTTTTTTCTTCTGTCCAATGGGGTATGTTGTGCCTTCTCACTTTAACTGCTGGTAGCCTGAGCAAGGCTATATTTGGTATGAGTTAATTGCCTTCGCTCAGGCAATGAAGAGAGTGTGAATGTGAGTGTGAGAGTGTGAATGTGCTAAAAGAAACTAGAGAGAAAAATATAAGCTGCTGGTGTTTTTCATCCGACCAGTTGCTAATCTCTGCATACAATGCTCCTTAGAAAATTGTGGTATGTTGATGCACTCAGTATGTTGTTTTTAACCCCTCGTCAGCCCCAGCTTTTCTAACAAGCCCATGCTTCTCTACACCCCAGGGCTACCAGTGCACCACGCCAAGACACCACCGGAATGGACATCACCAGCCGCTGCACCTTGGGGGACCCCAACAAGCTCCCGGAAGGGGTCCCCCAGCCCGCGCGCATGCCCTACGTCTCCGACAAGCACCCCCGGCAGACCCTGGAGGTCATCAACCTGCTCCGCAAGCACCGCGAGCTCTGCGACGTGGTCCTGGTGGTGGGCGCCAAGAAGATCTACGCCCACCGGGTCATCCTGTCAGCGTGCAGCCCCTACTTCCGGGCCATGTTCACGGGGGAGCTGGCGGAGAGCCGGCAGACGGAGGTGGTGATCCGCGACATCGACGAGCGGGCCATGGAGCTGCTGATCGACTTCGCCTACACGTCCCAGGTGACGGTGGAGGAAGGGAACGTGCAGACGCTGCTGCCCGCCGCCTGTCTCCTGCAGCTGGCCGAGATCCAGGAGGCGTGCTGCGAGTTCCTCAAGAGGCAGCTGGACCCCTCCAACTGCCTGGGCATCCGGGCCTTCGCTGACACGCACTCCTGTCGCGAGCTACTGAGGATAGCCGACAAGTTCACGCAACACAACTTCCAGGAGGTGAGTTCACAGGAGCTTTACAGCCTCTATACAGCGCTCTGGAGCTTTACAGCCTCTATACAGCGCTCTGGAGCTTTACAGCCTCTACACAGCGCTCTGGAGCTTTACAGCCTCTACACAGCGCTCTGGAGCTTTACAGCCTCTATACAGCGCTCTGGAGCTTTACAGCCTCTATACAGCGCTCTGGAGCTTTACAGCCTCTATACAGCCTCTACAGCCTCTACACAGCGCTCTGGAGCTTTACAGCCTCTACACAGCGCTCTGGAGCTTTACAGCCTCTATACAGCGCTCTGGAGCTTTACAGCCTCTCTATACAGCCCTCTGGAGCTTTACAGCCTCTATACAGCCCTCCTTTACAGCCTCTCTATACAGCCCTCTGGAGCTTTACAGCCTCTCTATACAGCGCTCTGGAGCTTTACAGCCTCTCTATACAGCGCTCTGGAGCTTTACAGCCTCTATACAGCGCTCTGGAGCTTTACAGCCTCTATACCGCCCTCTGGAGCTATACAGCCCCCTGGAGCTTTACAGCCTCTCTATACAGCGCTGTGGAGCTTTACAGCCTCTCTATACAGCGCTGTGGAGCTTTACAGCCTCTCTATACAGTGCTGTGGAGCTTTATAGCCTCTCTATACAGCGCTCTGGAGCTTTACAGCCTCTCTATACAGCGCTTCACATTATCTTTGCCGCCATCTTCTTTATATGCAAATGTACGAGAGATCATTTGCCCCCATATTTCTCTCTCTCTCTTGTTTTTGTAGCTCGCATACGGTTGATTTAAAAGTGAGACTGCTTTGTTGGGTGTCAGAATGTGTGATTACATAATATACTGATTCAGAACCTGTACACGTACAGTTTGTTTTCAAAGTGTTGAATAGCAACCTGTTCTTATTCTCACAATGTTTACCGCCAGCTGGCAGGCCTTTTTCCACTCTCAAAGTGTAATATTTACATGATAATGTCTTTCTCTGAGGGGAAGTGTTTGTTTTGGTTTCAAGGTTTGTGTCGGATGTTTCAGTTTGACTGTTATAGTAAGATCAGGGAGTCTGACTGTTGTAGTGTCAGAACAATGTTAAGATCAGGGAGTCTTTGTAGTGTCCGAACAATATTAAGATCAGAGAGTCTTTGTAGTGTCAGAACAATGTTAAGATCAGGGAGTCTTTGTAGTGTCAGAACAATGTTAAGATCAGAGAGTCTTTGTAGTGTCAGAACAATATAAAGATCAGGGAGTCTTTGTAGTGTCAGAACAATATTAAGATCAGGGAGTCTTTGTAGTGTCAGAACAATATTAAGATCAGGGAGTCTTTGTAGTGTCAGAACAATGTTAAGATCAGAGAGTCTTTGTAGGCTCAGGCGATGTGGGAGGAACCAAACGTGTTTTGTTTGACCGACATGATCTGATTGGGTGCATCATGTGAAAGAAGAGACAGTGAGAGGTCCTGGTTCTTGTCACACAGACTCAAGTGTGTGTGTTCCTTGACCCCCTACACACTCGCTCTCTCTCTCTCTCTCTCTCTCTCTCTCTCTCTCTCTCTCTCTCTCTCTCTCTCTCTCTCTCTCTCTCTCTCTCTCTCTCTCTCTCTCCCCCCACTCTCTATCCCCCCTGTCTAACTCTCTTTCATACCCCCCTGTCTCTCTCTCTCTCTCTCTCTCTCTGTCTCTCTCTCTCTCTCTCTCTCTTTCTCTCTCTCTCTCTAACAGGTGATGGAGAGTGAGGAGTTCATGCTGCTCCCGGCTAACCAGCTCATCGACATCATCTCGAGCGATGAGCTCAATGTGCGCAGCGAGGAGCAGGTGTTCAATGCTGTCATGGCCTGGGTCAAGTACAGTATCCAGGAGCGCCGACCCCAGCTGCCCCAGGTGAGGACCCCTGACCTATGACCTTTCGCCTGCGAGCTTTGGTTCCAACACACACTGTAGCGATGGAAGTGGTCAAGCAAATAATCCCGATTTTACACTGGAGCGGTAGACACTACCCAGGTTTCAATTTTGTGGCTTTTTTTTCTTTTCATTGTTTGTTTTGTCAAAAAGTCAAGTATGGACAGATTGTATTGCTATGTGCTGTTAATAGCAGAGGGATGTATTCTAATGAAACAGTGTTGCATTCCAGTCTGTGTAATGGTTGTGTTTAGTTGGGCCTGAGCTGGGCTTGCTCTGCCTGGTTTATTAGCCCTGCTGGTTAAACTAGGCTAATGATAGCCTGTCTCTCTATATAGAACACCACCCAAACTGGTTGGGTCAAATATAGCATCTAAGAAAGCTGGCACAGATGAAGACCGCAATGTTTTATTCTTGGTCTGCAACAGTTTAGATTACATTTGATAGTAGCATGTGTGTACTTGCAGTACAATCTTTAATGCATACAGTATATATAGTAGCATGTACAGTCCTGTGCAAAAGTCTTTGAAAGATTTTTATTTAAATTTTTTATGAATGTTAATTGTTTATTTTTTTTATCAATTCATAAAATACAAAGTGAGGGAGAAGCAAATCTGTTTCGAATCAACATTTGGTGTGACCACCCTTCCCCTTCAAAACAGCATCCCCTGCCTAAAACCTATGCACAGTGCTGTAGATATGCTTCATTCAAACCTCTGCTCTCTGATGACTGATGTCAGAAAGGTTGAGGGTAGAGTCTGTGTGGTGTTGCAGGTCCTGCAACACGTCCGCCTTCCTCTCCTGAGCCCCAAGTTCCTGGTGGGGACGGTGGGCTCGGACCCCCTCATCAAGAGCGACGAGGAGTGCAGGTCAGTGGCTTTTATCCTCCGCAGCTCAGCTACCATTTCAATGATTCATCAATTTATTTACTGTTTGATTTACTAGTTATTACAAGTTATTAACAGTTCATTGGTTGTTTCAGGGACCTGGTGGATGAGGCCAAGAACTACCTTCTCCTGCCTCAAGAGCGTCCCCTAATGCAAGGCCCCAGAACTCGACCCAGAAAGCCCATCCGTTGTGGAGAAGTGCTGTTTGCAGGTCCGTGTCCTAAAGCTGATTGTGTTGTGTAAAAAAAAAATGCTTTTCAAAAGATATGCAGAAATTCTTGCATTATCGTCAATATTACAATTAAAAACCAACATACAGAAATTAAGCATTATCATCAATATTATGATTTAAAACCAACATATGCAGAAATTCTAGCATTATCAATATTATGATTTAAAACCGACAAATGCAGAAATTCTAGCAATATCATCAATATTATGATTTAAAACCAACACATGCAGAAATTCTAGCATTATCATCAATATTATGATTTAAAACCAACATAGGCAGAAACTCAAGCATTATCATCAATATTATGATTTAAAACCAGCATATGCAGAAACTCTAGCATTATCATCAATATTATGATTTAATACCAACTAACACGTACGGTTATAAAAGATCAAGTAGTCTAGCTCCAGATTAGTTATTTAATCCTGTCCTTCTCTTTCTCCTTCTTTCTCTCCCCCTTTTCTCTCCCCTTTCTCTCTCTCTCTCTCTCTCTCTCTCTCTCTCTCTCTCTCTCTCTCTTTCTGACCCTTTTCTCTCTCTCTCTCTCTCTCTCTCTCTCTCTCTCTCTCTCTCTCTCTCTCTCTCTCTCTCTCTCTCTCTTTCTGACCCTTTTCTCTCCTCTCTCTCTCCCTCTCTCTCTTCCTCTTTCCCTCGCGGTCCCAGTGGGAGGGTGGTGCAGTGGGGATGCCATCTCCAGCGTGGAGCGCTACGACCCCCAGACCAACGAGTGGCGCATGGTGGCGTCCATGAGCAAGAGGCGCTGCGGCGTGGGGGTCAGCGTGCTGGACGACCTGCTGTACGCTGTGGGGGGGCACGACGGATCCTCCTACCTCAACAGTGTGGAGAGGTGGGGAGACACACTCTCTGTCTCTACCTCTCTCTCTCTCTCTCTCTCTGTCATTATCTATACATCTTTAGCTCTCTCTCTCTCTCTCTCTCTCTCTCTCTCTCTCTCTCTCTCTCTCTCTCTCTTTCATTATCTATACATCTTTAGCTCTCTCTCTCTCTCTCTCTCTCTCTCTCTCTCTCTCTCTCTCTCTCTCTCTCTGTCTATGGCTCTATTTGTCTCTCTCTCTCTCTCTCTCTCTCTCTCTCTCTCTCTCTCTCTCTCTCTCTCTGTCTATCTACCCATCTTTAGCTCTCTCTCTCTCTCTACCCATGTCTCTCTCTCTCTCTCTCTCTCTCTCTCTCTCTCTCTCTCTCTGTCTATCTCATGTTTAGCTCTCTCTCTCTTTCTCTCTCTCTCTCTCTCTCTCTCTCTGTCTATCTACCCATCTTTAGCTCTCTCTCTCTGTCTATCTACCCATGTTTAGCTCTCTCTCTCTGTCTATCTACCCATGTTTAGCTCTCTCTCTCACTCCATTTCTCTCTCTCTCATCCTGGTCCATGTCTGGATAAGAGAAGAAGAAAATGTACCAGTTGTTGTAGGAATCAGGGAGGTGGCCTGGAGTGATTCGTCTGGATGCCATAGTCAGACCCCTTGTTCTCCCTCCCTCCCTCCCTCCCTCCCACCAGGTACGACCCTAAGACCAACCAATGGAGCAGCGACGTGGCCCCGACCAGCACCTGTCGGACCAGCGTGGGCGTGGCTGTCCTGGGGGGCTACCTGTACGCGGTCGGGGGGCAGGACGGAGTCTCCTGTCTCAACATCGTTGAAAGGTAATAGTGGCACTTACTGAAAGTAACCTAACTACCATTGAATCCTCTGGTTTTTAAGTTTCTTGACTACTTTAAGTTCTCCAGTGATTTCTTTAACTGTGTGTGTGTGTGTGCGTGCGTGCGTGCGACAGATACGACCCCAAGGACAACAAGTGGACCCGCGTAGCCTCAATGAGCACCAGGAGGCTGGGGGTGGCTGTGGCCGTGCTGGGGGGCTTCCTGTACGCCGTGGGGGGCTCTGACGGCACCTCTCCTCTCAACACAGGTACGCACTCACACACACACACACGCTATTTACATGACCAATGGCGTGTTGATTACCAAGGATATGCACTCGCAAACACGCTATTTAGTGTTTTGTACGACTAATGGCGTTTTGATTACCAGGGATATGCACTCACAAACACGCTTTTTAATGTTTTACATGACCAATGGCGTGTTGATTACCAGGGTTACACATTCATCATACAATGTTGGACAATCAGTTACAGAATCATGTCTATTGTCTCGGCAGAAAACATGATGAACACACGTAATGCTTTTATTAAACAAAATAATAACTAGAAATGATACAACTGTTAAACTTCAGACTGCTTGTTTTCCCCTCGTCTTCTGCAGTGGAACAATATTATATATAAATAATATTATAAATAAACAAAAGGTTCTCTCTATGTTCCGACGGGTTCTGCAGTGGAACGCTACAGCCCACAGGAGAACAGTAATGATGTAAATGAAGTGAACGTTCTCTCTATGTCCTGTTGGGTTCTGCAGTGGAACGCTACAACCCGCAGGAGAGCCGTAATGACGTAAATGACCTGAACGTTCTGTCTCTCATCTTCCGTCGGGTTCCGCAGTGGAACGCTACAACCCGCAGGAGAACCGCTGGCACACGGTGTCTCCGATGGGGACGCGGCGCAAGCACCTGGGCTGCGCCGTGTACCAGGACATGATCTACTCTGTGGGCGGCCGCGACGACACCACCGAGCTCAGCAGCGCCGAGAGATACAACCCCCGCACCAACCAGTGGTCGCCCGTGGTCGCCATGACGTCCAGGCGCAGCGGGGTCAGTGGGTGCGACGAGATTAGTTGGGAATAAGACTTTGACATTTTGGAGTACTATCAGTGCTTGGGAGAACTACTGTGAACATATAGTACAGTTTATAAATGTGTTTTCAGTAAAATTTGTTAGGTAAGTACCCTGGTGAAATGTATTGTTTCCAACTGAAACAGCTTTGAAGCATTAGGTCACTGCAATACATTACACTTACAGATTTCATTTAAATATTTTCCTTAAAATGCAGTTTCATTTTGAAGTAAATAAGCTTGTCCTTAAAAACAGATCACAGATTTAAAGTCAGATTTAAACACTTTGGAGTTTCACAACTTAACTTCAAATCATTAAAACATATCTTAATGTTGTCTTGGTTCAGGTCAAAAACATTCTCAAACATGGCCAGCGGTGGAGTTTTTCTATAGAGCGCTTTAACCTCTGGTGTGATGTCTTAAAGGCCACCTCTTCTCTCCCTGCAGGTGGGCCTGGCTGTGGTGAACGGACAGCTAATGGCGGTAGGAGGCTTCGACGGGACAACGTATCTCAAAACAATAGAAGTCTATGATCCGGATGCTAACACATGGAGGTCTGTTCCAACATCACCCCCCCCTACACACGACGATAACATTGGCTTGATATAGTCACACACGACAATAACAAAAACTTGGTACATTCACACACTTCAATAACAGAAACTTGGTACATTCACACACAACAATGACAGAAACTTGGTACATTCACACACTTCAATAACAGAAACTTGGTACATTCACACAACAATGACAGAAACTTGGTACATTCACACACTACAATGACAGAAACTTGGTACATTCACACACTACAATGACAGAAACTTGGTACATTCACACACTACAATAACAGAAACTTGGTACATTCACACACAACAATAACAGAAACTTGGTACATTCACACACTACAATAACAGAAACTTGGTACATTCACACACTACAATGACAGAAACTTGGTACATTCACACACTTCAATAACAGAAACTTGGTACATTCACACACAACAATAACAGAAAATTGGTTGGTATTTCGCTGCATTTGCATTACAGCATAATTTTTGTTTTCTATTACTATTAAGAAGTGAATCTTTTATATTTCTGAGTAAAACAAATATAAATATTCTCTCTCTGTTTCCCTTGTCAGATTATATGGTGGCATGAACTACAGACGACTTGGAGGAGGGGTGGGGGTGATCAAAATGACTCATTGTGAATCTCACATTTGGTAACAGCGCCCTCTCCAGGACCAGTGCGGTACCTGCACCCTCCAACACTCGTGCCTGCAAAAAATGATAAATCAATGACTGTTCCATGCAAAAAAGTGGAAAGATGGATAAGTGGAACTAGAGAAGCAAATGAGACTGTTTTTGACTCTTGTAAAGCTATCCACAGCCAGTTCCCTGGCAAGTCCAGGAGAAACTATTTGAAAAGTTCTCGGACCTTGTAGCAACGGTTGTCAAGACTGGCCCTGTTCATCAAGGACCAGTCTGCTCCCTCCTTTATGCTCCTTCACGCTCTCTCCCCCACCAAACAGAGAGGAAAGACTCACGACATCCCGAACCTGTCAAGTCAATCGAATTACATTATGACGAGGAATCCTTGTTGTGATTGATTCATTTTTTATTTTTTTTATCAAACCTTGCTTTGTGGGTCATAGAGAATGCTTGAAGTGCCCCCCCCCCCTGGCCATAAGGATACGGAGAGATGATGTCATTAGACTGAAGCTGTTGTAGCTAGGTGTGACATGGCTCCTTCCGTCTAAGCCTTGCTGTGATCATGAGTAGACAGTGGAGCGTAGTCGAGTCAGTTGAATCTCAACTTCTGAATGCACTGTGATTGTTCAAATGTGTTTTGTTTTTTTTGTTTTTTTTAAACTAGTCGTTTTTGTTTTTGCCGTTTACACACTGAGCATGACTTTTGGGAGGTGTTCTGCATTTTAAACGTGGAAGGGAAAGGACAGCCGATTGATTGATTTGGGCTCAAGCTGTAGTTAGGTCAAACGTAAGGTCCTCACACATACAATGAAAACTGTTTTCATACAAAACAATATTTCACTTTAGACTTACACACACATGACAACGATTTGGGTAACACAGATAAATGAGAAGATGAGGCAATGGGGATCCAGTTAAGTGAAGCTGCTAAGCTGTTGATCAAGAAACCAGTTTTTCTTATTATCTGTGTTGGCTAAATGGCTTGCATTGTGACGGATTAGTGTTACAATGGTATTTTTATTGGTGCCAGAGTTAGGATAAGTTAAAACATTCAAAGACACCATATCTTCTGCACTTTAATTTCACGATGGAATCATCTTGATGGCATATGGATTTAAAATCAACTTGGCAAGACACCGCAGCAAACTCAATTTAATAAAAGAAACCGTTGTGTTATACATTATTATTTTTTATCACCTGTGTTAGCATATGACTGTTGAATATGCATGACAGGACGTTTCATTGAGACTAGTTTAGGTGGATGTCATTCTGAAGTATCTTCATGTATAGCCTGATGTCACTGCCACACAGTTCACATATATGATGAAGAGTATGCATTTTAGTGGATGAATTCCAAAACCCACTGAATAGTTTAGTTATGTCACAAAGAGTTTCATTATTGTCCTGGTATCGTTTTCATAATGATCCAAACCATATCTGGGTGTCATCTGTAAAGCCCTGAACTGGTAATAATGTTTTGAGCCCATAGAAGTTTTTTTTGGAACAAACAGTAATGACTTTATTGACAAAGGTGCAATTTTCTGCAGATGAAAAGGACAGCCCCATCTTTCCGGTTGGCAAAACCCCGATTCACGTTATAGAAATGTGGCATTTTACCTGGTTGAACGTAATGCAGATTTTTGGTGTGTTATGACAAAATAATGATGTTAATAAACACAGGTTCCATCTTTAAATTAGTATTTATTTCAAACTTTATACAGCTATATTAAATACAAAACCTGTACATCGACATATGACAGAATTATATTTATATGTTCTGCAAACAATGGTCTAAAGAGATAGGTGAAGGATTTCGTTGGGCTGAGGAATCAGCTTTGGGGAAACGGAAGCATTTAATGTTTAAGAAGTGAACATGAAAAAATGTTTACACCTTGAAAACATCTTGCTACAGACTGTATTATGTATCTATAGAGACCAATGTTTTTGTCACAAATACAAAATAAATTTCATATGGCTTCCTTGAGATCTCCAGAGTGAAATTAGGTTTATAAACTAAAGTAAGAATGCTGGTCACATTACTGTAATACATTTTTCTTTCAGATCAGATGAACGTCAGATTCTGTTCACTGGACTGAAACACACAAAACATCATGTTTACATGTGATTCCATTCAACTGAAAGGCCTTCAAACAAGACTTTTGAAAGATGGCTTCAATTCTGCAGGAATATTTCTTCACGCCATCATACCGGGAGAAAAATAAATCCCAGAGTCAAGACCAAACCACAAAAGAACACAATAAATATCTCAAACAAGGAATTGTGCAAATTACGTCTGTGCGTTTGTCCTTTTCAATTCGTACGTCAAATTGAAAATAGAAAAGAAATACGATATAAACTCAAGGGTATGTGATGGAAGACCTATCCATAGCCGAGTACACAGGTAATTGGATGCATGAGAGTTAAAAATACTTTCAGTTCCAGAGTCTGGCCAAGTAAGCAGAAATGTTCAAAAGACACACTATAGTCCTCTTTAAAGAGGGAAGTCTTTGAGGTGTGGTTTTATAAAGCCACTCTTTGGTCCGTTGACTAAAGGGGCATCTTCAGAAGAGCACATTCTGTGAGCAGCACCAGTAAGGTCGTCATGTAGCCACTGCTCGATATCTACATGAAAATAATGAACAATTGTTAGAACACAAAATTTGAACTAATTTGATCAAAAGAGAAAATATACTGTCACCAGAACACGAATGTCTTAAATTAATAGCAGCAAAAAACAATTTAGTTAGATTTTTTCTTTTTCTGTGTAGCATGCAAAACACATTTTGAGTCCTACCTGAGACACTAAATGGTGGCTTCTCTGAATCAGTTAATCTGATAATGTGAAAAGTGGCACAGAACATCATGCATTGTGTGCCTAGTCTGCAAGTCTGTCTGTTTTTGTGTGTCTGATCAGTGTGTGCAAAAAGTCTGTTGGGTGAGCAAGTCTGGCACTAATTGGCTGCCGTGGTATCACCCAGACTGATTGTTGTGAGTGATAGCTGTCTGTCTGTTCGTTGTGTGTGTCTAATTGGCTTCCAATTTGTAAGGCGCTTTGAGTCCTGAGAAAAGCACTAAAACTAAATCCAATGGATTGTTATTATTATTATTATTATTACCCCTCCAGTCATAGCTATTTATACCTTGATTCTCCCACTTTGGCGAGCAGAGCCCAGCGCCGTGGCAACCTGCATCAGCTTTCCAGCCGACAGGTCTATTTTGAAGTGGCGGAAGAAGTGGGACTCCAGCGCTTTTACAAAGCTCGTCACCTCCTCAGAGCGGACGCTGTCCTCAGAGACGCTGCCCTGGGAGACGCTGCCCTCCTCTTCCTGACGCACACTGTTCCACAGCTCCAAGGCGTCCTGCGGGTGGACCGTGTACGTGACGTCCAAATGCGGCAGCGCTGGCAGCCTCCACACCAGCTTGAGGTACTGGATGCTGGTGTCCGAGTGGCAGCCCGTCCACAGAGCAGCCAGCCACTGCAGGTTGGTGGAGGTGATGCACAGGGGACCAAAGCAACAGTCAAATGTCTTTTGGAACCAGGATTTTACCAGTGTCGTCAACGCCTCGGCCCCGTTGGTGCAGAAGAGGGGCAGGCTGACGAAGCCTTCAGGGAGAGAGCGGAGGTATTCCAGGTCGCCATTAACGCAAGTCAACCAGCCGCTCCACACCACCTTCCCAGCGTCCTTCTTCCCCGCAAACGCTGCTTTGGAGTGGATCTGTGGTGGACCACAAAAAGGTTTCCCATGTTTTTCATGAACAGTAAACAAGTGTTTACCCGATTAACAAACCTCTCCCAATCACTTCTACACAATGGGAATGCACCAATAGCATCCGTCACACTACATCGCTAAGCAGGTATTGGTATAAGTAAGAACCCTCTCAAATCAGGCACGACAGGCTTGAAGCACATGTACCTGAATGAATACAGTCTCTACATCATCGTTCGTCTCAGCCAACCCCAGGATCACCGAGAAGGTAACTTTGAAACCTGCTTCCGGCCCAATTTCCACTGCAATTCCCGGCTGCTTCTCAGCTACAATGAAGGCTGACAGCTGCCTGGAGTAGGACTTCAGCTGGGTGTGTCTAAAGTGGTAGAGAGGAGTCACATAGGACAGCTGCCATTCCTTCTTCACCAGCAGGGCGATCTGCTCAGGGTCTACTTTCTCCTAGAAAACAGAGAGATAACACTATTAGCGGCATTAAAATGCAAAAGCCATTTTACACACACATGCACGGTACAAAGAAGTGCATCCCCTCTGAACACAGTCATTGTTGTTGTAAATGATCGCCATTACAATTCATAGGAGAATGACAAAAATTATAATTTTTTTAAACATACTTAACATAGAAAGGTATGTCATCAAACTGTAAAATAAGTAAATTAGGCAACTTTGCTTAAATCGAGGGTTGCATAGATGAGTACACCTTTGATTCAGTCCAACAGGTGTACAAGTTAACGAGATAGTCCAGTCTATATCCAGTTCCACCAAATTCCCCACAGGTGCTCAACAGGGTTAAGGTTCAGTGACATACTTGGCCCCTGCAGCACTTTGACCTTCTTCTTCCTTAAGAATGCAGCAGCGGCCTTGGAAGAATGTTTAGGGTCATTGTCATATTGAAAAAAGGGTTTGGATAGACGGTCGCATCTTTACATGTGGTGCCATTGATGTCAGCATTAGGTCTGAGAGTGATGGGTTTGGATAGAGGGTAGCATCTTTACATGTGGTGCCATTGATGTCAGCATTAGGTCTGAGAGTGATGGGTTTGGATAGAGGGTAGCATCTTTACATGTGGTGCCATTGTTGTCAGCATTAGGTCCGAGAGTGATGGGTTTGGATAGAGGGTAGCATCTTTACATGTGGTGCCATTGTTGTCAGCATTAGGTCTGAGAGTGATGCTATGTGTTAAGTAGGCCTACCACTTTCATCCAATTACACCCATTTGACTGGGATGTCAACAGACCCATTCAGTGATCAATTGCCCTTAATGGGAACCAAACAAACGAGATATTTTGTAACATTCAGGAGGATGTATTTTTGCAACATGGCCTTTTACCATTTCAACGAAAACATTTTATTGACATGTGTCATTGGTAACTGAGAGAGTGGCAGGAACATTAAATCATATAGGAAGCCCAAACATGTCATATTTAAAACTCAGAATCCTTTTAAATATCTTCTTAAAACTTACTTTTATCTTGTGGCTTTCTCTTAACTGATGCCATGTCATTATTACTGTCCACATTTTTTGGGGGATATTTTATGTTATTTTATTGCATAATTTTAACAGCTAGCTTATATTGTATTATTGCATTATCGGTTTTTATTGTAAAGCATTTGTCAAAGCAGTGTCTGGCTGTGTCTGGTAATTGCAAAAGTAGACACCATTGGGCCACCTTTAATTTACTCACTGTGATTTTCGTGAGTTTGGGAGTTTTTCTGATGGTTGGTATTCTCAGACCTGGACTGTGGCCGATGTATGATGTCTGATCAATGCCGCTACGACACGATTGCATGTGTCTCTTGCCTCGTCTTTGTGCCGTAACATTTTTAAGGGGGATCTTCACGACGCTGGAACAAATTATGCAGGACACATGTACACGCCAAACCAACATATTGCTTGGTCCAGTCAAATACGAATAGCAAAGCGTAGCCTACGTTAGCTAAACTTGGCTGGCGGTAGACGCGACGGCCAAAACTGACAGTCATTAACTTCCATCAAAATTGGCTATCTAATTCAAATTGTGTTTATTCGTGCTGTACCGTTATTTGAACTAGCCTACACAATTCTCTATAAACTATGTTTTACCTTGTACGTCCCTCCATGACCTAGCAGAAAAAAAAAACATCAAAAGTAACAAACCCAGCTCGGAAGACGTGCTTTGAATTCAGACAGGTATTTTGGGTTGCGAAACTAGTCAATGTGAATTATGCAACCATTCCACATAATGATAATATTAATTTATTTAATTTTTATGTCAAGTTAAACAACTCGACCAAATTACGGTTTAAATATGGTTTTATAACCGCAATGGAGAATTTAATTTGCAAATACCACAAGAGCCTGAAACAAAACAACATCAAAAGTTAGGACTATAGCTACTCGATTAATTTAGCCGAAAGTTTACATTTACGTCTCTACTGATTGGCCCTACTGGAAAATCCAGCTTGCGCTGCTGGTTGTGGCTAGGTTTTTGACAGCTGATAGACCAGCTAGACCAGACCGGCAGCTACACCAGCTATACTAGCTAGACCCAGCTCATACCAGCCTGACCAAGATTGCAGAAAAGCCTGGCTCTTTTTGTGGCGCCGGCAATGGCCAGAGAAACCAGTGGCAAACCAGCCTCAATACTGCCCCCTGCTGGTGGCAAGCCACTGGCTTTTGGCAATTGCCAGAGAAACCGAGAAACCAGCGACAAACCAGCCTCAATACTGCCACCGCTGGTGGCAAGCTATTGGCTTTTGGCAATTTCCAGCAACAAACCAGCCTCAATACTGCCCCCGCTGGTGGCAAGCCACTGGCTTTTGGCAATTGCCAGACAAACCTATGGAAACCCATAAGGGACGTTATTCAAATGAAAATATAAACTTGAAAATGCAAATGCAATTCCACAATAGCATTATCACTTTCCACATTCGTATGTGTTATTTGAGACAATGTAAGTGAAAATGCAATCATTCCATTTGCATTTTCAAAGGCTCCAACGGGCATTCTGTGTCAATAATCAAATTCAAATGCAAAAGCTGTTTGACATTACATTTTTAAAACACAATTACACAATTAAAATTTAAATGTAGTTGTCAAACAATTTGAAAATGAAAATGAAATCGCATTTGCCATTGCATTTTCAAAGACTTCATCTTCAATACTACGCTGTGCAGTGGATATCCTAACTAAAGACCCGCCTTGATGAGAGGACTGACAGATTGCATTTGAATTTTCATGTTCTGTCCTAAAGAGTGCGTGGTGAATTGAAAATGCAAATGCAATAGACTCCTAGCACTGATTCCCATATCGCATTTGAATATTGTCCACTGCACAACGTAGTACTGAAGATGAAGTCTTTGAAAATGCAATGGCAAATGCGATTTCATTTTCATTTTCAAATTGTTTGACAACTGAATTTTAATTTTAATTGTGACATAAATAATGCTTTCTCAAATGGAAAATGAGGATTTATTTTTATATTGCATTTTTAATTTCAAGTTTGAATTAACATTTGAATATTGTCCGCAGTATGGCGGGGTAGAACTTTGAAAATGTAATGTCAAACAACTTTTGCATTTTAATTTGAATATTGACACAGAATGCCCATTGAAGCATTTGAAAATGCAAACGCAAAAGGGATGATTGCATTTTCATTTACATTTTGTCTCAAATAACACATACAAATGTGCGGTGTTAATTTTAATTGTGACATAAAGAGATGCTTGCCAGAATGGAAGCTCTCAATGAGGATTTATCTTTTTATCATTGCATTTGGGTCATTTCAAGTTTGAATTAACATTTGAATGATTCCTCCGGAGGGTATGGCATCTCCCTTAGGGATAGGGTGAGAAGTTCAGCCATTTGAAACTGTAATGTCAAAGCCAAGGTGGTTCGGGCATTTAAGGATGCCATTTGAATGTTGAGCTGGGCACAGCAGATGCCCATGGAGGGATTTGAACACTGCCAAACGCTTGGAATCCCCCAGTCAGAGCTGGTTAATGTGGCCCGGGAAAGGGAATTTGGGATGCCCTTTACACTGCTTTTGTCTCAAAATAACGATGATGATGATGATGATGAAATGTGGAAAGTGATAATGCTATTGTTGAATTGCATTTGCATTTTCAAGTTTACATTTTCATTTGAATGAAGTCCCCTATGGGCTTCCATACAAACCAGCCTCAAGACTGTCGCACAAGCCAGTCGCTCCGGACGCAACGAAGTGTGGATAGGTCTGGCATTGCGAGACTATGCTGCCCCTGATGCTTAAGTCTAAGCTACAGCGCGTAGGGAAATTTTATGTTATTGTATATTATTATTTTTGCTAAAATTCGTTTTTCATTGATGGCGTAACGTTGGGTTATTATTAGCTAAGGGTCTATATCAATTTATTTAAATAGTTCTAGTGATACTAATAATAATAATTCATTTATATGGCGCTTTTCTAACACCCAAAGATGCTTCACAATATCAACTATTAATTTAGCTAAGTTAACATAACATTACTAACTTTACTAAAATGAAAGTGAAAACCATTTTCTCTCTATCCAACTTTCCTTTGTTTTAATCAGTGAGCAGGATGAACTTGATAGACACATTCTGAAGAAGTTGAAGAAAGTGGTAAAAGTGGTGGTGCCATTGGGCTAAGTTCTTTTAATAAACACATTTTGGTCCACAAATGTATTTCTTTTTCATCAATGCTGCCTGCATATGATTATAGGCTACTGTAAGTCTGATGGGCCAAATATGATTATTTATATCTGAATGTAATGTGTATATCTCAATTCACAACAACACAAATGACAAGTAGGCCCTATCACTCAAATGCATGGTTTTCTGTGGGCCTGTTAGAGAAGAAAACCAACAGTGAATATAACCAGGCTGCAGCAGTGATGATTTTGTGCATCTGATCAAGCTAAATCGATCGTTAGTATATATTAATGAAACATTTATTTAAAAAATCACAAAAAACACAATCTGACTTTTTAATGGCGTTGGTGGCATGTCACTGGCCTTTTGCTCATGCCGGCATCAAGCCACCAACCTTTTGCTCATGCCGGCAGCACGACACCGTCTTTTGGCTCATGAAACTATATATACATATATATATATATATACACAGTACTGTGCAAAGGTTTTAGGCAGGTGTAAAGTCTTAAAAGTTATTAAAAAAAGAATATATATATATATATATATATATATATATGTTAATTTAAATTTTTTTTTCATTAATTGATAAAATACAAAGTGAGGGAAAAGCAAAGCTGTATCACCTCAATATTTGGTTTGACCACCCTTGGCCTTCAAAACGGCATCCCCTGCCTAAAACCTATGCACGGTACTGTATATATATATACGTATATATAAATATATATATATATATATATATATATATATATATATATATATATATATATATATATATACATATATATACTTTTTTTTTTTTTTTTTAAGTAATCTGCAACTAGCCAAACTATTCTGTCCCTTGGTGCTGTGTAGCCTGTGGCATATATCAACAACGTAAGAGGCAGGGTTACTTATTTTCTATGGGTATGTTTTTCACACCAATCTGGAATGCTCTACAAAGAAATAAGAATTAGTAATGAGTTTACATGCCCTCAATGCTTTAATTGTATGGTTAATGACACAGCAACAATGCCATTGTATCTCTGATGCTATTATACTTATTGCTGTTTCCAATTCTCTGAATTTGCATGTATATACAAAATTATGGTGTCTGTACTGTACTGGTGTTATTGGCATTGGCATTACAGAAGCAACTAAGATCAACACAAAACATGGATGACATTAATCACAAGAGCTGAATAGTAGTGAGTGATATGAACTGTTTTTCCACTGCTATTTTTACTTGATCATCTCTCTTCCGCCAGCTGGTGACTATAGCAATACTTGCAGTGAGTGATTTATACAAAGTCATTACAGATCATAAAATAGAATAAGCGTCAACACAACTCCATAACAGATTAAGGACAAGCTTTATGTTTATTAAGTGCACCACATTTAAAGTAAATTTCTTTAAATTGTGCTTGGTTTAATTTCCTGTTTCTCTGCTCGACAAATCTACACTCATTAGGTCAAGATTTCTTCTGGCATACATTTCTTCCAGCAGGGCTGTAGTTTTATGCATTTTAATAATAATTGTGCCCGATTATTTTACATAATCATTGATTATTTTATGTTTTGACATAACAAAATGTAGTCTTCAATCTTGCAGAAAATGACAATGTCTGTTTTACTGCATTTCTGTTTAGTCAGTTTTGTATGTGGTCCAACCCACACTCTTTATTCATTGTCAATCTCTGGCCCACTTCTTGACTGGACAACAAGGACAATTGACTCTCCAAAGATTTACAAAAAACATGGCATGTTTATTGATTGAAGTCCACACATTATTTCCTTTAGGGGGTACAGTTTCCTATATTTACTTTCTTCCAAACAACTTTTGTCTACAAGGACATTGACTTTAGTCACACATTTACATTTATTACAAAGTATTTGTTTTATGAAAATGTTTAGCCCTAAATGTATTAAGTGTAGAACGATCAAATTGTACTGATTTCAAATTCTACCCAACTTGTTTTATTTAGTTTTATTCATTTCATTCAAGCATGCTGGTTTGTGATATTTTAAGAGGCACTGTGTTTCACATAAAACATTTTTGTTTACTGATAGAAATTATGAATTCATAATGAATTGTATTTTATTTATATCAGAACAAAGCATTGAACATGATAGTTCGTTCCCTTCCCATTAAAATTGTTTAGCGTACATGTATAAATTAAACAGCATGAACAAACTTGTATCATAAGTGACAAACAAGTAATGGCGTGTACGCCGAACATAATAACACTGCTGGCAAGTCTGGCTGGTGCCACTGGTTTGAGCCAAATTGACGGTGAACCACGGCTGGCAAGTGGCAAAAGTTAGTGGCCTGCCACCACCAGGGAGCAGAATTTAGGCTGGTGTCTCTGGCAGTTGCCAAAAGCCAGTGTTTTGCCACCAGCGGGGGCAGTATTGAGGCTGGTTTGTCGCTGATTTCTCTGGCAATTGCCAGAAAGCCAGTGGCTTGCCAGCAGCAGAGGCAGTATTGAGGCTGGTTTCTGTGGTTTAGCTACTGGCTTGTGCCAGTGCCACAAAAACAGCCAGGCGTCACTCCAAGATTGTCCACCAGCTCAGACCAGTTTAGATCAGTTTTAAATCAAATTTGGTTCAAGAGGGATTTTCCAGTAGGGAGTTTTTATTTAGGCCTAAATGTAAGTTAGACGCTTTTTTTTATTTATTTGTGAATGATTTCAGAATCGAGGAATATGTTCATATACGGAAGAACAGCAAGCCTAGACAATATGATTGCGATAACTTGTCCACTTTCAAGCGAAGTATAATTTTACTGTCATGGTTTGCATTTAATTTTGGTGTTTGTTTTGCCAAATGTAGTAGATATGCAGTACCAGTCAAAAGTTTGGACACACTTTTCCATTGAAGTGAATGGGAAAGTGTGTTCAAACATTTGACTGGTATACTGTACATTAAGATGTCACTTGGTCACTGTAGCTAAGAGAAACACGTGTGTAACAGTTAGACATGCAGCAAGACAGAATCCCGTGGACTCTGCATGGTGAAATAGCTACTATCTTAAAAGCAACCACTGGGTGTGTCAGAATGGCAAACTAAAGCAGAGTATTACTGGAAAGAATGCTTATTGTGTTCAAACAGGAGAGAAAAGCAAGTTCCCTTTGGCGACACACTTCAAATCCAGTCTGCACTCAAGGACATCTTACCAAACCTCCTTTCAGGCGTCTCATGTGCATGTTCGTTGTGCATTCACAGTTATGTCGATAAAAGCCTGCATATTGAGAGTGTCTGCAGATTTCCTTTAATTTAAACAGGTCTTTATAAAGAGTATGAGAGCTAGACAAAGGCAGGAGAGGGGGTTCAACTCAGAGAGGGATGGCACAGTGTGGTTTATACTGCAGCCTCACTGTCTAACAGATTGATCTGGACCACCTGTTGAGCACATTTCTCTTTGTCCTCTCCTGAATCTCTTGCCAATTCACCTGTCACCATGCCACAGAGTTGGTCAAATAGATACTCTAAACTTGTTTTGTAACAAACTTGATTCTTGTGTCCTGAGGCCATGGACAGTCCTTGGACTGAGGGAATATTTTGTAAGCTTTCACTCACACTCACACACACACACACACACACACACACACACACACACACAAACACACGTGTGCACAAACGTATTTGCAAACAAGCCCCTCTCTGCACGTAATGACAAAACTCGTTGTCTTCTACAGTCGTCATGGGCACCAAGGACACGAGTGTAGTCATGGGGAGAGGTCAACCACAAGGGTCACGAAACACACCATTGGCATGCTTATTTCCCAATGTGTGTGTGTGTGTGTTTCATTTTATGTGTGTGCATGTGCGTCATCCTAGCCAAGAACGAAAATTAATCCCTGTGTAAGACAGTGTATCTAGACTTCAGATAAGACATTATGGATCAGTGCTTGCATATGCAGACACACGAACACGCACACAAACACAAACACAAACACACACACACACACACTTGGAACCCTAATAGAAAAATTTGAACGTGCATAACTGTGATTGCACAAGATGAATACGTTTCCAAATACTATTTAGTTTGTCCTTGGCCCAGTGTGTTTGCCCATTTTAAGGAAAATGAAAGAGAACACATTACTTTACATGTTTCAGTGTGGTGGTCCCATATCCTGCTTTACATGTTTCAGTGTGGTGGTCCCACATCCAACTTTACTTGTTTCAGTGTGGTGGTCCCACATCCTACTTTACTTGTTTCAGTGTGGTGGTCCCATCTCCTGCTTTACATGTTTCAGTGTGGTGGTCCCATCTCCATGTTTCAGTGTGGTGGTCCCATCTCCTGCTTTACATGTTTCAGTGTGGTGGTCCCATCTCCTGCTTTACATGTTTCAGTGTGGTGGTCCCATCTCCTACTTTACATGTTTCAGTGTGGTGGTCCCATATCCTACTTTACATGTTTCAGTGTGGTGGTCCCATCTCCTGCTTTACATGTTTCAGTGTGGTGGTCCCATATCCTACTTTACATGTTTCAGTGTGGTGGTCCCACATCCTGCTTTACATGTTTCAGTGTGGTGGTCCCACATCCTGCTTTACATGTTTCAGTGTGGTGGTCCCACATCCTGCTTTACATGTTTCAGTGTGGTGGTCCCATCTCCTGCTTTACATGTTTCAGTGTGGTGGTCCCATCTCCTGCTTTACATGTTTCAGTGTGGTGGTCCCATCTCCTACTTTACATGTTTCAGTGTGGTGGTCCCATCTCCTGCTTTACATGTTTCAGTGTGGTGGTCCCACATCCTGCTTTACATGTTTCAGTGTGGTGGTCCCACATC
>JAPMUY010010464.1:27500-30000 GCA_026901105.3 Galaxias olidus
CACCCTCCAGGCCACACTATAGTGGTGGTGTCAGGTGGGACTTGATTTAGAGTCAATGAGCCACACTATAGTGGTGGTGTTCCCAGGTGGGACTTGATTTAGAGTCAGTGCACCCTCCAGGCCACACTATAGTGGTGGTGTTCCCAGGTGGGACTTGATTTAGAGTCAAGTGCACCCTCCAGGCCACACTATAGTGGTGGTGTTCCCAGGTGGGACTTGATTTAGAGTCAAGTGCACCCTCCAGGCCACACTATAGTGGTGGTGTTCCCAGGTGGGACTTGATTTAGAGTCAAGTGCACCCTCCAGGCCACACACCAGGTGGGACTTGATTTAGAGTCAAGTGCACCCTCCAGGCCACACTATAGTGGTGGTGTTCCCAGGTGGGACTTGATTTAGAGTCAAGTGCACCCTCCAGGCCACACTATAGTGGTGGTGTTCCCAGGTGGGACTTGATTTCATGACCTTTTGGTCACCAGGCAGCAGTACTGCCCATACCCACCAGGCCACCACTAAAACATAGTTTATAATTTAGACTGCACTAAATGATAATTGCTTCTCCTCACACTTTATTATATACAGTTAACCCTCATACTGTGTAATAATATCTCTCCTGTTGTCCATTGCACAACACAAAACAAAACCCCCAGGCTGTCAGGGGCTTTTTGTCATATAAAAACTGGAGGAGGAGGTTCATATAAATATATGTGCGTTTGTTTGAGTGCACCCCAGGTGTAAAGTAGGTAAAGAGAAAAATAACAGGTAGATCAATAAGGAAAGAGAGGAAAAAGAAAGAGAGAGAGAAAGATATTATATGTGTTCAAGTCATCTGTCCGAATGTGTGTGTGTGTGTGTGTGTGTGTGTGTGTGTGTGTGTGTGTGTGTGTGTGTGTCTGTCTGTCTGTCTGTCTGTCTGTCTGTTTATTTTAGCACATACAAAATCGAAGCCGCTAGGCAAGCAGAAAACTTGGGCGTACAGGTTGCTAGGAGACCTCGCCAGCAGCAATTTGTTGGCCAATCAGATGGCTTCCCACGTGTGTTCCGTCCGTTCTCCTGTACTATAAAACCAACGGCATCGCTCGCGCAGCAGAAGGACTGGATAGATCGCTACTGGTAGTGTAAGAGATGATTTATTATTTAATAATAATATAAAGTAAATGATCAAGTGGGCTAATAACCAACCCTGACGGATTATTTTTACGGCATTTTTTGAAACTGCTTCCTTGTTATTTTGATTAAGGGTTTGGAGTACTTCATTTTTATATGAAATGTAAAATAATTTACAGTTCTTCAAGTAGTATTTTTATAAGATCTTTTGAAAACTCCTTGTTAATAAAAGAGAGCAGAACACCCAAACAGACAGTGTTGAATTTTACCTACAAGGAAGTTGAAGAAGAAAATAAATCTGGATGTTCTGCAAGCTCCCATGTATTTTTGAGATACTTTACCCCCTAGAGATATGAGTTAAATAGCATTACACCACTGAATGACATCATGGAGGGAAAAGAGGGAATACAAAGCTACCACAGAGGATAGAGTTTATTCTTCTGACGAAAAGAAGGCATTTCCAACTCGCCTGTTCCTCCTTCTTCTTTGTCCTCCTCCGATCTCTCCTGCTGAGACTGAATTAAACATTTGCTTCAGATCTGAAAAGGAAAGACGTTCAAAGGAAATTAAAGAAAAGAACAAAAACGTCCCTTGTCTCCCCACTGCAGCTCTCTCTCTCTCTCTCTCTCTCTCTCTCTCTCTCTCTCTCTCTCTCTCTCTCTCTCTCTCTCTCTACTTTTCCATGTTAAGAATAATTCCTCTTCATCCTTTCCATTGATGGCCTGAGGCATATGCCATTCTCCCTCTCTCTCACTCCCTCTCTCTCTCCCCCCCTCTCTTTCCAATTTACAACACATAGGTCACCTACAATATATTCACACACACACACACACACACACACACACACACACACACACACACACACACACACACACACACACACACACACACACACACACACATTCTCTCTCTCTCTCTTTCGCTCTCTTTCTCTTTCTCTCTCTCCCACTTTCCGACCTGTGCACAATGTTCCCATCTGACCCATGGAACTTCACCGACCACCCGTGGCGGAACGACTCGGACCTTAACACCTCGTTCCCAGGGGATCATCGCCACAGAGGAGGAGGAGAGGGAGAGGAAGAGGAAGGCGACGGGCAGCAGCAGCACCCGTTCCTGACGGACGCCTGGCTCGTTCCCCTGTTCTTCTCCCTCATCATGCTGGTGGGCCTGGTGGGGAACTCCCTGGTCATCTACGTGATCTCCAGACACAGACAGATGAGGACTGCCACCAACTTCTACATCGGTCAGCACCTTTTTACATGCATTCACCTTTTAGTCATAGAATTATAATACAGTGATACAGCGTAAACGTTTCTAAGTTACCTTGTTCAAGCTCAAGCAGTCTTTATTATCCCAGAGGGGCCGTTTGGTTTACAGCCAGCCGTAGCCACATAAA
>JAPMUY010010464.1:35000-50000 GCA_026901105.3 Galaxias olidus
ATTGGCAAATACAAGTGGCGATTGGCGGATTAAGCACTGTAATCCGTTAAGACAGTGCAGGTGAAAATACAGGAAGAGACCACAACATTCCCCACCAAACAGCAGGCAGAGATGCTTAATAAGCTACCTTTCCTACACATTCCCCACCAAACAGCAGGCAGAGATGCTTAATAAGCTACCTTTCCTACACATTCCCCACCAAACAGCAGGCAGAGATGCTTAATAAGCTACCTTTCCTACACATTCCCCACCAAACAGCAGGCAGAGATGCTCAATAAGCTACCTTTCCTACACATTCCCCACCAAACAGCAGGCAGAGATGCTCAATAAGCTACCTTTCCTACACATTCCCCACCAAACAGCAGGCAGAGATGCTCAATAAGCTACCTTTCCTACACATTCCCCACCAAACAGCAGGCAGAGATGCTCAATAAGCTACCTTTCCTACACATTCCCCACCAAACAGCAGGCAGAGATGCTCAATAAGCTACCTTTCCTACACATTCCCCACCAAACAGCAGGCAGAGATGCTCAATAAGCTACCTTTCCTATACACTACTTCACATGCACGTTTTGATCTACACCTGCAACAGATAGTTATACCACACAGCAGATGACCCTAATTAGCATGCCTTGTTAGTAAATAGTAAAGCAGCAATCTAGCGAAAGGTCAAGGCGCTGAATAATTTACCTTGTCCTTGTACAGTGCTTATTTAAAAATGTGTTAAGAAAATAACTGACATAACACAAGCCTATTAACCCCAGGTAGAGCTGATAGGTGGACCATTCATATTTGATTTTAAATCAGTCATGTCATTTTTCATTACAAATATAACGAAGTAGAGTTTGTATGAAACACGTACATAGCAAACAGCAGCCTATGTGACAGAGGTCTAATGTAACACGTCTGACATATATGGTCAAATAAAGCTTAGATATACTGTATGTTATGTATAAGCGTGTTTTAAATATGAAGTGCTAGCCAAAGTGAAATGCAACATCCATATGTTATTATGTAGGGTATTATATCTTATTTAACATTTTGTAATCCATCAACATTATACACAAATGTTTCTTATTTGTATTTGGATCAACTGAATGTTAATATTCCACACAGACACACTCGCGGTCGTTTTGAAACTGGCCCACAGTGTGTTTTCTGTCACATCCCAGCTTTGCTTTTAAGAGCGTCACAAAAGTGTGAAACATATAGGACAGTTCCATAGACTGCCTCTGCTGTTGAAACCCACTAATTAGGAGCTAACGCTGGAGAGTGCTACAGCACGCTGGGTAGTGGGTGGGGGGGGGGGGGGGGGGCAACAAATGCTTCACTTCACAGATTTCAAGGGTTCTTCTCTTGTATTCGTGAGAAGATGAAAGGCGTGTGACGCCAGTGATGCCACTTCTCTCATCGAGTTAACAAGTGACCAGGCCAGGTGTTAGCGGACAGCAAAACTCACTGTGGTCTCATACTGGGTGGCACGAGAGAACGAGGGAGAAAGAGAGAGAGACGGGGGAGAGAGAGCGAGAGAGAGAGAGAGAGCGAGAGAGAGAGAGTGAGAGAGAGAGAGAGAGGGATTCAACTTTTTTCTTTCCTCGTCTTCCTCATCCTCATCATCCTCATTGCCATTACGTGCACTCACACTCATCTTCCTCACTCCATTAGAATGCAGCTAGGCAATCACCAGACTGCATCCATTGGCCCAAAGAATTAGAGAGGTCTCTGAAAAATGTGGTTGAAGAGCATGACAACTAGCTGAGTCTGATGCTCAGGACAGAGCAACTGGGAAAATATGAAAAGTGTTTACAGGCCATTAGAGCTCCGGGGTAAAATGAGATCCCCTCATCTTAAAGCCCTGACTGCTCTCCCGCGTTCGTTCGGTTCTCTCTTGTTTAGGGTGCAGAGGAAAAGAGACTGACTGCGGACTCCACGGGCTGAAATAGAGGAGGAGGATGGTGGTGGCCTTGTGGGTATGACTGCTTCCCCGGCCATTCAAAAGGTCACTAGTGTGCCCTTGAGCAAGGCACTTAAGGCTGTCCGTTGCTCCAGGAGGACTGCCCCTTCAAAGTCACTGTAAGTCGCTTTAGATGAAAGCGGCTGCTGAATGACGAAGCTGTGCTGAAGTAAAAAGAAGCAGAATGATTAGCTGTAAATAAGTGTCCTACAGTATAATGCTATAGAATAACAAGAGAGGTCACGTTGCCGTGCTTGGGAGCCAGCATGTCGTTCAAAGCACAGAGCTCTGCCGTGTGCTACTTCTCCCTGTGTGCAAGGCATTGTGGGTAACGGCCGTATTATATTTGTACTAAATTAACATATGAACGGTCTGATTCTAAAACGCCTGCATGGGAGCTTGTCATCTAAGTCATAATTCAATGTGTCAAGGCCTAATAATTCACTGCACTGCGCCCATGCAACGACTAAATCAGCACCGACAGAAGCAACTAACTGTTCTGACATCTCTACAGTCGATCAACTTTGTCTCCCCAGGATTAAAGAGTGATTGAGATTTTGCTTTCTGTCTGTCCGTCACACGGGTTTCCTTTGCACCACAAAATGGTAATCGATAAACGGTCTAGAAGAGCACTGGGCTGAGCTACTTCACTCTCCGTTCTGAGGGTTTAGTGAAATCCCTGAGCGGGGAAAGAAGGTCAATGTTTCAGAGAGAACTTCTAAATGACCTTTAAATGGGTCCTATGGATAATGGTGTAGCTTAATCTATTTTAACCGACCTCCAAATCAAGAGTTTTTTCCCACGTCCACTGGGAAATGACATCCAATAGATTTTCTTGGTCCCTAACCAAGATGTTACCGTTCAGCGAAATTCATTTCAAAGTTGTCTTCCACAGAAACGAATGACCTATGACCCCACTCTCCCCTCGCGTCCTCCGTCACCGGTAACGGGTGTATTGATCTGTCGAACTGGACAAACAGAGAGTGAGACCCCCCGCACAGACGAGACCACCTAGGTCTACATAGATATATACTTTCCCTTTCTATTAACTGTGTTGACAGGGCGTCTCCAGAGGCTTAAGGTCCCCTGCAGAGTTGTTTTCGTTGCTTTTGCTCAGCAGGAGTCCCCGCCCTGGCCACTAGTGGGCGCCTCGGAGCTATGGTGATGACAAACAAAACAAAAACAGATCCAAATGTTAGAGACCGCGTGTCCCTCACCACTCTCTCTTTCATCACATTCCCTCACAAAACAATCGTTTAGCCAATGCTTTTGAGCTAGAGTCACCAATAGTGCACTTCACAAGAATAGGGGAGGAAAAATCAGCCAGTTCATATCAATATAAATTGGATACGTTATTTTCCATAAGTGGGTCCATAACCCCTGGACTGCTGTTACAGACCGTGGGTTAGAAGAGTGCAACAAAAATTGGGGAGGCCACACGTGCGTTTCAGTTTTGCATGAAAATAATCTGATTATCAAAAAGCCAAACAGGGGAATGGGCAGCTGAGTAAGAGCCAGTGCACGTAACACGGTGGAGAGAGGTTGAAAGAAGCCCATCGAAGGCAAATTAATCTAATAAAACCAGCAAGGTGGTCACGGCAGCCTTTGGCGATAAGAAGAGATAGGGGGAGAGCAGTAGTGCGGATGTGGCCATCTTAAATAGGATTTAAAGTCCTGGTGCTCAGGTGTGCCACATCAGCGTCGACGACCCTGTCCTTCAACTGTCAGCTCAGACAGTTAACTGGCAGGAGGAGTTTCCCGCCATCTTCAACTCCCAGTGTTACTCCATCCTAGCTCAGAAAACCCACATATTTTATTGTTTGTCAGACATACTATAGGGTTAAACATGTATTCTTCAAATTATGTTTTCCTCATTGCTGCTGTTCAGTATTTGCAATACTATAGACACAACCATGTTTCTTTTACCTACTTATATGTTATGTCCAATGAGCCTTAGCGGTCATAGAAAATACCAGCTTCAAATGAATAGTTTACTTAAAATACGTTTCATATCTAGTGATTACTGAAAACCCACGCTTATGTAAATCAGCCTGTCACTAAGTTTGTGGGTGATTCAAACTAATCGACTGTTTTTGAACCCAACTAAAATCATGTTGTTGGTATTCAGTGTTTCATTTCCTAATATGTTAATGAATAGGCCAGCTCAAGAACAAAACAACTCTCATCGCATCAAATTTTTTATTTTATTTTTTGCATAATTTCCCTTTCAACCATTCGACAGCTCTGAGTTTTAAATATACCAAACTAATTAAACACGTACAACAAGACAAGATGAAAGTCTTCAGTGAAATTCAGTGGTGACCCCTTGTCGACCACGCAGAGCTGTTCAGAATGGGTTAGCGTGCAGGGTGGGTTAGCGGTTTTGTTTTGTCAGAACACTCCGGCGTTCTCTTCAGAACTACGGAGCGCTCCAGAACTCTCTGAGCTCTGACAGATAGGGGAATAGGATTTGTAAAGGAATAATGTCGTTTAGGAATAGTACACTTATCTCTCTGACAGAAGAAGGGATCCTGTTTGTTCAGAAACGCGACTTGTATTTCAACACGGACTCCTTTGCAAATGCCTTGCTCTGTTTCTCTTTACGTTTTGACGTTGCGTTTCTAGTGGTAGCTTAAAGGGCCACATTGTCTTGGAATGAGAATGCTGCTGTCTTACATGTCTCATCAAAAGAACCCGTTAAAAGAGTGAATGTTAGGTAAGGACAACTCTTCATGTTGACATATCCAGCTATTGTAATCACAACAGGTGCGCAGTGAAAATTGATGAAAAGATTCAACACACAGGCTTTTTATTACACATTTATGGTAATGGCAGCAAGCCAGCTGTGTTGGTTTGGCAGCACAGTTGGCATCTCTAGGCAGCCAATCTCTGACACCATTTAAAACGTAACAGGACACACAGGGTGACTTTGTAAGTACTACTAGAATCAACAGAATGTCAGGCTTATATATTTTTATTAATTTGAATTGTTTCACAAGGTATTAAGTGGTATTAGGTATGCATGAAAATATATTATTTAAATGTGGACATAATTTCATGTTTATTATCATGATTATATTTCTGATTGAAATCAACAAACTATACCTTTGACCATGCATATTATTATCATGTTTTCTTTGTAAGAGATTGGTTTGAGATCATACATATCAAAGTGAAATCATGAAACGATCATTTTGGAGTTCTTTGAGGAAGATGATGATGGTGAGCATAGCCTGGCCTGAAACACGATGTCACCATGACGTTATTATGGGATGTGACATTATGTAATTAATCTACGATGTCAAGAGGGGATTGATGTAATGTTCCAAACACTTGAGAGTGTCAGGTAATTGGTTCTCTAAGTGCTGCTCAAAGGCTGGCTGGATGCACCTTTCTAAACGGAGGTGGAATACTGTCTGTGACTCCCTCCATACAGTCATGAAAAACCCAAATCATAGAATAGGAACTAAGTGTTTCACTCCACACATAAACGTCCTGTTTTTCTCCACGGTAGATGTTTAGGTTTTTCTTACTGTAAAAGAAAATGAAGAGAATAATCCTAAACCTGCAGCTTTGCATCTGAGTTCTCAAACAACCTTGCCTCATAAAAAAGAGGCAATGTCTATCTGAAACCATACTGTTTCATTTTGTTCATCTCTTCCACAAACAATCCTCCTAAATAAACATCACTTATTATAACTTTTTATATATAAAAATCATAATAATAAAAGATTTTATAATAAAATAAACACAAACACACACAAGTGTATATATACATATATATATTTTTGTTTTAGCTCTGTGTGTCTGTGTGTGTGTGTGTGTGTGTGTGTGTGTGTGTGTGTGTGTGCGTGCGTGTGTGTGTGTGTGTGTTTATTTATTTTATTATTTCATGTTTGAATATCTAGGAGTGTCAGGCGCTGCCACAGAGCACAAAGCGGCGTGTGCTCGTAGGTTTTTACAAAAGGTGAACAAACATGTTTGTGGTTTTGTTCAGGTGAACAACATGTTTGTGGTTTTGTTCAGGTGATAAACATGTTTGTGGTTTTGTTCAGGTGAACAACATGTTTGTGGTTTTGTTCAGGTGATAAACATGTTTGTGGTTTTGTTCAGGTGAACAACATGTTTGTGGTTTTGTTCAGGTGATAAACATGTTTGTGGTTTTGTTCAGGTGATAAACATGTTTGTGGTTTTGTTCAGGTGATAAACATGTTTGTGGTTTTGTTCAGGTGATAAACATGTTTGTGGTTTTGTTCAGGTGATAAACATGTTTGTGGTTTTGTTCAGGTGATAAACATGTTTGTGGTTTTGTTCAGGTGACGGTGCAGGCCACTTGCATCACGCTGACGGCTATGAGCGGAGACCGCTGCTACGTCACCATGTACCCGCTCAAATCGCTGCGCCACCGCACACCCCGAGTCGCCATGATCGTCAGCATCTGCATCTGGATAGGTGAGCGAAAACAAAAATATAGAACAATAATCGTTTCTGAGCTAAATCACAGAGTCATCTTTCTGCATGACAGGATGAGCTTAACTCGTCAAGTCCATCCATCCATCAGCTATACCGCTTATCCTATGCAGGGTCGCGGGGGGGCTGGAGCCTATCCCAGCCAACACAGGGCGAGAGGCGGGGTACACCCTGAATGAGATGCGCTGACCTCTACCGTGCCTTATAGGACAAAAGTCCTTATCCATCCATCCATCAGCTATACCGCTTATCCTATGCAGGGTCGCGGGGGGGCTGGAGCCTATCCCAGCCAACACAGGGCGAGAGGCGGGGTACACCCTGAATGAGATGCGCTGACCTCTACCGTGCCTTATAGGACAAAAGTCCTTATCCATCCATCCATCAGCTATACCGCTTATCCATGCAGGGTCGCGTGGGGGGGCATCCCAGCCGACACAGGGCGAGAGGCGGGGTACACCCTGGACAGGTCGCCAGTCTATCACAGGGCCAACACATAGGGACAGACAACAACTCACTCACATTCACACCTACGGACAATTTAGAGTCACCAATTAACCTACATGTTTTTGGACTCGTCAAGTCATGTCAAGAATTTTTGTTGGACATTTGAGACACAAAGGCATTTTAAAAAGCGCTTTACTCAAGGCAAGCAGACACATGCAAAGCAGGGGTTCAGATAGTAATGATACAAACACGCTATACACGCTAGACAACGTGTGCAGTTACATTGACTATACCTTCAGGCCGCAGATACAGGTCAGTCCCATGCTAGACCAAGCGGGCCACGCCAAGCTCTGGGTCCACTTCCATCCGACTTATCAATGCCTGAGCCAGCTTGGGTGCCTGACCTTATTTAATAATAATAATAGTAGTAGTAGTTGTTGTGTGTGTACTGACACTTGTACACAAAGGAACGGAACAATAAAAGCTATTTTGAATTTGAAACATATATATGATAAAAAAAACAAACACAATTGACTCTTACACTACATGTTGTTGTCAAGCATATTTGAACGCATTTCTTTGCCAAAAAAAAAACCCTGCCACACACGCCGTCATTACCCTTCTTCCTGTTTCCTGTCCCATTCCAGGCTCTCTGATCCTGTCCATCCCCATCTTCCTGTACCAGCGCATCGAGGAGGGCTACTGGTACGGCCCGCGGCAGTACTGTGTGGAGAGGTTCCCGTCCAGGAGACACGAGAGAGCCTTCACGCTCTACCAGTTCATCGCCGCCTACCTGCTTCCCGTCCTGACCATATCCTTCTGCTACTCCCTCATGCTGAAGCGAGTGGGGCAGCCTACCGTCCAGCCGGTCGACAATAACTACCAGGTGACCAAAACAAAAAGAAGGAAATGTTTGCAAATGTGTGTCTATGAAAACAAAGCTCCCAGCGTCATAACTCATATATGGTGTGTGTTAACTGCGTAGTATGAGTTTTATTTTTGTTCCTATTATTTTTTGTTTTATATGGCTTTATATATATACATTAATAGAACATAAAAAATTTATTCGTCACACACTACAGTGATGGGGACTCAAGTCGAATTTAAGTCGCTCAAACAATGACTTGAGACTTGACTTGGACTTGTCCCCATAAGACTCCAGACTCGAACTGTTCACAACATTGCTGTTACAGTTTGTTACTTAATGTTAATGTATTTACAGTACACATCATGGCAAAATAGAGCAATGTTATTTCTGATTGGATTGCCGTTTGTAGTCTATATACATTTGTAAGGCACCCCCTCTATGTTCAGAAAAAATGTATATAGTCTGCAACATTAGCTTAGAACAAGTTCTTCTCTCAAAAGCCTGTGGTTGCAGATGGGTTTTGCTACAGACTTGAGACTTGACTTGGACTTGCAACCAAAGACTTGAGATTTGACTGGGACTTGATCTCAAAGACTTATGAGCATCTCTGAAATATATATATATATATACGTAAATACAGTATATTTACAGTATATACGTATATATAGACACATTGTGTGAGCAATGGTGTTTTAATAATCGTTTTATTCACCTTCCTGCCTCTCTCTCACAGGTCAACCTGCTATCTGAGCGTACCATCACCATCCGGAGCAAAGTGTCCAAGATGGTGGTGGTGATCGTCCTGCTCTTCGCCGTGTGCTGGGGCCCCATCCAACTCTTCATCCTCTTCCAGTCCTTCTACCCGTACTACCGCGCCGACTACGCCACCTACAAGATCAAGACCTGGGCCAACTGCATGTCCTACGCCAACTCCTCCGTCAACCCGCTGGTCTACGGCTTCATGGGCGCCAGCTTCAGGAAGTCCTTCAGGAAGACCTTCCCCTTTCTGTTCAAGCGGAAGGTGCGGGATGGCAGCGTGATGTCACGTACGCACGCTAACCCGGAGATCAAGTTTGTGGCGGCGGAGGGAAGAAACGGAGAGGAGGTGAAGTGAATGGCGTGCGTGGGGGGGGGGGGGGGGGGGGAGTTGGCCTGAGGGAAATGGCCGCTCACTCAGTGCTGGTGAATGGAGAACGTGGATCTCTTTGTAATGAATGGACTACGACCAATTGAACAAGGACCGCGGGCTGGTTTTTTAAAAATTAATAACGGGAACAATTCACTCTTTTGTCATGGCTGTGGAAGATGGGTTTTAACTCCAATGGCAGACAGAGGTCACAGAGAGGTCACAGACAGAGATCACAGAGAGGTCACAGAGAGAGGTCACAGAGAGGTCACAGACAGATGTCACAAAAAATGGCATTCAATGTGAAACCTTCGCACTGCGCATTGGATGTAAAAAAAAAAAAAGCGAAAGAGTATTTATGTATTAGACATATACAGGGATCAAAGCCCCTTCTAAAATGTGCATTTATGAATAGCAGTATAGTATTCAATACAGATTTATATTTAAATGATAATGGTGGGAACTTTGAGAAATAAAACCGAATTTTCTGACGCAGAATACAAAAAAAAAGTCAAAAAACCTTTGCTCTGTTTTAAAGATTGCATCAACGTCTTTGTCGCTGCTTCCAAAGCATGTTAACAAGAAACCGGTCAACGTCAAACACATACAAAAAACACACTACCACCTAAGGACAAACCAGTTATAAATAACTAATAAAAATTAATGATGTGACATAGTTATTGTACAGAACGCTTGTAAATATCCTTGAAACATCTGGTGGCTGTTTTTAATTAGCTGTATATTGCTTTATAATACTTGTGGACAGATTCACAAATGATAAAAACAAAAACTTTGAAATCTATAGCTGAAAAATTATTATTTCACAGGTATTTCATACTTTCAGGAGGCCAGATGTGAGGTCATAAGCGTAACCAGGGAGTCCACATTTTTCAGAAAATTATTTGTGTCTGTGTCACACCACTTTTGGGGTGAGCTGATAACATCCCATCCCAGATTAAAGCTTTACCGTGAACACGGAGAGGAAGCGGAACGGTGGACCTTTATGACAATGGGTGTCTCCTACCAGCATGTCTGTCCATGTGAATCAACCTGTTGAAGGAAATGAGCCTAAGTCAATGAGCCATGGACAGTGAATCACACACATACATACATACACACGCACGCAGGCACGCACACACAAACACAGGTTGTAATACATTCACAATCATGAACTGTGAATCAGCTAAACTGCACGTGCATTATACATGACACATGAAATAAGATGGATAGATATTTGAGGTCTAGATGCTACTCTAGATGCTAACCTGCAAAGAACCCCCCCCCCCCCACCCCCCCCCCCCCCCCACACACACACACACCTACACACACACAGATATACATGCCCACACAATCCTCCCAGGGCAGGTGATCTGAGGTCAGTCATCAGTTGCACACCCTCGGCTTGGCTTGGCATTCCTTTTCCATTGTTGCCTCTGGTGGTTCAGTCATAGGGCAGCTTCTCTCTCAAATGGTCGTCAATACAAACATACATTTCCCTCGTAATCCTACCAAAATCTTTTTTTTTTATGTTTTTCTAACAACTTTTGCCTGCAACCTAAAAAAGTTACAGAGGTAAAAGTTTTTTGTTTTTTTTTACTTTCCCAGATAGCTTCCAGGCAGACATCTTTTCAAATAAGGACCCCTATCTCTCAAATAGATGTCCAAACAGTGCCTGCCTTCCAGACAGCAGCTCAAATTGAAAACCCTTATACGTCAAATATAGGGGCTAGGTAAACAGAGCTCACTTTTTAGACAGCCAACCTTCAGAAAAGGACCCTTATTTGTCAAATAGTTGTCCAGATCGGTTACGCATAAATGTATGTTATGCTATATCTACAGATGAAAAAAAAACAAAAAAACAATAACAGGCACAGTTGACTTCTAGCCTACCAATTTTTTTATATAATTTCTACAAGGGCAAAACTGAGCTGTTTTAAAATAAATGTTGAAAAAATAAACGAAAGTAAAGGAATGTCTAACTAAATATAAAGAATGTCACCCTTTTTATGCTTGCACTATCCTCCTTAATTAATGTCTCCATCAGAACAAAAAGGTTTACTGTTTACAGAAATTGTATCAAGGTTTTAAGGTCTGACAATATCTTATAATTTGTTAGCTTCATGAGGAATGTCATACTGATACGCACTTTATTCATATGAGGGGGAAAAAAGAGGAAAACAAAGGAACACAGATCATCATACTCCTTGTTGATTTTGTGATGGATTTCTTTGCTGAACATGTCCTTGAATTTCGCCCGGCAGTTATTTAGATTACGTTTGAAATGTACGAACATTCTCATTTTACTCCGTTGCCAAAGCAGCCTGCTTTTGTATAAAGAAATGTTAGGAACACTTTTTCTTTTTTTTTCTTTTTTTTTGTCGATACAAAAATATAGCTTTGGCAGCCACAGCTTCGCGTCACGTGATACATATTTTTGTTTGTGTTTACATAAGAATTATATGGTGTTGATCGTAAAAAGTATGTTTGTGGTAACACAAGATGTTCCAGACTCTGTCTTAAAGTAAAATCCTAATTAAAGTTTCATGATCCAGAATGTTTTATATGTGTAACTTTTAACCCAAGATTCTCTCAACTCACTTCACAAAATAAAAGGATTATGTGTTGATACCGGGGGATTGAGCTGTCTCAAAAAACACTGCTGTTTTTAAACGCGTTAGTCACCAGCATTCTGCAGGAGACAGCGTGCCCACTGAAAGGTCACTCTCCCTCCGCTACACCACTGGACTGGGTCCTGACTCACGGATCAGTCTCTAACAGCCCTATTGTTATTCCCCGGCACGAGCTGCGATCGACGTGTGACAGAACCGGCCCCTTGGGCAGTCACAGTGAACCAGAGTTTGCACAACATTTCATGGTTCATTTGAAGCCCATAAAATATGTGTGAGAGGGGTCGTTTCAGCAAGCAGCTTGCTGTCTTAGATTAGAACGTGCGCTTCGGGTTACTAATGACCATGGTCTTTGTGATGTCATGGGTTCCGTTGCCAAAGAGCGTTCTGCAATAATCGTCCCTTCGGGTCGTTTCACATCGTTGGGTCTAACAAAATTAATGACTTATTAATACATTCATTTTGAAATAGCCAAATCTAAGGGACCACACTTTATTTGAAGGAGATCTGAGAGAGAGAGAGAGAGAGAGAGAGAGAGAGAGAGAGAGAGAGAGAGAGAGAGAGAGAGAGAGAGAGAGAGACCTTTAACCAGACGTCCTTTATTATTACATTAGCATTTCACAGCACTTCAATAAGTCATAAATAGAATAAAAAACAGGAAAAATTATATTAATAATTAATTTCATTTAGTTTTTAGCGCTATTCTCGAGACTCAAAGCGTTTTACACAAATTGGTTGCCAATTAATTACACAGAACGAACAAAGAATGCACCGACAGCTATCAAACACAACAAATTGACCAGGCCAATTCTCTCATGCTGCCGTTGCACTGTTGGCCCAAAGATAGATAGATAGATAGATAGATAGATAGATAGATAGATAGATAGATAGATAGATAGATAGAGAGAGAGAGAGAGAGAGAGAGAGAGAGAGAGAGAGAGAGAGAGAGAGAGAGAGAGAGAGAATGAGAGAGAGAGAGAGAGAGAGAGAGAGGGCGTGGGACAGAGCTTGAAACAGAGAGAAAGAGAAATGACTTCTGGAAGTAAGTCTAACCCACCATGGAACATGCTAATGTAACTACACACATGTATGTTGCATGATCACATTCCAGTCATATTTGACCTCAAGGTTGCACTATTTATCAGTTATTTGCAAGTCCCAGTGGAAATCAGTAGAAGATGTGAAAATGAAATTGGATGTTGCGTGATCCAGCGAAATCCAATTTCACTCTGTATGTCCTTAAACCTTCTCACCCTTTCACAATCCATGCTCTTTCTGCATGATCATATAGAGATTGGCTTGGCGCTAGCTTCTTTCATTTGACATTGAGAAAATGGATTTGTGATAGAGATTGGCTTGGCGCTAGCTTCTTTCATTTGACATTGAGAAAATAGATTTGTGGTAGACGCCTGCTGAGTCTGAAGGCTATAGTGTTTCTATGTGGTAAGCCCACATGCATGGGAAAGGAGCAACTCTACAAAGAATAAACACTGCGAGTGGGCTTTGTGTGCGTGTAGATGTGTTACGAGTGTGTGTGTGTGTGTGTGTGTGTGTGTGTGTGTGTGTGTGTGTGTGTGTGTGTGTGTGTGTGTGTGTGTGTGTGTGTGTTGCACAATGAACCCATTTTTCTTTGTTCTTATTATGGTTACCAGTAAAAAATTCCGATATTGATCATGGTTGTCATGGAAGCGGTTCCGGTCGGCAGCAGTAGAATTCGACATGAAAACAAACGCTTATCCTGTCCCAATCAGGAACGAAATAAGTTTCCTGCTGAGCGGAGATATTTCATGAATATATATGATAATAATAATAAAAAAAACATTATTATGGCGCAGGGTATTAAATGGTTGCAGCAAAGTAAGTCACTTCAGGTAATGGTAGCTCAAATATATAGAGTAATTATTATTTATTGTTATTTATTTTATTTGTACAGGGTTAACCGACTGAGACCAGATCTATTTTCCGGCAGTGGCCTGTTAACAGTTTTTCACGATTGCTAAAACACTAAACCCCATTCTCTGAACCAAATCATCAGTGGCCTAAACACATTTGTCAAATCATTAACCCTTTGGTCAAAACCTTAAACACATTTAGGTAATTAGACACAATTAGCAAAACCCTTATCACTCTCTAAAACACAATGCACGCTGTGATTCACTAGTGTGGCAAAATGGTAAACACTAGCGTCAAAAGTTAAACACGACAAGTACAACACAGTTGTCATCGTTAAAACACAAGGACTCAAAATACTTCACATTTGTTTCAAATGATATGATCAAGCCAATTGTATGAGACAGAATACAGTTTTTCACTAGTGCTACAACACATTTCTTCAAACCTTCCCCCTTTTTCTCAAAACTCAAAACACAAATCCAAATATTCAAAAAACAATAATTTCTGATGAAATTCGGGCAACTGTGACAGACGTGATGCTGAGGCAGAATGACAGTAATCTGTCATTGGATTTGATTTTGCAGATGCAAAATTGTTTGGAGTGCACTGTAATGTGCTATTCATTTACTGTAGTTTTCTTTGTTCTTTGGGCTTACTGTATTTTGTTTGCAAGAGCTGAATATACAGATATTCAATACTGTATTACATACTTGCAGTACTTCCAGTATACAATACAGTAAATTCACTACACTATGTTTTCATTACTATTGTACTTGTGTTTTTGCTAAATGTGTTTACTATATACAATATAAAAAATAAAAGCTTACTAACCATAAAAAACTAGCTATATGCCCTGGATGCTGTGTTCTCCATTTTCTGATGTAGTGTCTGATGTAGTGGTTAATTGGTGACTCTAAATTGCCCGTAGGTGTGAATGTGAGTGTGAGTTGTTGTCTGTCCCTATATGTCGGCCCTGTGATAGACTGGCGACCTGTCCAGGGTGTACCCCGCCTCTCGCCCTGTGTCCGCTGGGATAGGCTCCAGCCCCCCCCCGTGACCCTGTACAGGATAAGCGGTAAAAGTTAATGGATGGATGGAGTGTCTAGTAAATTGTCTGTTTGTTATATTTTGACTGGCTGTGTTTATGATCTGAAAGAATTGTTTGAGTTCTCAGAAGAGTCAGGGGTTATGTGAATGTAGTTTGAATATTAGGATTTGTGTTTAATGTTTTGAGAAAATGGGGCAAGGTTTCAAAAAATGTGTTTTAGCAATTGTGAAAAACTTTAAAGTCCGAACATATAAATCACAACAACAAAAAATAAAAACAGGCAAAAATAAATTTGACAATACAATATTTACAATGCAGTAATGGACAGAAACTCTCAATAAGGAAGCAAACAGAACAGCTGAACAGAGGCAGAGGAGGACAGGAGAGAAAACAGAGAAGTGTTCATCATTATGATGTTGCTGCAAACTGCAGGGGATTGTTTCTCTTCTTTTTAAGAAGGGAGGGCAGAGAAAGGGAGAGAGTAGAGAGAGAGAGAAAGAGAGAGAGAGAAAGAGAGCATGGGAGAGCGAGAGAGAGAGAAAGAGAGAGAGAGAGAGAGCATGGGAGAG
>JAPMUY010010464.1:55000-60000 GCA_026901105.3 Galaxias olidus
CACAGGTGGGCCACACACACAGCATGACCAGAGAGGCCTTCCTCTAGCTGTGTTATTATAATATATATATACATATATATATAATATATATATATATATATATATATATATATATATATATATATATATATATATATATATATATATATATATATATTTATATACATATAATTTTATAACTGTATTATTAACAAGCAGCTTAGCTGGAATGCAGAGCACATGCTGTCCTCACTTGTAATGAACAAGTCATTTTTCCGTGTCAGATGCCGTGTCGATTGGGAATAATGAGCCCGTCACTTTATGGGGCGGGGGTTCCGAACATGGGGCCTTGGGTATAGAATTAGAAGAAGAAAAAACCTGTGGTTCATTATCTTGACATGCTTTGAGTGAGGTGCAATATCCCTGATGTGGGGTGACTTTTGAAATGGCCTCGTAGTGTATGTTTGTAGAGCCAGTTTTTCTATTTTTATTTTTATTGCGTAAACTATAATACTCGTGGTTTATTTGAGGGTATGTTCTGAGGGTCATCACAACAACACAACAACAACAATGACAACAACAACAACAGCATCCACAACAACCAATGCAGCAACTATGTCGGTAGTGTTTCCACTTTGGTCTGAATATTCATAAGGGCTTATAAATCTTCAATAAGACTCATTTAGTAGAGATGAGAGATGAGAGGAGCTCTGGGAATGCTACTCACCATGGCCTTTTCTCATTTGTCATCTCTTTGGAAAAAAAGCTTCCACTGGCTGAGTAGTCTTCTTACGTTAGTGGATTCATTTCCCTATTCAAGGTTAGAACAAAAAAGTGACAATTATGATATTTTTTGTATCTTTTCATTGTAGTTGACTGATTATATCACATCTTTCTCGGTAGATGCTTATGAAAAATCGCAACATCAAATCTAGGCAATGATACACTTTTAGAACTAAATGCATGGAATTATACTGTTCTCAATGACGAAAAAGATCATCAGAGGGCTGTTTTTCCCCTTCCTAAGACCAATGTCTCTTTTCAAGATGGTCATTGCTGTGAAATGCATAGTTCAAAGAAAAACATCGGAATTATCATCCAACTCTAAGGAAATGTATAGTTCAAAGAAAAACATCGGAATTATCATCCAACTCTGAGGACAGGATCACAAATAGCTTTATCATTAAAAAGAAATGATCCAAAATAAGAAGAATCACAGATTGTGCTGTGCCTGTAGCCGTGGAAATCATTTCAGAGAACAGGCAAACAAACACTCTCTAGCTATAATCGTGCTGGTGATGATTCATTAGAGAAGAATTGTGTGATTCTGTTTACTTCTTTGTACAAAGTAACAGGAAACTGATTCACAGCTTAGAAATGTGTTTTCTCTCAAATAGATCAGGGCTGGTCTGTTCCTGGTAAAAGTAGAAGGTATGTTTTAGGAGATTGCTTCTTTTTACGGCAATCTCACAGAAAAATAAATTGGATTTGACCTTATTTCTAACAAGTAGCCACAATACCAGGGAAAACTATTTAATATGATTTTAAATTAAAGAGGAGCTAAAATGTGGTAATATATGTATATATATATATATATACATATATATATATATATATATATATATATATATATAATATATATATATATATAATACAATTTTGTATACATATTTTTATTAGATGTGGCTTGAATCTAATTTAGATATATTGTGGTCTGTATCATGAAGTATGAGTGTATTTTTGCTTTAATAATTGAGTTTCTTATTGTAAAATTGATTTGATATCAATATGATTTTCCTTGTGAACAAAGTAACACAAATAATATAAAGCCCTTTGATTGGTTGCATTTAAAGTTGTCATCACTGTGTGGTAGGTTTGTGGGAAATTGTTCAATTATCAGTCATATCATTTCGAATTGCATGGTTACATTTAATTTGATTCGTATATCTCCTCCCCAATATTTACTTCAGCTAGCAACCAAAATGTATATTTTAGATGAAGACATTTTAGTTGAGAAATGCAATCAAATCTCAAAGTAATCGATTTTTCTAGCTGTGTGAAAGTGACAGGGACATGATTTGAATGTTGTAAGCTCTCAGAATTATCTTGCAACATTGTGTTCTGATAGTATGTAATATGGAATTATCTTGCAACATTGTGTTCTGATAGTATGTAATATGGAATTATCTTGCAACATTGTGTTCTGATAGTATGTAATATGGAATTATCTTGCAACATTGTGTTCTGGTCCTCAGACTGGGATAGTATGTAAAATGGAATTATCTTGCAACATTGTGTTCTGATAGCATGTAATATGGAACTATCTTGCAACATTGTGTTCTGATAGTATGTAATATGGAATTATCTTGCAACATTGTGTTCTGATAGTATGTAATATGGAATTATCTTGCAACATTGTGTTCTGGTCCTCAGACTGGGATAGTATGTAATATGGAATTATCTTGCAACATTGTGTTCTGATAGTATGTAATGTGGAATTATCTTGCAACTATATCAGCAAACTCTTGGCCAGCCTAAAAATAATTTAAATTAATCATATTTTGTTGCATTATGCTATTAAAACTAAATAATTAAATAATGAACAAATTCCATTAACTATTTTGTGATCGACAGTTGTGATTAATAAAATAAAAATACATACAGAAACACACACACACACACACACACACACACACACACACACACACACACACACACACACACACACACACACACACACACACACGAATAAATGTAATAACAATTTGTTCTGCCAGTAAAGCACAGAGACTTCAAATAGAGACGGAGCAGTATATTTTGGACAGCTCCATAATAACACACAGGCCCTATAAAAGCTGCTCCAGGTAACGCCAGTGGAAACAGCATATCTAATCTGACAGCAAACAAACTTAACAAGGCCTGTACCTGCCAAAACAATCAGTCCACCCGTGTCTGAATGGAGTGTAGCCTTTTCATTCATAGAGCTGCTTTTGTACAACTTATGTAGCTGCTGAGGTTTGTATTTATAGAGCTGCTTTTTTACTTATATAGCTGCTGAGTTTTGTATTAATATAGCTGCTTTTTATTTACTTATATAGCTGCTGAGTTTTGTATTAATATAGCTGCTTTTTTATTTACTTATATAGCTGCTAAGCTTTGTATTAATATAGCTGCTGTTTTACTTATATAGCTGCTGAGGTTTGTATTTCTAGAGCTGCTTTTTTTTACTCATATAGCTGCTGACTTCTGTATTTATAGAGCAGCCATTATATTTATACAGCTGCTGAGTTTTGTATTTATATAGTTGCTTTTTTTTTTACTTATCTAGGTGTTGAGTTTTGTATTAATATAGCTGCTTTCTTTTCACTGATATAGCTGCTGAGTTTGTTGTTTATAGAGCAGCTGTTTTATTTATATAGCTGCTGAGTTTGTTGTTTATAGAGCAACTGTTTTATTTATATAGCTGCTGAGTTTGTTGTTTATAGAGCAGCTGTTTTATTTATATAGCTGCTGAGTTTGTTGTTTATAGAGCAGCTGTTTTATTTCTATAGCTACTGAGTTTTGATCCTGTTTCTCTTTTTCTTCGCTCGCTTTATTTCCGTAAGTATAGGAAAGGTTAGCAGACAGAGTTATGTCATGCTGAAAGACTTCCTCAAGACTTCCTTACCTCCATTTTAACTACAATTCAACACGAGATAGTACTGGTTTTACTTGCTGGTTTCTACTACTAATTTAAACTGTTGTTTCTGCAACTCATTTTATCTGATGGCCTACACTGCTAGTTTTAACTGCAAATTATACTGATAGTTTAGACCTGAGTTTCCCAACCTTTTCCACCCCACGGCACACTTGCATAATCGTTTTTATTTTACGGCACACCCCAGATGTAAAACTGAATCAAACTGAATGTAAAAGATTTGTTTATCTTTCCCAAAATGTGGCTTTCCCAAAATTCCACGGCACACCTGGTGATGTCTGACGGCACACCAGAGTGCCACGTCCCACCGGTTGGGAAACTCTGGCCTAGACTACTAGTTCTAGACTGCTAGTGTTTACTACTAATTTACACTGATGATCTAGACTGCTAGTGTTTACTACTAATTTAAACTGATGATCTAGACTGCTAGTGTTAAGTACTAACTTAAACTGATGATCTAGACTGCTAGTTTAAACTATTAATTTAAACTGATGATCTAGACTGCTAGTGTTAACAATTAACAAATGAGACTATACTAATTTAAACTGATGATCTAGACTGCTACTGTTAACTACTAATTTAAACTGATGATCTAGACTGCTACTAATTTAAACTGATGATCTAGACTGCTAGTTTGAACTATTAATTTAAACTGATGTTCTTGACTGCTTGTGTTAACTACTAATTTAAACTGATGATCTAGACTGACACTGTTAACAATCAACAAATGAGACTATACTAATTTAAACTGATGATCTAGACTGCTAGTGTTAACTACTAATTTAAGTTGATGATCGAGATTGCTGGTGTTAACAATCAACCAATGAGACTGCTACTAATTTAAACTGATGATCTAGACTGCTAGTTTGAACTATTAATTTAAACTGATGTTCTTGACTGCTTGTGTTAACTACTAATTGAAACTGATGATCTAGACTGCTACTGTTAACTACTAATTTAAACTGATGATCTAGACTGCTAGTGTTAACAATCAACAAATGAGACTATACAAATTTAAACTGATGATCTAGACTGCTACTGTTAACTGCTAATTTAAACTGATGATCCAGACTGCTAGTTTAAACTATTAATTTAAACTGATGATCTAGACTGCTAGTGTTAACTGCTAATTTAAATAGATGATCGAGATTGCTGGTGGAAACAATCAACCAATGAGACTATATGGCTCTACATGACTAGATGGTGGATGATGAAGGGTCTCTAAATCTACTATATTTAAAATACTGGTTTTAAACCTGCTGAATTTAACTACTGGATTAAACTACTCAGCTAAAACTACTCTGTGTTTAAAGGAGATTTGGTG
>JAPMUY010010464.1:65000-72500 GCA_026901105.3 Galaxias olidus
AAAGTGATTATAACAGATGTGGTCAAATTTGAAGTTTAATGCAATGTTTTGATAGTTGTAACTTGTTAACATGGCAGCGTTTAATCCCCCAACTGGATTTGATGTTTTATTGAGATCATAAAATGTTATGTGTATTCCCAACAAATGGCAACGAACGAAGAAGAAACAAGGCAGTTCTTTGTGATATTTTTGGATTAAGACATGAATCACAAACTCTGAGTAACCCACTGACCACAGCAAAACGTACAGCCAAATCTTCCAACCGTCCGACGGTAACTTTCCTTGGATTCTCTCAAACACAGAATGATCTGAGAGGATACACAGTTTAACCTGCCTCTGAAACAAATGGCCACAACAAAATGTGAAACCAAAACAAACAGAAAAAACTAAACACATATGTATTTAGAAACTAGTCTCAACACAATACACAATATATGTCTTGTCTTGCATGATGTGGGCAAAAGAAAAAAAGAACATAAAAAATCTAAGGACAAATACGTTTTTCTTTTAATGTTTAACAAATATCAGTTTACACGGTAACAATATCCGTACTTGTCAGAACCAATGTCCTTACATCAAGGGTGAACGAACAGCAGAGCAGCCATCTTGTGTGAGGTCTGGTGCTCATCTCTGCTGCGATCCTGTAATGGGAGCTGAGGGGAGGCAAGGGGACGGGGGGACGTAGGGGGGATGGGGGGACGTAGGGGGGATGGGGGCCTGGCTAATGTTACCCCACCACGAGTTCCACCCAATTCATTTTGAAGTGAGGATGAAGATGAAACACAGTGACCCAGCATTATTCTTATTTATTTATCTTTTTTTCTTTTTTTTTTGGACCACCCAATTAGTTTAGGAAATGGTTGGTGGTCTATGGGAGCTGCTGGCTGGTCTGTCTGGGAGATGGTCATGGACGCTGCTGTGAGGGCCGTGGGGGAAGGAGGGGGGGTCTTAACGATGGAGCTGCTGGTCTCCTCGTGGATTTAATGGGTAAGCTCAAGTTTCATGCCCTGGCATGTTCTCAGCGTGACAAAACAAATATCCCCCCCCCCCCCGCAAATAAAAACAACATTTAGAACCATAACACAGACTAACATATGACCAATCCCAAATACTGTGGCCATTATTTACCCCAAGCTTGTCACTCAAATAAGATCTATATATATTGCTCTATATAGGTCTACAGAAATACTCAATAATATACATAGTGTTTTCACTTTTGAGAGTTTTTGATAGTGACATAATGTTAGTGGCGATCCATTTTAACTGGTTAATTGGTTTTGGGTAATAACATACTAACCTAATATAACTGCAAATAATAACGTACTAACATAATAGAACTGCAAATATCTCAGTTTTCTTTCATTACATGGCTGTTATGTAAAATGGCGATTATAATTTATTTGATCATAGTTCTATATAATATATAATTCTTCTTCTTGTTATTATTAATATTATTTTACTTTGAAGATGATATATTTGTGCCATTCACAGGGTTACAGAAAAGCAAAAGTCGAAGAATTTAGTTTCTTTCTTCTACAACATTCTATTTTATACTAGTCTCTCCTTCTTTTCTTATCCTTTACCCCATGCTCTTCTTCCTCCCTCGCCCCCTCTCCATGGCATCCTCTACCTCATACTCCCCCCCCCCCCCCCCCCCCGACCACCCCCCAGTCTCTCCACAGGATTCAGCCTCCCCTCCTCTCTCTGCCCCAGTCTCTCCAAATAGTTATACAAGGCCATCGTCCCCTCTAATAAGACCTTCCTCCTCTTCATCCTCAGTCTCTCCACAGGGTAGAACCAGGGCCAACGGCCCCTCTAAAATGACCTTCAGTGCAACAGGGTCATTCATACTCATCCAGTATTTGTTTGTTTATCACATCAAAAACATTTGGAGTGGACTGGAGTCAAGTGGCCCTGAAGCATTTAGACCAATTCTTAGTAGCTTAGTAAAACTCATATCATTATTATTAATATTCAAATATTATACTTATTATTATTTATAGGTTATTATTGAATTATTTGAAGGTGAATCCAGGTGACAGGTTTTTTAGGGTAGCAGGGAGCAGATATTTTTTTTAACACTACTTCACCATTTCAAAGGAGCTCTGCCCAGGACTCTGTACAGCCACCCACTGCTCCTTTAAACACCTGAGAAACACTCAAACACGCACACACACACACGCACAGACACACACACGTACGCGCGCACACACACACACACACACACACACACACACACACACACACACACACACACACACACACACACACGCAGACACACACACACACACATACACACACACACACACACACACACACACACGTACGCAGACACACACACACACGCATGCACGCACACACACACAGACACAAAATACAAGGGTGTCTTGTTAAGGCAAAATCGAATTTTGGTCTGTATTTTTTATGAGATACTTAGATTTTTTTATAATTTTCAGGGTGTTGTGAAGCATGTCTGAAATGATGTTACGTTTAATACTGTATGAATGTAAATGATTTAAAACAATAAAATATGTGTATTCTGTAAGTTTATTGTAACCTTAAGTATGTAAGTGTATGAAACCGTATGCAATTAGACTAGGAGTTCAGGAAGCCCATTATATATGATAACGTATTTTAAACCTCATAAAAACATATAATATATATATATTATTCTATATATATATATATATATATATGTGTGTTAATATATATATATACATATATGTGTATATATTATATGTATATAAATATATGATAAACGTATTATAATATATTAAAATATATGATATATATGTATGTGTGTGTGTGTGTGTGTGTGTGCGCGTGTATGTATGTACAAACACACACGCACATTGAAGGTAAATGACTGAACAACTTGAATCCGTATGCTGTACTGACCAGTTAGATACATTGAACTTAAGTCTACCATTAACAGTCATTGAGCTCCAATTTGAATGGAAGTCAATGAGGCTCCATAGACATACATGCATTTCTGAAATCAAAAAGTATAAATGATATCAAGATGAAACTTTGCAACTTTGATCAGTATGCTCTCTCCTGAGTATGTACATACCTCAATCATGTCTGTACTATAAACGGTCACTGATCTACAACTTGACTGTAAGTCTATGGGAGAGGCACTTAAACTGTAAACAACTCCAAATTATGGGATGTATCAATATGATTTTTAGTACGTTGACTAAGCTGGCCAAGCTGAGCGATATGCAGTTGGAACGGTGTTTGTAACATAAAAGCTGAAAAAGATGCTCCGTTAAGCATTTTTGATTGTGCCACATACATCCCATAATATTTTCTGAAATTGTTTACGTTTCATGATCCAGCATGTCAAGATGAGCATTTTGATGTATGAACCGTGTGTCTCGCATGAAAACTCAGTGAGATAATCCAGTTTCAGTGGTATATGCAAATGAGGCTCATTTACATATTTGCATAATTATAAAAGTATTAATTATATCAAAAATCTGAATAAGTTTCCAATGCACCATGATGTTCTGAACATTTTCCCATTAGAACCGTATACGTAACATAAAATTTGTAGGAGGAGTAGCGTTTCAGCTGAGACCTAAATAAAGCATGTTAATTAAGAATAATTAAAAATGTATAGATTACAAGTGAGAAATTTTGAAAATGGCCATTTTTTGCATTACATTAAATGATCCGTTTTGATAAGAAACGGTTATTGACATACGGAGGCCTACGGAAAAAACTATAATAACTAGATGGTATGACATTTCCTGAAGAAAATGTAGTGTGCCCACAACGCATGTGCTGTATGCTATAAGGATTGACTCATGATGTTACGTTTAATACTGTATGAATGTAAATGATTTAAAACAATAAAATATGTGTATTCTGTAAACGGTATGTAAGTGTATGAAACCGTATGCAATTAGACTAGGAGTTCAGGAAGCCCATTATATATGATAACGTATTTTAAACCTCATAAAAACATATAATATATATATATTATTCTATATATATATATATATATATGTGTGTTAATATATATACATATATGTGTATATATTATATGTATATAAATATATGATAAACGTATTATAATATATTAAAATATATGATATATATGTATGTGTGTGTGTGTGTGTGTGTGTGCGCGTGTATGTATGTACAAACACACACGCACATTGAAGGTAAATGACTGAACAACTTGAATCCGTATGCTGTACTGACCAGTTAGATACATTGAACTTAAGTCTACCATTAACAGTCATTGAGCTCCAATTTGAATGGAAGTCAATGAGGCTCCATAGACATACATGCATTTCTGAAATCAAAAAGTATAAATGATATCAAGATGAAACTTTGCAACTTTGATCAGTATGCTCTCCTGAGTATGTACATACCTCAATCATGTCTGTACTATAAACGGTCACTGATCTACAACTTGACTGTAAGTCTATGGGAGAGGCACTTAAACTGTAAACAACTCCAAATTATGGGATGTATCAATATGATTTTTAGTACGTTGACTAAGCTGGCCAAGCTGAGCGATATGCAGTTGGAACGGTGTTTGTAACATAAAAGCTGAAAAAGATGCTCCGTTAAGCATTTTTGATTGTGCCACATACATCCCATAATATTTTCTGAAATTGTTTACGTTTCATGATCCAGCATGTCAAGATGAGCATTTTGATGTATGAACCGTGTGTCTCGCATGAAAACTCAGTGAGATAATCCAGTTTCAGTGGTATATGCAAATGAGGCTCATTTACATATTTGCATAATTATAAAAGTATTAATTATATCAAAAATCTGAATAAGTTTCCAATGCACCATGATGTTCTGAACATTTTCCCATTAGAACCGTATACGTAACATAAAATTTGTAGGAGGAGTAGCGTTTCAGCTGAGACCTAAATAAAGCATGTTAATTAAGAATAATTAAAAATGTATAGATTACAAGTGAGAAATTTTGAAAAAGCATAAATCTGCGGACCAAGACGCACGTGTGGATATATGAACCGTATGTGTAGCATGTACGGAGGCTGAGCTCTGCGAGGACATTCGAAAAAGTGTGAAAAGGTGTGAAAAATGGCCATTTTTTGCAGTTTATTAAATATTATATTAATATCGTACATTAAATGATGTCACAGTATAAAAAGCACACATCTACAGATCAGTACGCACGTTTTGATATATGACACAGTTGCTCACACACACAGAAACTGATTATAAAATCAGAGTTGCTAGAAAAGAAAGCCTGCTCTACGTGTAGAGAATAGAGTCCCGGACGCACTATTTACAGTAAGATCAACACACACACATTTGTCATTTACACACACACAGGGTGGTGTGTTTTCTCTCGTGTCCTGTTTCTACTAGTTTGAAAGCTATGCTGCAGAAAACACACACACACACACACACACTCACACACACACACATGCACGCGCACGTACACGCACATGCACACACACACATACACACACACACACGGTTGTTTTGAAAACCCTGGGATAATAAATGGAAAGGTTTTGAGCATGTATGTGTGCCGGTGGCCAGTTGAGTGGCCTTCTAAGGGATGCCGTTGGTTTGGGAACAGGCCCAGCATCTTAACACTGTGGAAATGGCCGACCTTTTACAGTAAACACATCAAATATTCTGTGTTTTTATGTATTTATTTATATATTCTATTTATTTATGAGTGTTTTTATTAGACGAGAGAACCCTGTTTTTGTCTGTGCTCGTATATTTTTGGTTTATATTGAACCTTTATATATGGAGACGTCAAAAGGGTTTACGACACAGGTGGACAGAGGTTATGAAATACAGCTGCATTCTGCTCTTTCGCCAATGCTTCCTAAGGATACCAGTGTGTCAAGCTTCAGGTCCACTTCAGTCAAGTCTAAAGGTAATACGTTTTCAAGTTGAACCGTTTGTTTAACATAATGTGGATGAAGTTTGGTGTTGAAACTTAAAAAAAAATTATATCTATATTCTATAAATTATGATGATAAATTATGAGGCAAATAAGCTGAATTTGCATGTTGCAATATTCAAAAAATAACTTTCATAAGGTTTAAATGCATTAAGATGTTTTACTGCACATGTATCAAATTACTGTCGTACGTAATTTTTGCAAAAGTTTTAGGCAGGTGTGATGTCTTTAAAGTTAGAAAAAAAATAAAAACAAAAGGATAAATGTAAATTTTTTTTTTTTTTTACAATTCATAAAATACAAAGTGAGGGAAAAGCAAATCTGTATCAAATCAACATTTGGTGTGACCGCCCTTCACCTTCAAAACAGCATCCCCTGCCTAAAACTTATGCACAGTACTGTATATACATATTTATATATATATATATATATATATATATATATATATATATATATATATATATATATATATATATATATATCGTATACATATATATATATATATATATATGATAGTTGAAAAGTAGTACATGGTGCTCAAAACATCATAATTACGTATATATATATATATATATATATGATAGTTGGAAAGTAGTACATGGTGCTCAAAACATCATAATTACGTATATATATATATATATATGATAGTTGGAAAGTAGTACATGGTGCTCAAAACATCATAATTACGTATATATATATATATATAGTATATATTTAGCCAATACCTAGCAGCAACTATCATCTTCACATTTTGACGCTCAGTTGCACTTTCCTGACAACAGAAAGCCGGGGATAATTTGATAAAGTTCAGCTAGAGATTAGACAAAGCCAGCGGGAGAGGCAGAGCACACGGTGGCAGAACAGCTATTTGTCAACAAAACAGATTTCAGCAGAAGAATGCTTTTTTTCTCTTTCATAAGACCAACTAAATCTACCGTTTCTCACATAATGTAATTTTGATTGTATCTGGAGTGAGCAAAGGGAGAAGAGCAAACTAGCGTGGGAGAAACAGAGAGGAAATACTGAGCGAGAGAGGGGGAGAGAGAGAGAGAGAGAGAGAGAGAGAAAGAGAGAGAGAGAGAGAGAGAGCGGGAGAGAGAGACAGAAAGAGAAGAGAGAGAGATGGTCATAGAGAGAGCGGGAGAGAGAGAAAGGTAGAGAGAGAGCGAGGTAGAGCGAGAGCGAGGTAGAGCGAGACAGACAGAGAGACGGACAGACAGAGAGAGAGAGAGAGAGACAGAGAGAGAGAGAGAGAGAGAGAGAGAGATAGACAGAGAGAGAGAGAGAGGGAGAGAGATATGCCAGGAGTGCCACCTAAATGAAATAGAGACAGAAGTCCATTTCCTAACCTCATGTCCAAAATATAATCCCATTAGAGAAAAAATACTACCCAAAATAACAAACATGTATAATGAATTCGGCAACAAACAAGAAGAACAAATGTTGCCCTATTTACTATTTACTTGGTGAAATGCCAAGCTGTGAAGCTAAAGCAGCACATTTTGTTTACCTATGCCACACGCTGAAAACAGCCAGTGGAACAAATGATTAATAAAAATAAATCCAAACAAAAATAATAATCT
>JAPMUY010010464.1:82500-85000 GCA_026901105.3 Galaxias olidus
ACACACACACACACACACACACACACACACACACACCCTCCGCCGGTCTTTTCCTCCACAGTGAGAGAGATGCAGGTGAAAGTGCGTGTAGTGTTTGCTCCAGTGTGTCACACACACACACACACACACACACACACACACACACACACACACACACACACTCCCTGATAGTATGTTTCCTGGTGTAGAGGGACGCCTGGCCTGGTCAAACAACATGGTCGTTTGGTTGTTTATTTCTCCGCCCCTTGTAGCCGCATTCAGCCTTTTCTCCGGTCGATCTGGCCCCCGGGCTGTGTCAATAGTTTAGCATGCGTTTAGCGTAACGTTAGTGTTAGTAAGTGTTTAGTGTAACATTGGTGTTAGTATGTGTTTAGTGTAACGTTAGTGTTAGTATGTGTTTAGTGTAACATTGGTGTTAGTATGTGTTTAGTGTAACATTGGTGTTAGTATGTGTTTAGTGTAACATTGGTGTTAGTATGTGTTTAGTGTAACATTGGTGTTAGTATGTGTTTAGCGTAACATTAGTGTTAGTATGCGTTTAGCGTAACGTTAGTGTTAGTATGTGTTCAGTGTAACATTAGTGTTAGTATGTGTTTAGTGTAATGCTAGTGTTAGTATGTGTTTAGTGTTAGTATGTGTTTAGCGTAACGTTAGTGTTAGTAAGTGTTTAGTGTAACGTTAGTGTTAGTATGTGTTTAGTGTAACATTGGTGTTAGTATGTGTTTAGCGTAACATTAGTGTTAGTATGCGTTTAGCGTAACGTTGGTGTTAGTATGTGTTTAGCGTAACATTAGTGTTAGTATGCGTTTAGCGTAACGTTAGTTTTATTATGTGTTTAGTGTAACGCTAGTGTTAGTATGTGTTTAGTGTAAAATTTGTGTTAGTATGTCTTTAGCGTAACATTAGTGTTGGTATGCCTTTAGCGTAATATTAGTGTTTGTATGTGTTTAGTGTCATTAGTTGCACTAACCCAATTCTAAAGACAGGAGACGTTTGATTTATTGTAATTGGTGTAACTCAGCAACCCCCTAGAAGTATCTGCACAGAGCTTTTTATTTCTTAACATTTTGTCAATGTAGTCGGCTGGCTGTATTGATTTGTGCCGCAGGTACTCAGGATGATTGGGATATTACGTTAAATGTTTACAGGAGATATTGACTACTGTCCCAACTCCTCCATCCCACCCTGTGATCCTACGCTGTCGTTCGGAATATCGCTTTGCCTCCTGTTTTCTTTGGTTTCCTGTAAATAAGTCAATTACACGATAATGAATATGCACGCTGGCTCCCTGAGAAGAATCAAAAAGCGGTAATTTGATAGGGAGGGCAACCTTGTTACCTAGCAACATAACATTTGTCCAAACAGAGACCAATGGGTAGATCGTACAGTGTCAGTCCCTGTTATCTACCAGCCTTTCACCTTCACTTCTCCATCCATCAATGATTAGGCTCTCCGTGTGTGTGTGTGTGTGTGTGTGTGTGTGTGTGTGTGTGTGTGTGTGTGTGTGTGTGTGTGTGTGTGTGTGTGTGTGTGTGTGTGTGTGTGTGTGTGTGTGTGTGTGTGTGTGTGTGTGTGTGTGTGTACACACACACACACACACACACACACACACACACACACACACACACACACACCCAGCCTGGATAGGTTAGTATTGCCATAAGACGCATCACTAAGAAGATAATGTACTACAGCTGTGGATGTGGTTGGCTAATCTTTCCAGTGATTTTACAGCACGTTATTAAGCTTCTTAAGAGGGGTTATTAAGCGTCTTAAGAGGGGTTATTAAGCTTCTTAAGAGGGGTTATTAAGCTTCTTAAGAGGGGATGGACGTGTCCATCCACACAGAGATTCTGAAGAAGAGGAACTGTATTTCTGTGTAGATTAAATAGATCACTGGTTCATGTATTGTTTCTCTTCCCTAAGTGTATTAAAAAGGTTGTTGACGGCAGCTGGAATGCTGTTCAGAGAAAGATGAACATACGAACATACAACATACGTAAACACACACCCACACTCACACACTCTCACACATACACACACATACACACATACACATACAGACACACACACACACACACACACACACATATACAGAGATACACACGCACACAGACACACACAGACACAAACACACACACACACACAGATACAGACAAACAGATACACACACACACACAAACACACACGCACACACACACACACACACACACACACACGTAAGAAGAAGCTGCAGCTGTTCACCATCAGTGAGGGGGTGCAGGGAGGCCCAAAGGGCTGGCTTGTGCTCCTACTCACATATACACAACATGATTAACACACACACACACACACACACACACACACACACACACACACACATGCATACATCCTATGCTGACACACACAGACACGCACACACACACACACACACACACACACACACACACACACACACACACACACACACACACACACACACACACACACACACACACACAGACACACACACTTTAAAATA
>JAPMUY010010464.1:92500-95000 GCA_026901105.3 Galaxias olidus
CGTGTTGAATGCATGCAACCTCTCTGCATTCTCCTCCTAAAGGCTAACACGCTGTCCTGCTTTAGAAATGCATCGCTTCTCGTCTGCTAACACACACGCTTCACTTCACATTACTTAGACATGCACTTTGGGCTGTCTTGTGTGTGTGTGTGTGTGTGTGTTTGGTGTGTGTGTGAGTGTGTGTGTGTGTGTGTGTGTATTTGTTTACACGTGTACATGCCCATGTGAATATGTATGTTTACAGGGCACTGCTGGAAAAGAGACCTGGTCTCAGTCGGATATCCCTGTTTAAATCAAATCAAATAATAATCCAAATAGTGTGTGTGTGTGTGTGTGTGTGTGCATGCGTGCGTGCGTGCGTGTCTGTGTGCGTGCGTGCGTGCGTGCGTGCGTGTGTGTGTGTGTGTGTGCGTGTGTATGTGTGTGGCTGATGTGGCCGATTGCGACGACAAATGTTTTAAAGCCACTATTTGATTTTCATAGAAGCAGCCAAAACAGTAATCTGCTCCCATTATTTATGTATTTATTTATTTATTTGTTCATTACCCAGGCTTTGCTTCTGGCAGGCGAGCAGTGAATATGAGGGAGGGCTGCTTTCAAACGCGGTGACAAGTTTCCCAAAGGAGGTTTGTTTTGACTCTGGAACCAACACACGGGACATTTCCTGTTCCAAGGGCAGGCATTTAGGCACAGGCTGTGAGGAGGACACCCATTTTTCTGTTTTCTTCTATCAGCCAGAGTAAACCTCAGTGGCTGGTTTAAAGGAATGTTTATTCCTCATCCATATGATCCATATGGAAAATAAACCATTTTATGAACTCACAGAATGGGGTCGTTTATACACTGGCCATTATTATGGCTTGTCAGTTTAGAAAAGTAGTAAACTGGAATTATGGATTTGTTTATAGAATCCAAATGTTCTGTTTTACCCCTGCGACATTTTATAGAAACTGGTTGATTTATTTGTGTTTGAACGGCAGTAGTCTAAATATAACGCTGCAGAGATATCAGCCAGATCGTTTCTTCCTTTCAGATGGAAAAGGCAGCGAGGAGGGAGAGCGTTGCTATTCTTCAGCTCATCAATTCATCTTAAGAGCCGTAATCCCAGCCTGCTACTCTTTCTAACTCAGCTGAGGCTCTTAAGATAAAGTGATGGGTAGAGGAGAAGCAAAGCTGGCCTGGATTTGGTCACGGAGGACGGCGGGGTAACATGGAGACTTTGTCTAGAGGACGCCACTTCACATTCCAGTCACTGCAGAGCCTCCCCGTTTGAACCAAAACAACTCCCAGGTAGGGAGACCCAAAGTAGATTCAAAGCACAGCAGAAACCAAACGCCCCACCGAGATGTTCCAGCGAGTGCAAATTGTTTGTTCTGAGAGAACAGGTTGGGCAGGAATCATGTGAGAGCACTGAGCGTTAGAGACGTTAGAAACGTGAACAGTTTACTGAAACAACGACTCAGCGGGCTAAATAATGAACACAATATCAATATTAGGCCAGTTCAGGGGTGTAATGAGACCCCCCCCCCCCCGGCCCCCCACACACACTCTTTCAGAAAGCAGTGTAGATTTACATATAAAGAAACTGGAGAAGCAGAATGTGTGCTAGCTGTGTGTCTCCCATCTCTCTCTCTTCATCATTTTCATAAGAAAGATATGCTGTTTAGTATATGTTTAGCCTGTGGTCTTTGCCAGTAAGCTGTATAACTGAAAGTCCTCTGGTTGTGAATGGGTGGGTCTGCAGCACTACCTATGGGTCCCATTGACATCCACTCCCTGTCAGATATCAGAGGCAGATCAGTGGTTCACTCAGTGGGTCAGCCCATGGGATGGCGTGTGTCTGTCGCTGAAACAACGTTCCCTCTCCTCTGATCTGCGTGACACCTCAGTTACAATCTGACATGCACTACAGGAGCACTGTGTGTGTGTGTGTGTGTGTGTGTGTGTGTGTGTGTGTGTGTGTGTGTGGTGTGTGCATGTGCGCGAGTGTGTGAGTAAGTGTGTGAGTGTGTGTGTGTGTGTGTGTGTGTGTGTGCGTCATAGTATACTCACTCTTCTTCCCACTCTGACTTTTTCTCCTCTCTCTCTCTCTCTCTCTCTCTCTCTATCTCTCTCGCTCTCTCTCTCTTTGGCTCCTCTTATCTCTCTCTCTCTCTCTCTCTCTCTCTCTCTCTCTTTCCTTTTAAAGTTAATTTGTATCCGTGTAATTATTGGCCAGCACCAAAATGCATTTCCCCAAAATGTCATGCAGCTCTTGCTTACAGCGCACCTGACACCATAGAAATACAAAGAATAGAACAAACACGCAGATTTCATTCAACAGTCCCAAGCAGAGGCACTTTGTGATGTTTTTTATTTAATTGAACAGGAAGTGAAGTAGTTTTCTGCGGCTGACCGTGACAGTGTGGTCAGACATCTTCATTGAAGCACCATATCCACTGGTTGGACTGGTGGCGAGGTGGAAGAGTTTTAAAGAGCACATGTGTTTGAGTGTGCATCA
>JAPMUY010010466.1:0-98080 GCA_026901105.3 Galaxias olidus
GAGTCTATATAATATATTAGTTTCACCTTTTAAGTTGAATTACTGAAATTACTGAACTTTTGCACGATATTCACATTTTTCGAGTTTCACCTGTTACAAACAAGCTGACACAACCAAGAAGCCTTAACAATTGCTTACCTGTGAGTTAAGCTCGTCATCAGACTCTCTTGGGAAAATTATTGAGTGCACATCTTTCCTAGTAGACAGGAGAGGCCAGATGCCTGTTTCCTTGAGACCTTTCCGAATTTGTTTTATTGGACGGAAAACACGGTTAAGTACCTAAAACAGAAATGGGAGATCATTAAACAATATTGTGCGATGATTTACATTTAAGTACACCACAGACACAGAAAACGCATAATGAATTACATTGTGAGTGTTGGCAGAGTAAGTAAAAAATATGTAGTCTTGCACACTGATTACATTGGATAAGTTCCTCTAAAACCTTTACAAGTTGTACTCACATTCTAATTAATTAGACTGCCAAGTTTTCATTCTAATGTTTACAATGTTAATTTATAAAAATTATTACAGCATGTGTGAGCAGTTCTTGGAAAAGCCAGTCTCGATTGGTAGAAGATGGAACTGGGAGATCCCAGGACAAGCAAAGGTCAGCAACTTGGCTTGTTTCTGCTGCAGTAAGTTCCATATTCCTGAGCTCCAGGACAGGTATTGATTCAACATAAAAAACAGAACAAATTAGAATTACTTGAAAGTCTGTTTGTTCACATTTACAGGTAAAGAAGCAATATGGATAAACAACATCTGTATAAATTTTTTTAGTAAAAAAAGCTAGAGAACATAGAAAAAAGAGCAATCACTCTGGCAATTTTGCACCATTGACCTGTTCCTATTTGCCATCTATTTCACTGTTAAGACAATAGAAAAACACATGGCAAAGTAGTAGGTTTAGTGTAAAACATGGGTGTTACTTAGAATATTACTTACCAATCCAATCAAGCTCGTGGTCCATATCGGCACAGTCCTACAGCGTCAGAGCTGATGCTGCCGTGTCAGTGCTCCCACCAGGTAAAGGGCAACCACAGGTGCACGGAGTCCGTTAGGCGACCGTCGTGTAAAAAGGAATGCCCAATCATACGGCCTGCCATCTGAACAAGTTGCTTCTCGAAGTACAGCAGCCGCAGAGGTACACGGTGTTCTTTTTCCCTTCAAAAAGGGGTTGTTGCACCTGCAGAGCCTTAATCCATTCCAAAAGCATGATAGAATACATCAATACAGGCTAAGTACCATCGAGTAATCTGTTCAAATGCATTATGTGAGAATTCAATTAAGATAAAAGATGATGATGAAGATCTGGTAGGCTTGATCATGTATGTTCTTAAGGAAAGTCATGTGACTACCACATCTAATTACAATACAATACAATCTAAATGCAAACATCAACCAAGCTCCTTACAAATGAGTCTTGACATATTATCCGATGGAGCAAATTACAAGAACCTTTTTTTTCATTTTGATCAAACTGAATGTTCAGATATTTGCCAGAATTTCCTTTGTGAAATTTGAGAAGAAAAAAAAACTTTATGAAGTGCACTAAAAAACCTAAATAAATACAAGATCTCAAAAAGGTTTTACAAACCAAAGTTGAAACTGAAGCCAGTCTTCAGTTTCCCCATAGCCATTGACAAAACATGACGGTTCACGCCTTGGCCAACTGCTGCGTCACCTTGAAAAAAATCAACATGAATATATACATAGAATAAAAACACACCAAATACTAGCTAAGACAAACTTTTGAAAGAAATTGTCGTTATTACATTTAAGATAACAGTACAACAACCAATTCTGCAAGTTCCTCTCCAATTTATGTAAAATATTTTTTCACACAACAAAAAACTTGCATCATGCATGAAAAAGCAAACAATCCAATCATATCAGTATTTGGAATTAACTTTAAAAAGTACAGCAATACCTCTCAGCCTGCACTTCAATGGAGCAGCCCAGTTAACGTTGTTTTTATAGAACAAATTCAATGTACTGTCCTGCTCATCTACTTCATCAAACAAGTCGAGCAAGAGCAAGACACTAGGACATTCAGAGCTGTGCTTCAGTAGTCCCTCACGGAACAGATGACATGCTTTTCGGGGGTCTAGTTGTTTGGTCCATTCTGAAAATGAAATGCATAGCATAGACCAGTCAACACAAAAAAAATTGTTCGAAAAACATTTTCAAATACAAAGATGACAACTTCAGTTCTATAGACAGACAAATGCATTCTGTGTAAACATTGATGATATTCTAGAAGCCCTATATATTGATTCCATACATTAAGGTAAGCATCTCTGCCAACAATTAAACCAATATTTCCTGTTATTTTGATAATTTCTAAATAAATGTGTTGGGGATCCTGGTAGTGTATAACATAATTTTGTTGGCAACAATAGGTAATTTACCTGGTGAACATTCTGTTGACAATTGTACAACTGAGGGTCCTGCCAGTTCTTCTCTTATGGCAATTTCATTCGTGTTAGCCATGTCCACTCTTGAATCAATCAAAAGACATGTTTTTCTTTTAAACTAATCAATGTCTGGTGTCATAAAATGAGCTCTTCTATTATTAAAAGGGTAAGAACTACTGTAGCCTGAATAACCTCTAGGCAAAATTAAAACAATAGGCACAACAATGACACGGCATATACCGCCAAGAAATACATTTGACTTAGATCTGACCACTGTCTTGCATGCTGTTTAGGAGCACATTCATTCTAAACATTACAGATAATATATTTTAGAGTAGAGGCACTTCTTACCCATTGCCACATGTGCTAGCATGGTAAGGAAGTACATCGATCGGGTAAGACATCTGACAGATTGGGCAAATCTGTAAAACAAATAATTTAATTGTTAACCATTAGATTCAGATTCAGATTCAGATTCAACTTTATTGTCATTGCGCATGTCACAAGTACAAAACAACGAAATACAGATTGCATCTCAACCAGAAGTGCTTTTAGCAGTGTTTAAATAACAATTTACAAAGTGCAGTATGAAATGAAATGATATAAAAAAGATATACATATGTGCAGTGTCTATATCTATGTCTATGAACAGGCTATGGTAACAGTATAGATAAATTACGATATGAGTAGTGTACAGTAGTGGGTGATTTACATTATCTACAGAATTCAGATACGTCAGATTATGACGTGTCCATAACCCACCATCCTTTTCTCATGATCAAAAGTGAAAGGATTGACCTCAACGGTTGCATAAATGGAAAGGGCAAAATGAACAGAGCTATTGACAGGAAGTCTGCTCTATACCTTCTCAAATGGGCAGTTGAACATTTAATGCTTTGAATAAATGAAATTAAATACTAATTAGATATAGTCTCACATACTGCCCTTGCTTCTCATTGGACAAATTGGGTTCTCTTGCTGTTTCCATCAAACACTTCTATCAAGGACATCAACTTCCAGATTACAAAAATATTTTTTGAATTGACACTCAAAACTTGTAGACAATTGCTTTACCAAACATTGTGAAGCACTTGCCAGTTTGTGCATGAAATAAAAAAAAAAGGTGATTTATAAATGTAGCTCTCTTTTTATACATGTGAGAAGGTTTGGGTGACATTGCTGAAGATATATGTGTGTGTATAATATATCTTCAGCCATGTCACTCACGCGTTCTGACTGGTACAAAATGGAAAGCTACATTTATAAGCACTTTTCTTATGATTTCGTGCCCAAAAGGGTAAATGCTTCACAATGCTTAATTGCATTCCGTGCGCTGGCTAAAGCACATGTAATACTATGAATGGAAAAAGGTAACGGTCAAATGTGGACAATATTGCAGTATGCTGCCATTTAATTATTATCTTGGAGTACAAAGTAAAAAAAACAAAAAATTATTACCTTAGAGGGTTCTCCAATATCTGTGGGAGTCAAGTATCTACGTTCTCTTGTGGGAGTTGAGACTGATGGCTCAAAAGTGTCACAATCATTGAGACGTGTCATATCTTCAGGACACTCATTAGATTCATCTTTCTAGAACAATAAACAGCTAGCAGTTAATTCTGGCAATTACACTTCACCAAATAGATCTAAAGATTTATCTTTATCAAAGTTAGAAAATTATTAAATAAAGAACATACAGTCAGTTTGCCTTTGCATTCCTCCACATGTAATGGCAACAACGACAACGGTATCTTATTGCCACATGTCATGCAGTTGGACTGTGGCATCTTTGCAAACTCCACTGAATCATAGGGGAGTGGTTCAGTAGACAGCTGCTCCTGTAGCGGAACTACAAATATGGTGTTTTTCCCGTTGTTTGACGATGATTTCAAGAGCCTTGTTGAGTATCCCTCTGAGTCTGTAGGAAGGACTGATAACTTGCGACGCCCACTACCACCTAATTTAAAACAGAAAGAGAAAGGACACATATTGCTTTTGAAACCTTCCAAGCATATATCCATAAGCTCGACCGTTTGTAACCTTGCTTTTGCAGATAGAGAAAGGATAAGTGAGATGCATTAGCGTAGTAACAAGAGGAAAAATTATATTTATTTTTGTTTAAAAACTTTAAAGCGTAACAGTCATGATAGGGTTGATTTCTAAAAAAACTTTAAAAAAATTAATTGTTGTTAGTTCATTTATAAATTCATGAGTACATTTTTTACAAAGTCTACCTGTAGATTTGTAAAACATCCATCCTCCAACTAATGTCTTCAATTTAGGAAACTCCTCCTCAAGCAGAGCCACAATCTAAAGAAAAGTTAAATGCACTTGTCCACAGTTTTTTTTTTTTTTTGGTTTGTTTTTTAACATAGAGTAATCTAAAGATTGCATAGTATATAATTACCTCACAGAGTTTTAAGTGGTCAGGAAAACTTAGCAGCCTCTTTCCAAGACCTGCATGTGCAAGCTTTAGGTCTTCAGAGCCTTTTGGAGTGAGCTGTGTTGGTTCCGAAAGGACATATACATGAAATTCCGTCCTTTTCATAATGGCAGGGGGAGGGGCAGACAATCGTCTTTTTCCCCTTGGCTGGTCATGATGAGCATTAAACATACTTGGGAATTGCCTGATAATGGTGTGACAAAAGTAGTGTGAGTGGAACATGTTTAATTCACAAAAAAAAAGCCATGAACGGTCATCCATACATAGTTAGTTTGAAACTACTACTTTCTTCTTTCAGATATTTTGGGTGAGTAATCATACCTGTACACTAAGTAAAACATATCAACAGAGTAAATAAACAAATGTGGATGTAATATGAAATGTCATAGTTTAAGTGCCTATAGGGTACAATGTCAGATGCTACTACTACTAGGCCAGCATATAGAAAATCTTAATGTAATGCTTTACCGTCTCATAGCCTGCTTCACCCTATTCTCAGTATTGGAGGGAGGGTGACTGAAGGTAATTGGGGCACTGGTTCCTGCCCGAACCGAAGCGAAGGGCTTAATCCTACAAAAGGTTGTGTGCTAGTACTAGTACTAGCATTACTGCTCGTCCAGCGATGTTGATGTAGTTGGGGACAGGTCCCTGGCTAACACAGTAACAGCTGGACAAGTACACGAGCTGCTGCCTCGATTTCAGAAGATGCTCCCTGTTAAATTGTTCTTTTTTAATCTAAGGTTATTCTATGTAAAATGCTAGGTAGCTTGTTCACTTAACAAACAACTAAGGTTAGGTAGCCTGATAGAAGATAACACCATTATTACAGAACTGACCAAACACGATTTACAAATTTTGCTATGCAGATTGCAGTGTAAAATAGCATTTAAAACAACAATAAAAATAAGTTGTTTATGTTTAAGTTTGTAAATGTTTAGTGTTTAACTTACAAGTGGAGGGTTGCTACCGGACGCCATGCTGGACGATCGTTGAATTTGCCAGTCTGGTCAGTTGCTGGATTACAGAAAACCAAACCGACCCTCGATATATGGCGGGACTCGTCACTGGGTGACCCCGTCAACAATAACGAGTGCGGCGAAGCAATGCTTTGTAACGGTGCAGAGACATCCGCTAGAGTGTACGAGAATATGATTTGCTGAAATAAAAAGTCACATCTGATAGGCTACAGAGCTTCCCCATTTGAAAAAAATGTATTCGTGAGTCGAGTTGTGGCAGGAAGGTCTCAAAAATCCACACACGAATACGAAGTGATCCACCAATGTTAGGCAATTCACAAATGCAGATTCGGCAGGTTTCAAATAAATATAACCGCTTTGAGATTTTTTTGACATTTGTGTAAACCTAAACATATTTGTATGAACTACGTAATTTATATATAAATCTCTAAAAACATTTGTGAATTGATATGTATTTATTTGTGAGCAGTGTCCCTTATATATAAATCACAAAAAAATATTTGTGAATCCTTGTACATTTATTTGTGAACCACATCATTTATATATAAATCAGGAAATATATTTGTGAATTGTTCTGCATTTATTTGTGATTTTTGATAGCGATCTAATTCCATACAGATGATGTGGACACGACATGAAATCGAAATTACAATCCCAGTATTGCTTTAGCATTTTCGAGTTTGACTTTTCATTTGAATTTTGGCCGCTATAGATTTCCATAGCCGAGTATATACAAATCCAACTTATGCATGTAAACGAATAATGCCTTTTTGACATAAATCTGGCGCGATACTTCCTAACGTTCTAAAACTGCACTTGGCGATTTGACAAGCCAAGTCTTTTGCGACGACATGCAACGACTTCAGCTGCCTTGCAAGTACTAGTTCACACCGCTGCTACTTTTGTCTGCGAAGCGAATTGTAAAAAAAATTTGCTTGGAGGGGGAAGCGTCCCTACATTTTTTAAAAGCTGAATACAGGGCCCAGGGCGCTCGTAATAGCGCACCTTCTGAGCATTTGGTTTAATGATATCCTCCAGGAGGTTTTATTTATTGCTAGAAATTCAAACATACCGCACCTTTAACTGCCACCTTTTATTTTGGTTTTTAGTTTATTTTTTGTTATTTGTATTACCTGATTTTACTGTGTGATTTTAGTTTGTCTTAATAATATTGTATTTTTTACTGTTATTTTTATTGTAAAGCACCTTGTAACCCTGTTTTGAAAGGCGTAATATAAATAAAGTTATTATTGTTATTATTATTATTATTATTATTATTATTATTATTAATAATAATAATAATAATAATAATAATAATAATAGTTCCGTGGGCGGAAGATGACTCACATACTGATAACACGGTTTGACCCTAAGCAACGCAACGACTATGAGCACAAGAAGCACTTCAGAAACCAATACAATCATAGGTAAAAGTCACCAGATCTGCCCTTGTGGCTGGGAAAAGGTAACAACTGTAAGGGGCCTGAGAATACTCCAAAGTAAGAAAGCGTGCCTAAGTAGGAAGAGGCAGGAGCATCGCATTGACCTGTACTTTTGAAGAAGTCAAGCAAGAAAGTCGAATGACCACAGTCCGCAGGCCATCAAACAACTCCAGCACTGAGGCGGGCGGCACAGACAAGCACCGTAAGACAAGGGGATAAGGTGATAGAGCCCAATCAGGCACAAAAAATCTCCAAGCAGAAGATCGGTGACCAAAAACCTAAAGTAAAGTGGCCATCAGCCGCTGAAAAGAATGTTTAGGACTATTACGTTTTTTTTCCAATCGCTTACACACTTGTTGCAGAATTTGGCTCGCTGTGTCAAAACTCTAAACATAAACCACATAACATACAACACATGAAGCCAAACATCTCACTTCTATGTCAAAATTAAAGTCTGCAATCGAAACCTAACAATCCTTTTGCAAAATGGTATTTTTGTCCCACATGATACACACATGCACCATCTGAATAAACCGTTCAAAGCAGCAACACCACACTGATGTGCTTTTATAAAACACACTGTTGTAATTAGTCATTTGTAGCCTACGCCTTTTTACTGTAATTTTGTTTTATTGATTATTTTGTCCTAGAAAGATTGTTGCAGTAGGCCTACACATTTAGCTTTATTACTGTAACACAAAGGGTTCTGAAAAGAATGAGTTTATTTTTTTCACAGTTCAGGCTTTTACATTACAAGAACATACTGTAAAACACAAGTGACTTTACAGTACTGTTATACGTAAACGTAAACTCAATGAAAGAAAAACAGTAAAAGTAATGTGCAAACAATAACCAAATAAACAAACTACTGCAGGCCTAGAAGGAATTGTAGGGGATGATTTATGGATCCCGCCTTTGGTCAGCGTCTGGCCACATCACCTCATCTACGTCACAAGCAATGTCCTCTCTGGCTATCGCTTCATTGTAATTTGGTGTTGACGCAAAATACAGGAGAGTGTTGATGTACTGATGCGGTTGATGTTACTGAATGTTGTATTATCAGCAATGATTTGCTCTTGTAGTTGATGTAGGTGGATGGTGTTGCTGGCCAAGACAATATTGACAATCGCCAATTCTTGTCCATGGATGAACAGGCGCTGCCTTCCACCCTAAGATGGTAGTCTGGCAGTTCTATAGAAAATGCAAGAACATAGTCATTGGTTAGGATATTTTTTACATGTACTGTACTATCATACTGTGCCCAGAATCCTCAAAACTGCAGTACATGTTCTATACAGCAATATACCTATTATTTTGTTTCACTAAGGAGCATAGACCTACTACGTATTGAGTATTCTACTGTGATGCAGAATGTACATGGGTAAAGTCTAGTGTAGACAATAAACTGTAAGACATACCTGTTCTCCAGTCTAAAGGTCCGTATTATGGCTGCTACTGTGTAGCGACTCAGGTTGGGCTGTACTCTAAGCCCAACCTCCCTCATCGTCAGGCCATGATTTATGACGTGGTCCACCAAAGTGGCCCTGATATTGTCAGAGATAGTAGTAGGTCCCCTTCTTGGTTCTCATCGTCGTCGTCCTCCTACTCCTCCTCCTTCTCGTCCTCTTTGTCTTCCTACTCCTCTTATTCCTCATCCTCCTCCTGGTCCTCCTCTTCTTCTTACTCTTACTCCTCTTCCTCTTTGTCTTCCTACTTGTCGTCGTCGTCGTCGTCATCTTCCTCCTCCTCCTCCCGCTCCCATCACCTCCATGTTTCCAAAGTTCTCACAAAAGAAGCAAGCTTACCTGAGGTCTATTTGTAGGACTAAGGATCCGACTGATTGGTGTTCAATTACTGTATAAGTGTCTTCATGTGTGCAGCTGGTATGTTTTGTACTTGCAACAGAAGAGTTTACATTCTTGAACGAAGTGTGTATGAACATGTGTGTAGTGTTTTGCAATGTGTGTTTGCAGAATTGCAAACAAAATGCAAAGCTGATAAATGTGTAGGCCTACTTTTGTGTTTGGAGTATTGCTGCCTTGGTTTAATGTATGGTTACTTAAGTTAAAGTTTTGACACTTGTGTCTGAGCATTCACTTTTAGTGTGTAAGCAATCGGAAAAAACTGTAACAGACCTAAAAAAGACACTTGAACAGCTAAGTGGCACAGTGGAAAGGAAGCTAGATAAAATAGGGGATATCATATATGATTATGAAAAGGAGAGATTTCGACTGTGGAGAAACTTAAAAAAATCCAGGTGGAACCAAGAAAATCGAGGAGGCAACAAGAGATCGACAAGCTAGTAAAAGAAAGAACGCTATTTAAAAAGCAATGGTTCTGAATCAGAAAAGGTAGGCATTAGAGACTTGCAGGACAGCTTAAAGAAGTGGTTGTCAACATTGAGGAGAGCCGAGAACCTACAAAGAAACCGAAAGAAGAAAAAACGAGCAAGGAATCAATTCTACAAAGACCCCTTCAAGTTTACTAAGTCCTTGTTCAACAAAGCAAAAGACGAAACGCTTAAAACAATCAAACAGGAACTGGAGTCCCTCCTAAAAGAAACTCACACAGATGAGAAAATGCATGAGGCATTCACAGTTGCCGCAGATATTCCACCAATTGAGGACCCAGTAGAGCAAATGGACACCAGCCCTCCAAAATGGAAAGAGGTGGAAAATGTGCAAGAGCAGCATCGGCACCAGGACCTAACGGAGTACCTTACAGACTGTATAAAAACGCACCTGATGTCCTACGTTTCCTTTGGAAACTACTGAAGCTAGCATTGGAAAAACAAATCATTCCCAGATCGTGGCGTCGAGCCAGAGGAGTACTGATTCCGAAAGAGAAAGATTCTAGTGACATTGGCGAGTTCAGACCAATTTGCTTGCTTAATGTGAAGGGGGAAATATTTTTTTGCATAGTAGCACAAAGACCGAGCGAATACCTTACAAAGAACAAGTTAATAGATCCCTCAGTACAGAAACAGGCATATCAGGCTTCTCCGGGTGTCTGGAGCATACTAGCATGATTTGGCACCAAATTCAATTGGCAAAACTCGAGAGAAAGGACCTTCATGTCATTTTTCTGGACTTGGCAAACGCATTTGGGTCTGTGCCCCACAAGCTCAAATTTAAACCTGTTAAAGGCATACTTTCAGGACATTCAATTGTGTTCTATTACAGTCGATACATTTGACTCCTCTCTATGGGAAACGCTCTTAGAGCGTCAATCATTCACTGAACACTTACACCACAGCGTCTTGTAATCAACAAGGCTCGTGAGACTTTAAGGGTCACGCGAACCCGCGTCAGCTACTCTATAAATACAGTAGCAGACCCATCTCACTCCAGATTTGAATCTAGTCATCATTCAGCCATGGGGCAGACTTTGGAGAGGAGTCTCACTCCTCATCTTATTAGAACCTGGGTGATATACATAACCCCTATTACAGTCGATACGTTCGACTCCTCTCTATGGGAGACGTTGTACCACAACGCCCCATAGGTCGTGAACATCGAACATTCAGCCAGGTGTGAACGTTAACGTGTCCTCCTGTCTAGTGAACCTTATCTGTCTGTTTGGTCAGAGGATTTTCTCCTTGCTAGCAAGGTAAGAAGGTTTTCTCTTGCCTTCGGCGATTCTTCTGCTTTCCGTTGCGCTACTTAACGTAGCACCACAGCAGGCGAGGTTTCTAGCTCCCGGTGGCGAACTAATTCCTTTCCATCGTGCCTGTTAGCCACTTCGTTCCTCCTCTGAGTTTTCGTTGTGTTTTTTCAGCACGTTTTTTTCCTTTCTGTAAGTTAGCAGGTCGTGCTCCGTTTTCGAACGTGTGCCTTGCTGTTTTCTATCAGTCCAAGGCCTACGGGGCATCGCTAACCGCATAGCTAGCTACTGATAGGCTACGTGTGTGGTGGCTAACTTGCAAACAGCCGGTGCCCCGTTTTCGAACGTGTGCCTTGCAGTTTTTTGGTTATAGTCGTAACTGTGGTTAGTTTCCCCTGTTTTGCCTACGGGCCTGCGGGGTATCGCTAACCGCTAAGTTACTGCTAGGCTACACCTAAGCTAGCGCCCACGTGGTGCCTAGCTAGCAAACGGCCTCCTCGGTACCTCACCTCCTGTTGCTTCGGTGACCTCGTGGGGTGTTAGTTAACAGCCTGTGCCCCGTTATTGAACGTGTGCTTTGCTGTTTTCTGGTTACAGTCGTAACCGTGGTTAGTTTCTCCAGTTTTTCCTACGGGCCTGCGGGGTATCGCTAACCGCTAAGTTACTGCTAGGCTACACCTAAGCTAGCGCCCACGTGGTGCCTAGCTAGCAAACGGCCTCCTTGGTACCTCACCTCCTGTTGCTTTGGTGACCTTGTGGGGTGTTAGTTAACAGCCTGTGCCCCGTTTTCCAACGTGTGCCTTGCTGTTTCTATCAGACAGAGTGTGTAGTAGAGAGGTGGTTATAGTCTCCCCGTTTTGTCTGCGGGCCTACAGGGTACCTCTAGCTACTTACCTAGCTACTGCTAAGCCTCGCGTTGTCGACGACCTGGCTGCTCTGAGCTAGCAAAGTCGTGCGCCTCTACCTGGTTAGCTTGATTGGCTTGGGCTGTCGTCCCCCCTACCCAGTAGTGGGATGTCGACGTCCAAGGGGGCTAAAAAGAAGAGGCAGAGTGCTGCCGCTCTTCTGCCTGTTGAGGCTTCCCCTCCAAGCGGAGACGAGCAGAGGAGTGGCAGCGCAGATGGGCAGGTCCATGGCAGCTACGGTGGTGCCGCAACGTTCTGTCTGGTTGGACGTTGCTAGGACCCCGCTTAGAGAGAGGGCTGCTTTCCTCGACGAGCAGTTGGACCCTGCTGGGCTCTTTGACGCCTCGGTGGGGAAGCTGACGGCCCGAATGGAGCAGTGGAAGTCGACAGGGGAGGCCCTGTCCGCACTGCTCCCATCTCAGCCTGAGAAAAAGGCGAAGCCTTACCCCCTCCCATCCGGGGAGGCGTGGGCTTCACCTGCTCGCCCTCCACGTGCTGCCCCCAGGTTTCTCCTACACAGGCGCCTGTGGGGTTCCAACGCGATCGACCATGGGCAAAGAATCTGTTCGCACCAAAGGTCCCAGTCTGACTCCTCCCGAGGGAAGAAGCAGCAGCGGCCCTGATACAGGGAATATCCTCCTGTCGGTGTAGACTCGGACCCCGTTGACTACACGGGCAGTCAAGGTCCAGCTCACCATACAGTCACTGAGCTTACTGTCAGGGGTGGCACTCCATCCTCAGCCAGCTACGCCAAGTGTTATTGTTCCCCACCTATTAAAGTGTGTGTGTTCCCCTCACACTCGGGCAGCCTATGGGCGCCGAGTGTGCAGGTTAATCATATTGAACACAAATATTAACCCTCTAAAGCCTCGGCTGGGTCACACCTCTCCCCTCAAGGTTGTGGGCTCCCTAGCCGGGGGCTGCGGCTCAGTGGTGTGCATGCACCATGAGCGCATGGGTGTTACAGATTGTTGCGTGCGGGTAAAGACTCCAGTTTCGGAGCAGCCCGCCTCGGTTTGTGGGGATCATAGAGACCTTGGTGTCAGACAAGCTCGCCCCTATTCTAGCGGATGAGATATGCTCTCTCCTACAGAAAAAGGGGCTGTGAGATACGTGGCACCAACGGAGGCACACAGCGGGTTCTACTCGCGGTATTTCCTGGTGCTGAAAAGGGGGGTGTGGTGGCGGGGGGGGGTACGCCCCATCCTGGACCTGAGGCGATTAAACAGCCACTTGACTGTAGTTCAAAATCCTGATGATCAGAGGCCTCTTCTGCAATATCCGTCAGGGCGATTGGTTTGCAACCATAGACCCAAAGGATGCTTATTTTCACATTTCGGTCCTCCCCGCACAACAGGAAGTTCCTCAGGTTTGCGTTCAAAGGTCAGGTGTTCGAGCTCCAGGTTCTCCCCTTCGGACTCTCACTGGCACCCCGAACATACACAATTACCTGGACGATTGGTTATTGTCCAAATTGTGGAACAATTTGGTGTTGTTCCAATGCAACCTGGGGAATATCCTATTATTCCTCCAGGGGTTACTGGACAATGGCAGAGCCTTTTCAATGGTCAAAGTTTACCTGGCAGCTTTGTCGGCTTGCCATCTCGGCTTTAATGGAAAGACTGTTGGTGCTCACCTGCTCGTGTCTCTCTTCATGAGAGGTGTACGCAGGCTGCGCCTGGTGTCTAAACCACTCACTCCCTCCTGGGAGCTTGGGTTGGTTCTGGATGGGCTGTCTTGGGCTTGGGTTCGAGCCCATGGAGACTTGCAGTATAAAGGCGTTGTCACTTGAAACGGCTTTGTTGTTGGCCTTGGCCACCTCCAAGTGTGTCAGTGATTCACAGGCCCTCTCCATTCATCCTTTGTGTACTCAGTTTACCCCCGGAGATGCCAAGGTGACCTTAAAGCCAAACTCAGCGTTTGTGCCGAAGGTCCTGAGCATGACTTACACCTGTAACTCTATTGAGGTGCTCCGGCTCCGTCCCGATACGGATCTGCGCTCCCTGGAGTGTCTGTGCCCTGTACGCACGCTGCGCTGTTACATTGATAGGACAAGGGGATCCCGTTCCATGGATCAGTAGTTTGTCTGTTTTGCTCACCCTCCCGTGGGAAGGCGCCATCTAAAATCAGACTGGCTAAGTGGTTAGTGCAGGCTATTCAGTTAGCCTATAGCGCTATGGGACGCGCATCGCCTATGGCCATACGCGCACAATCCTCTCACGGAATTGCTTCCTCATTGGCGCTTTCCAAGGGTGTGTCCATCTTGGACATCTGTGCTGCGGCTAGCTGGGCTATGCCTCACACCTTTTTATCTTGGGAAAGACTGGGTGTGACGGCGCCCTCTCTGGCGCAGGCGGTGCTTAGTGTGGGCGATCAGGAGTGAAGGATGGACCCCCGGTCAGCAGGGGTTGTTCGATGTTTACGCCCTATGGGGTGTTGTGGTACAATGTCTCCCATAGAGAGGAGTCGAACGTATCAACTGTAATAGGGGTTATGTATATCAGCCAGGTTCTAATAAGGAGAGGCGGGAGACTCCTCTCCAAAGTCTGTCCCGTGGCTGAATGATGACTGGTTTCAAATCTGGAGTGAGATGGGTCTGCTACTGTATTTATAGATGACGTGGGTGTGCGTGACCCTTAAAGTCTCACGTGCCTTGTTGATTACAAGGCACTGTGGTATAAGTGTTCAGTGAATGATAGACGGTCTAAGAGCGTTTCCCAAAGAGGAGTCTCATTCCTCTCCTTATTAGAACCTGGGTTACATACATTACCCCTAGTTTTGATACACCGACATTTACCAAAGAATGACAACGTCTGGAGATTGGCATCATGGCCGAATGTACAATCTCACCCTTGGCATTTACTATGGCCATGGAAGTCCGGTCTTGTGCTCCGTTTCAATTGCCGTTCAACATGCCCTCGTTGACTTCCCCTTGGCACTTGCCCTGAGGGGAATCCCTGCCGCCATCTTAAGTGCCGTTCCATTAGTCTAAAAATCTGAAGTCAACTTGGTGAGATCGACCCTTGGAGGGCTGAGGGAGCGAGTGAACAACAATGGTCACTCTAGAGGTGCATATCACCCACAATGCATTGCTTTTATGCATTTGGTGCAAGAGAATACATCAATGGTTAGGTGGCAGTAATGCACGTAAAACCCCAGTTGCTCACCACCGAAGGAGAATATTGATAAATAGATGAAGATATCATAAACCCCTAGCAATAAAAGTTAGGGTAATCATGATACATATCACAAACAGAAAAACATTTTTATTTAGTAGAAACTGACAGCTGATTGCTCAAGCCTCATTTAAACGAGTATGTACGTATCTCCGATGATTTGTAAAAAGCTATAACTGGCAGTCGATCAATGACAGTTTGGGCTGAAAGTGTACATGGGCAGGTTTGTTCCATTTAAATCCCCCGACCACTTTCCCTCTGTTCTCCAAGTGGCCTCCGCGTGACTTATGCTGTTACGTCGTACCAAGGGCTGAGGGTAAGTGGAATTGAAGTACAATTGATACGCAGTTTTGGTCTCGAGACCGCATTCAATGCGCGGAGGTCTCTTTGGTCTCGGTCTTGACTCGATCTCGGACCTATTCTCAGTCCTGACTTTAACAAAAAAATGAATCTAAACAGTCGAGATAAATACTAAATATGGCCTATGGAAATATATATTTTCTCACAAATATCACAATCAACACTATACTAAAGCATAGGCAATTTTAGACCCTTTTTAGGGCTCCTCAAGCTAATTCTCTCTCAGCACCCCTAAAATATAAGTCAATTATTATTTTTCAAATCCTTCTTAGCCTTCATGCTAGATTTTGCAAACTTGTATAGTAGAACAATTACAGGTTCAAAGGGCTAGTTCTTACCATGGCTTGACAAATAACCTATTCGTATCTGAACGGCTGTGCATCATTTCCAAGAAGCCAAAAGTGCTGCGCTCGTCAATGTCATTATTTTGTCAGCCGGCCAATCAAAATCGATTAAAGGTGGGACTAAAACATTCACGTACTAGCGATTTCAGAATTCCAGGAGCTGTACAATCAAACATTCAAACGGTCCTTTTTAAACATTAATCAGTTGTACAACACAGTATTTCAGTGAACGTCAGAAATGTTAGAGACAATACTAAAGATGAAAACAAAAATACACATGCCAAAATGCTGACCGACATATAATACATAAGTATAAAAGATAATATAGCTATATTACTCTATATGGCAATTGTAAATAACCATTTTTTCAACCTGCCGGTCTTGGTCTTGTCTCGGTCTCGACCCCCACGGTCTCGGTCTTGTCTCGGTCTCGACCCCCCTCCCCTCCCCCTGGTCTTGGTCTTGTCTCCGTCTTGACCCCCCTAGTCTTGGTCTTGCCTTGATCTCGACAGCTCTGAATCCGAGCATCAAAATGGGTCGTCGGTGGGCAAAAGGGCAGGATAACGCCTCCCTCCCTCTCGAGCATACATGGATGACATGACAATATTGACGACAACTGCTCCTTATACTAAAAGACTACTAAGCAAACATAATGATAACCTTAAACGGGCTAGAATGAAAATAAAACCAAGCAAAAAAACTTTGCAACAAAATTTTCTTCATAGATGAGGAACTAATTCCAACTGTGATCGAAAAGCCTGTCAAAAGTCTCGGAAAATGGTACAATGCCACCTTTAAAGACTCGGAATTAAGGATAGAAGGATAGAATTAAGGATAGAATTGAACAGAGGCCTAGAGAGCATTGAGAAGTCAGGGTTGCCAGAAAAGCTAAAACCATGGTGCCTACAGTTTGGACTTCTACCCCGGCTCATGTGGCCATTGACAGTGTATTATATACCCATCACTAAAGTTGATGGAGCTGCCGCTTACCAGGCTTACAGACGAATTTAAGTGCACTAAAGTTAGATTAGAAATGACACTTACGGAATCCCGAGATAGTATAGTAAGAAAAGCAGCACCCACATTAGCAACAGGACGGAAATGGAATCCAAAAGAGGCAGTGCTGCAGAAAAAAGCAGCCCTTAAACATACTGAAACAGTAGGGCAAATACAACATGGACGAGGAGGATTTGGACTTGGCACAAATAAACAGAGATGGTCAAAATCAACCCATTTGGAACAACGCAAATTAGTGATTGAATAGATACGTAATCATGAGGAAGCAGTAAGGAGCTAAAAACTGTCTCACAAGCCAAGCAAGGGCGATGGATGAACTGGGAAAGTGTAGAGCAGAGGAATATTACCTCGAAGGACTTGTGAGGAATGGAATCCACAAGAATTAGCTTCATTGTTAGTGCAACCTATGACGTACTACCAACACCTACAAATCTTAGCCAATGGGTAGGTGAGGATCCAACATGCCCCCTCTGTGGGGGGACGGCTAATCTCAAACACATAATGTCTGGATGCAAGACGAGCCTTACTCAAGGAAGATATACCTGGCGCCACAATCAAGTACTAAAATGCTTGGCGGAAGCAATAGAGCATAGGCGCTCAACAGTTAATGCCCTGCCCATTGGAGCAGAGGGCAACATGCACCACATTCGCTTTGTCAGGGAGGGAGTTCTGGGAAGGACGAGTTACAGGCCAAAACAAAGCTCAGGGCAGCTGAGGAGAGCATGTGATTGGAAAATGCTTACTGATGTTGGCCAATAACCGAGTCCCATCAGAGATTGCAACAACCAACTTAGGATCAGACTTATTACTCTGGTCCAACACACAGCAAATTGTTTATTGTATAGAGCTAACAGTCCCGTGGGAAGAAGCAATAGACGAGGCATACGAAAGAAAGAAACTCCGCTATAGCGAATTAGCAGTTGAGGCAGAACAGCGAGGTTGGAGAACAAAGGTGTGTCCTGTGGAAGTTGGACGTCGTGGATTTGTGGCACTATCAACAGCAAACTACTTAAAGAGTTAGGGATCTGCAGCAAATAATTGCACCAGACCATAAAAGCTATGTCAGATATAGCAGAAAGAAGTAGCCAGTGGCTTAAAAGGAAGGATCCTCTATGGGCACAAAAGTAAAGAACATCATGTTGAAAAAACAAAAAAAGTGGTTTAAAAGGTAAGCCTTTCCTGCAGAGCGTCATTTACAAAGCTCGCAGGAACAGAGTAGGGAAAGATTATCTTCTTTTCTGGTGGTAAGTATCCCTATAGAGTTGGCAGAAAGCGCCTGAGGAATAGGTAATGGGGATATCTCTCAGCTTAATAAACTACTTTTTGTAATATATGTCCGTGACGAGAGCGGATATAGAGGGGGGTGGCTCTGAGACATCATTGTTCACCGTTAAGCCTTCAGGAGGTGTCATGGGCTCAAATGAACAAAACATTCACAGGGTCCCCATTTGAAGACCCCAATGACATATTCGCTCTCAACCAAAGTCCATTCTAAAACATTGGCTTTTGAAGTGCTCATCTTGGAGTATGGCATCATGGATATTATAACATCCTATCTTGTGTATACTGAAGAAAGAAAAAAAAAAATCATTATAATTATTATTACTGTAGAGTACATATACAGTAGGGGCTTTCAATAAACACCCACTCTAGTGTTAGATTACATCTCAGGTTTGGATATGAAATCTTTCAGTCTTTCATGTGTACTTCATAATGGCATGTTTCGGAAAGGTATGGTAATGTTTGGCCTAAAATATATAACACGCTTCCCATGATGCAGATAGCCCCCCAGGTTAACCACTTGGCGTCACTGTGCTTTTAAAAGCTTGCAGTCTTACCACAGACCTTTGCCAGCCCACATCTCAACAGAAGCATGCAATGCTAATCGAGACAGAAATAGTATGGGAGAGGGATTTGTTTTATCAAGGCTGGATCAGAAGTAATGGATCTAGCACAGCGTTAATATCTAAAAGTGTACAAGAACTTGAAGTTATTCAGTTAATAGAAATTAAATTATATTTAAAAATGAATCTAACAGATAACATGCATACATTGCTTGTCCATTGTTAACATCAACGACACTTTTCAAACTAAGAACAGGAGAAAAACCAAAACTCATCACTTAGAATGTATTCCATTTCAGATGGAATAGAGATGCTTACAATTAAAAACATTTAGAACCAGTCACATTTTGTAACCTCCAAGAACACAAATCCAAATAATCAAATCCAGGCCTTTAGAGGCCTGCAATTCAGTAAGCTAAGCTTAGTCAAGCACCATTTACTAGGCCCAGCTCAGATGGTAGCCTGCAGAGAAGCTTAGTTGCATCCAGCAAAGACGGTGTCCTGCAGACCGGCAGCTTAGACCAGACAGTGTTCTAAGTGGACCAGGAGCTCTCGGTGATGACTTGTAGGGTACAGGGCCAGGCAGCTGGGGCATTCCAGGAAACTCTCATCCAGCTGGTTGAGGTGGCATGGTGGAGATGCAACACTCTCTCTGGGGGGCTTGGAGGGCAGTGCTCTGCTGTGAGCAATAGCTTCTCTGGGGCTCGAGTCACATTTCTCTTTCTAAGATCCAAGATAGTAAGAGTGGGATACATAAGTTAAAACAAACAAAAATGTGAAAATGATGTACTAATGCTAAACTATATTTGATGCGATATCTTTTGCGACCTCTCATAATTAGGACAGCATTTTGTACCAGCACCTTTTAATTCCCAACCAACCTTTAAATCCAGCTTAGCCACGTGGTCTTTTGCTTTACGAAGCTCCCTCAAGACTTTGTGCAGCTGCTTCTGTAAATACTGGCAGTCTCGTTTCTCATCTTCCAGATCTTTGGAAGACACCTGGATCTAAAGTAGTTAAAAAAGAATGCAGTTTCTAAAGAAGCTGTTACTGTCACTGCTCTCTGTGAGTGATGGTAATATGAAATAATAATAATATTAATAATAATAACAATAATAAACACATTTATTTGTATTGCACTTCTCTTAAAGGGATACTGCAGGGATTTTCTGTAAAGACAGTGCCATGTTAATCTCTCAAATTTTTACGCCGATAGGTCACCATTTCCTACCGCTTGGCGTAAAATGTGCAAGTTGAAGAACAGGATTTGAATTCCCCTGTCAATGAGGAAAATGGGACCGAGGTAATGCAACTGTGCTATGATGTCGCCAAGATCGAGAATCTTAGAATCATTCATGTTGAATTCTCCGGCATTTCAGGGCAGACTTCAAAACGTTTATTTTCTAATAAGAAAATAAATTTAACCATCTAGCTAAATATCATTGGTCAAACTTGCAACAATTGATACGCTGCTGCTATGTTGGAATTTCTCGTTAAAGGCTGTAGACATGGGTAAATGTAGTGTGACGACATTCCAGCTAGTTGGCTGAGCTAACTGGGAAAGGAGGGCTCGTCAGCAACAATGTGGCACACCTGGGCATCAGGGCTCTGGAGCCTATTAATCATGACCACATCTGTGCTATCACTGCAGACTGGCTCCACCACGTTCTTAGTTTTCAGTGACTATTCTTGTACACTATATAAGAAAGTAGGATGGTATTTTCTTTATGAAAGGAGAGAAAAACATTGTCTCTTATTTACAAGGCATTGCTGGGCAGGTTGCGTCTTTACCTTACTTCCCTTTTAAAGCACAAATACAGTAGTCATAGGACACACTCGGAGGACTGTATAACCCCTGAAAGCTCAAAAGTGAAAACAGAACTTGGAAAATTGCTATGCTAAAATTGCTATGCTAAAAATATGCTTTCAGTTTTTTTGCCTGGTTTGAAAATAAATCCCTGTGTTTCGGATATAAATGGATATGGTAGTTGAAAAGCGTTGTTTTGGTTGAAACTTAAATATTGTACTATATTGTAAATATTGTAACACATTTTTATTATTTGCTCATTTTAAACAGTTTATTTAATTTTTGTAATGTATTTATACAGTACTGTGCTTCAGTTTTAGGCAGGGGATGCTGTTTTGACGGCAAAAAGGTGGTCACACCCAATGTTGATTTGATATACATTTTCTTTTCACTCACTTTGTATTTTATTAATTGATACAAAAATAAACAATTAGCGTTCATATTTTTATTTAAAGCATTTTTACTTTAAAGCATTTTTGTTTGTATGTGCCTAAAACTTTTGCACAGTACTGCATATTCTGCCTAGGGCACTGCTTGAAAATATACCTAATCTCAGTTGGTTATAAAATAAGTATATGTAAACCACATGTGAGAACTATTTACTAGGACACGCTCGCTCACAGGACTATATAACCATTGGAAGCCGCAAAGTGATCACAGAACTTGTTAAATCAGCTTTCAGTTTTTTTGCCTCGGATAAAAGGAACAAGATTCAACAGGCATTGAAATTAGAGCAGTTTTTTTTCTGTTTAAACTTCTGTTTAAACAATTTAAACTTTTGCAGGAGGATTTTGGAGGTTAAAAGTGTTCTTGTTTTGGTTGAAACTTTAATATTGTAATGTATTGTAAATGTTGTATTGTACATTTTTAAGGGTCCTAGCCCGAAGGGCGTAGACCCTTATAGTTATTGTACTGGTTTATTCTTCCCTATTATTATTAAGGTTCCTAGCCTGAAAGGCGTAGAACCTTATAGTGATAGTGCCGGTTTATTGTACTTCTCTATTATTATTAAGGGTCCTAGCCCGAAGGGCGTAGACCCTTATAGTTATTGTATTGGTTTATTCTTCCCTATTATTATTATTATTTTTATTAATAAGGGTCCACGCCCTAAGGGCGTAGACCCTTATAGTTATTATATTGGTTTATTCTTCCTTATTATTATTATTAAAGGTCCTAGCCCTAAGGGCGTAGACCCTTATTGTTATTGTATTGGTTTATTCTTTCCGATAATTATTATTAAGGTTCCTAGCCTGAAAGGCGTAGAACCTTATAGTTATTGTACCGGTTTATTGTACTTCTCTATTATTATTATTAAGGGTCCTAGCCCGAAGGGCGTAGACCCTTATAGTTACTGTATTGGTATATTCTTCCCTATTATTACTAAGGGTCCTAGCCCGAAGGGCGTAGACCCTTATTGTTATTGTATTGGTTTATTCTTCCCTATTATTAAGGGTCCTAGCCCAAAAGGCGTAGAACCTTATAGTTATTGTACCGGTTTATTGTACTTCTCTATTATTATTATTATTATAATAATAATAATAATAATAATTATTATTATTATTATTAAGGGTCCTAGCCCTAAGGGCGTAGACCCTTATTCTTATTGTATTGGTTTATTCTTCCTTATTATTAAGGGTCCTAGCCCTAAGGGCGTAGACCCTTATTGTTATTGTATTGGTTTATTCTTCCCTATTATTATTATTATTAAGGGTCCTAGCCCTAAGGGTGTAGACCCTTATAGTTTTTGTATTGGTTTATTCTTCCCTATTATTATTATTAAGGTTCCTAGCCTGAAAGGCGTAGAACTTTATAGTTATTGTACCGGTTTATTGTACTTCTCTATTATTATTATTAAGGTTCCTAGCCTGAAAGGCATAGAACCTTATAGTGATTGTACCGGATTATTGTACTTCTCTATTATTATTATTAAGGTTCCTAGCCTGAAAGGCGTAGAACCTTATAGTTATTGTACCGGTTTATTGTACTTCTCTATTATTATTATTATTATTATTAAGGTTCCTAGCCTGAAAGGCGTAGAACCTTATAGTTATTGTACCGGTTTATTGTACTTCTCTACTATTATTATTAAGGTTCCTAGCCTGAAAGGCGTAGAACCTTATAGTTATAGTACCGGTTTATTGTACTTCTATATTATTAAGGTTCCTAGCCTGAAAGGCGTATAACCTTATAGTTATTGTACCAGTTTATTGTACTTCTCTATTATTATTAAGGTTCCTAGCCTGAAAGGCGTAGAACCTTATAGTGATTGTATCGGTTTATTGTACTTCTCTATCATTAAGGGTCCTAGCCCAAAGGGCATAGACCCTTATTGTTATTGTTTTTGTTTATTCTTCCCTATTATTATTATCAAGGGTCCTAGCCCTAAGGGCGTAGACCCTTATTAGGTGGCCGGCTGGTACAGCCGGGCAACTATTGTAATTGTTAGTTTTATTCTTATTCTTATTATAATTATTCCCCCAAATATCCTACTTCCCATGGTTAAAAATGCATCAAATTTGGCACACATGTCCAGGTTCTCTCAAAACTACAACCCATGCCATGCCGTCTCATTCTTCCTGTTGTTGGTACAATTTTTCATATCAGACTAAGAGACGTTCTTAGATTTATTCTTAGCTGGCTTACCAAATTTATTTACGAGCTGGGGGTCAACCCCGCGCATGTCAGACATCTTTGTACTTGAAGAAATTTGACAAATCAAGATAACGCTGCGTCGGGTTTAACTCCCAGCATGCCTGGCGAGTAACTCTTTATTGTTATGTACAGTATAGGATATCTTAATGTTTTGTTCTTATCACGTTTATGTTTCCTTGTTATCATGTTTTTGTAAAGAGTTATGAAGTGTTGTAAACGCAGATATCGGTTTGTGCTTTAGTTAGATGTGACACCATGACTGTGTATGGTGTGTCTGTGAATAAAGTCAGAGCATGGCTGCCACTAATTGGTAACAGCTTGTCGCTTTTTAATGACACGTTGCGATTGAGTCTGCTCACGAACGAGTCTGCTCATTTGAGTTAGAAGTCTTGATTAAATGACAAGACATCTTCTGAGAGGCAGAAATAGAACAGTGTAAATTTATCAAAGACACTAATTGTAGTGTAGGTTGTGGGTGGCCCATGTCCCCTGTTTCCAGAAAGTTCTATGACCATTCCACCCAAATGTTCTTTTTCTAAAGTTTCATAATTATTACGTTTAAAGTATTATGAGAGAACCCGAAGAAATTTGTGCAGAAAACATGAAAATTGCTGTTTGTGTTAAGTTTAATTATTATTATTCCCCCAAATATCCTACTTCCCATGGTTAAAAATGTACCAAATTTGGCACACATGCCCAGGTCCTCTCAAAATTACAACCCATGCCATGCCGTCTCATTGTTCCTGTTGGTGGCATCAGGCCTGGCAATCAGAAAAAATAGACCATTAGGGTTATAGCTCTGAAAATTGCCCATTGCAGTGAGATAAAACTTTCATATGCTGGCACCCATTACAAATGATGAAGTCCATTACTCAGTTTTTTTCAAAAACTGGTGGTCTACTCAAAGTGTATAAGTCCAAAACCATAAATCCAAATCACATCAAAGTTTCAGGATATTATCTTCGGACTCTCAACATTAACTGTATTGAATATCTTGTTGATTGCTGAAAAACTGAGTCCACAACACATCAAAATGTATTACTGTAAACACTACTGTACATTCACTTTGTCATATCTCACTGGTTCATTAAAAAATCTATGTTAAAAAAAATAGATAAACATCCAAAGACCAATATCATGAAGCATTTAAAATTTCAGAACTCTATCTAGAAAACTAAATTTTTTATAAATATCTGAGTTTAGTCGTTTTTTGGTTGGATTTGACACTTTGACACTTGAACTATTTGAAACAACTCCTCCAAGACCGTACAACCAAATTACACCAAAATCGCTGTATATCATCCTCAGATGGCCTAGTTTAAAAACAAAACCAAGCGTGTGGATACATTAGAAACCGAGCTCACAGTGCATAAAAATGTACTACTGTAAACAGTACTGTACATTTCGATTTTTAACTGCTGCAATATTGGACCAATTTATATCATACATCTATACAATATTTGTATTAGGATTCACATCACGATTTAAAGTTTAAAAAAATGTACCTTGAAAACTGCCTTTTTTATAAATAGCGAAGTTTAGTTGATTATTGTTTGGATTTGAACTAACTCCTCTGAAACCATAAAACCAAATTAACTCAAATTCGCTGTACATCATCCTCAGATGGTCTACTTTACACACAAAACCAAGCTTGGCGATACAGTCATAATTGAGCTCACACTGCACAAAAATGCATTTCTCTAAGTTATTAAGCAGTAGTAGCATGTAGGCCTATTAGTGCGTTAACGCATATATCTTTTAATGAGTTAAAGCAATTAGTTTGAACGCCACTAGTAGGCTAGTTTCTTTTTCCCCCACATAGCAGTGGACACAGTGTCGGATCCGCCCTCATGTGGCAGTGGGCGGGAATCTTCTTGCAACCGTGACTGTTGTTGCGTCTTATTGAGTAACCTCGTTCAAACATTGTCACATTATCATCCTTTTACCAAAAGACACATAGCAATGTGACAAGCTGCTACAATGCCACTTTTGTTGTATGAGATACAAGCAGTAGTGGTGTTACTGTGTAAGTTTGTAGCCATAAATAGCGATTATGTGGCGAGGTGTCAGATCGATAGTGCGGAGCAGATATTTGTCATATCAGACAAAGAGAGGTTTATACGTTCTTAGATTAGTTCTTAGCTGGATTACAAAATGTATTTTGGAGCTGAGGGTCACAACCGTGCAAGGCAGACATCTGTGTACTTGAAGAAACATGATGTAATGTAGCGTCGGGTGTAAAACTTTTATTGTTGTGCTCTTTTATTGATAGTGCTCTTAATGTTTCCTTGTTATCATGTTAATGCATCCTTGTTGTTTATAACATGTTTTTGTAAAGAGTTATGAAGTCCTGCAAATGCAGATATCGGTTTGTACTTTTGTTAGATGTGACACCGTGACCGTGTATGGTGTGTCTGTGAATAAGGTCAGAGCATGTCACATCTGTGTATGTGTGCTGTTTAAGTGAATGTTGGTAACGAAATAGGTGAGCAGACGTTGCAATCTGCTGAGCATACCCAAGTCAGTTAGACTTTTCAGTCTTGTGACAGGGCAAGAGAGTCTTTTTGAGTAACCTCATTTAAACATTGTCAGATTTAAATGTATGATTGCTGTTACCAGAAAATTCATAGATGCAGCGCAAGCAGCTCTAAGGCGATTTTTGTTGTTGTGTGAGATGCAATCAGTAGGCCTAGGTGTTATTGTGTAATTCTATAGCTATTTATAAGGATTAAGTGAGGAGGTGTCAAATCAACATTACAAAGCAGATATTTGTCATATCAGACAAAGAGACGTTCTTAGATTTATTCTTAGCTGGATTACCGAATTTATTATGGAGCTGGGGGTCAACCCCGCGCATGGCAGACATCTTTGTACTCTAAGAAATTTGACTAATTAAGATAACGTTGCGTCGGGTTTAACTCCCAGCATGCCTGGTGAGTAACTCTTTATTGTACAGTATAGGATAGCTTAATGTTTTGTTATCACGTTTATGTTTCCTTGTTATCATGTTTATGTAAAGAGTTATGCAGTGTTGTAAACGCAGATATCGGTTTGTACTTTAGTTAGATGTGACACCGTGACTGTGTATGGTGTGTCTGTGAATAATGTCAGAGCATGTCTCCTCCCTTGCAAATGTGCGCTGTTAAAGTGAATACTGTTGGTGAAATAGGTTGATATACGTTGTCCCCTGTTGAGCATACCAATGTCAATTGTAGTGCTCGATCTTGTTACAGGGCGTGAATCTTCATAAGTATACTAATTTAAACATTGTCAGATTTAAATTTATGATTGCTAATACCAATTTAAATTAAATGAAAAAATTTCAGAGATAGATCAACAGCAGAACCGTTTTGACACCAAGCAGCTCCAATCTGACTTTTTTGTTGTGTGAGCTGTCAGTAGATAAAGCGTTATTGTGTAAATCTATAGCCTTTTATAATGATTAAGTGAGGAGGGGTCAAATCAACATTACAAAGCAGATATTTGTACTTTCTTATTGTTCTTTTTTTCCTGTAATAAATTTTTCATAGCCAGCCACCGCTTACACTGCTTGCAGTTATATTTGTTATTGTATTGGTTTATTCTTCCCTATTATTATTCTTATTCTTATTCTTCTTCTTCTTCTTCTTATTATTATTATTATTATTATTATTATTATTAAGTGTCCTAGCCCTAAGGGCGTAGACCCTTATAGTTACTGTATTGGTTTATTCTTCCCTATTAATATTATTATTATTATTAAGGGTCCTAGCCCGAAGGGCGTAGACCCTTATAGTTATTGTATTGGTTTATTCTTCCCTATTTTTATTATTATTAAGGGTCCTAGCCCGAAGGGCGTAGACCCTTATAGTTTTTGTATTGGTTTATTCTTCCCTATTATTATTAAGGTTCCTAGCCTGAAAAGCGTAGAACCTTATAGTTATTGTACCGGTTTATTGTACTTCTCTATTATTATTATTATTATTATTACGGTTCCTAGCCTGAAAGGCGTAGAACCTTATAGTTATTGTACCGGTTTATTGTACTTCTCTATTATTAAGGTTCCTAGCCTGAAAGGCGTAGAACCTTATAGTTATAGTACCGGTTTATTGTACTTCTCTATTATTAAGGTTCCTAGCCTGATAGGCGTAGAACCTTATAGTGATTGTACCGGTTTATTCTACTTCTCTATTATTAAGGTTCCTAGCCTGAAAGGCGTAGAACCTTATAGTGATTGTACCGGTTTATTGTACTTCTCTATTATTATTATTATTATTAAGGTTCCTAGCCTGAAAGGCGTAGAACCTTATAGTGATTGTACCGGTTTATTGTACTTCTCTATTATTAAGGTTCCTAGCCTGAAAGGCGTAGAACCTTATAGTTATTGTACCGGTTTATTGTACTTCTCTATTATTATTAAGATTCCTAGCCTGAAAGGCGTAGAACCTTATAGTGATTGTACCGGTTTATTGTACTTCTCTATTATTATTATTAAGGTTCCTAGCCTGAAAGGCGTAGAACCTTATAGTTATTGTACCGGTTTATTGTACTTCTCTATTATTATTATTATTATTATTATTATTATTATTAATAATAATGTTTTCCTGAAAGGCCGTCATAAGTATACTAATTTAAACATTGTCAGATTTAAATCAGATGAAAGGCGTAGAACCTTATAGTGATTGTACCGGTTTATTGTACTTCTCTATTATTATTAAGGTTCCTAGCCTGAAAGGCGTAGAACCTTATAGTGACTGTACCGGTTTATTGTACTTCTCTATTATTAAGGTTCCTAGCCTGAAAGGCGTAGAACCTTATAGTGATTGTACCGGTTTATTGTACTTCTCTATTATTATTATTATTATTATTAAGGTTCCTAGCCTGAAAGGCGTAGAACCTTATAGTGATTGTACCGGTTTATTGTACTTCTCTATTATTATTAAGGTTCCTAGCCTGAAAGGCGTAGAACCTTATAGTAATTGTACCGGTTTATTGTACTTCTCTATTATTAAGGTTCCTAGCTTGAAAGGCGTAGAACCTTATAGTTATTGTACCGGTTTATTGTACTTCTCTATTATTAAGGTTCCTAGCCTGAAAGGCGTAGAACCTTATAGTGATTGTACCGGTTTATTGTACTTCTCTATTATTATTAAGGTTCCTAGCCTGAAAGGCGTAGAACCTTATAGTGATTGTACCGGTTTATTGTACTTCTCTATTATTATTATTAAGGTTCCTAGCCTGAAAGGCGTTGAACCTTATAGTGATTGTACCGGTTTATTGTACTTCTCTATTATTATTATTAAGGTTCCTAGCCTGAAAGGCGTAGAACCTTATAGTTATTGTACCGGTTTATTCTACTTCTCTATTATTAAGGTTCCTAGCCTGAAAGGCGTAGAACCTTATAGTGATTGTACCGGTTTATTGTACTTCTCTATTATTATTAAGGTTCCTAGCCTGAAAGGCGTAGAACCTTATAGTGATTGTACCGGTTTATTGTACTTCTCTATTATTAAGGTTCCTAGCCTGAAAGGCGTAGAACCTTATAGTTATTGTACCGGTTTATTGTACTTCTCTATTATTATTAAGATTCCTAGCCTGAAAGGCGTAGAACCTTATAGTGATTGTACCGGTTTATTGTACTTCTCTATTATTATTATTAAGGTTCCTAGCCTGAAAGGCGTATAACCTTATAGTTATTGTACCGGTTTATTGTACTTCTCTATTATTATTATTATTATTATTATTATTATTATTATTATTATTATTATTAATAATAATGTTTTCCTGCCGTCGCTCAATTTCCCGTGAGCTGCTGTATGTCAGAGACTTCAAACTTTGCAGGCTGGTTGGTACCGCTAACCGCTCCTCCCAAACCCAAGATGACACCAGTTGACCCCTTGGTGGCGCTATAACAAGTGATCCAAATTTCAAACTTTGAAAGGCCATATCTCACACACCATGTAACAGAGTCACCAAATGTGGGTCACAGGTCCATCTCCACATGATGAACAGAGGTCTGGGTAGATTTTCCGCCATTTTGGATTTTGTGAAAAACACTTAAATGAATAGAACTTTTGATCTGTTTGTCCAATCTGCACCAAACTTGGTATGTACGATCAATGGACCACGATATGCATATGGTGTTTAAAGCAGCCCTACCGGCCAAAGTACGTGACCGCTACGAGCCAATTAAATGTTACGAGGGCGTGGCTTCCCACATAAATGATTATAACACAGTCAAACTCAGTCCAACCCTCATGAAACATTATACACTGTCTCTAGAGGACACATGGATCCTATTGACCTAGCCATTCTAACAGCCGCCTTTAGGGGGCGCTATAAATGCCACATATTGATATCTCTTGATGTGGATGGCCAAATATCATGAAACTTCATACATAAGGTCAAGAGTAGAGTGTAAATCAAGAAATAAAAGATGATTGTGATTGGACCAATGGTTGGCCGTGTGGGCGTGGCTTATCACAAATGCCTCTAACTCAGATAAACTCGGTCCAGTCCACATGAAATTCCTCGCACTGCTTCTTGAGGCTTATTTGCTCACATCCGCAAATCCATAATCACATCTGCCTTTAGGGGGCACTATAGAGGCCACATATTGATCTTTGTTGATGGGAAAAGGCCAAAATGGTCAGAGAATGGCATTGCTAGAGCCTTGAAACTTTGTATACTGGTGGGCAGCAGTACCAGCTACCCACAAACACAAGATGACCTCAGTTGACCTCATGGTGGCCCTATTATAGGTAAGCCAATCTTTAAACTTTGAAAGGCCACATCTCCAACACAATATGACTTAGAGTAACCAAATTCAGCTCCTAGGTCTATCTCCCTTTGATTAACAAAAAAGCCTCGGACCATAGATGTCAGCGATAACGGATTTTCGGCCATTTTGAATTTTGTGAAAAACACTTAAATTACTAGAACTTTTGATCAGTTTCTCCAATTATCACCAAACTTGGTATGTAGAATCAATGGACTATGATTTGTAAATGTTGTATTGAGAAAACCTGCCGAACAACGCATGTGACGGCTATAAGCCAATAAAATTTGAAGAAGGCGTGGCCTGTCACAAAATTCTTTATAACTGTCCAACTCAGTCCAAAACTAAAGAGCCTTCTTACACTGCCTCTAGAGGCTGATCTGGTCACTTCAGCAAAGCGGTTTACTCATCAAACATAAAGTACGGGGCGCTATAACGGCCACAAGTTTATCAGAAAAATCCCTGTGGCATTGTAAAAGGTTGTCGAATCATATTTATATGTCGTGTATATACTTGTTGCGCTTCAGTCAATCTCTCTTCCTTACTAACTTCCAGTTTGCCTCAGACAACCCCTTGACCAGCTCTAGCCTGAAAGGCGTAGAACCTTATAGTGATTGTACCGGTTTATTGTACTTCTCTATTATTATTAAGGTTCCTAGCCTGAAAGGCGTAGGAACCTTATAGTGATTGTACCGGTTTATTGTACTTCTCTATTATTAAGGTTCCTAGCCTGAAAGGCGTAGAACCTTATAGTTATTGTACCGGTTTATTGTACTTCTCTATTATTATTAAGATTCCTAGCCTGAAAGGCGTAGAACCTTATAGTGATTGTACCGGTTTATTGTACTTCTCTATTATTATTATTAAGGTTCCCAACCTGAAAGGCGTAGAACCTTATAGTTATTGTACCGGTTTATTGTACTTCTCTATTATTATTATTATTATTATTATTATTATTAATAATAATGTTTTCCTGCCGTCATAAGTATACTAATTTAAACATTGTCAGATTTAAATCAGATGAAAGGCGTAGAACCTTATAGTGATTGTACCGGTTTATTGTACTTCTCTATTATTATTAAGGTTCCTAGCCTGAAAGGCGTAGAACCTTATTGTAATTGTACCGGTTTATTGTACTTCTCTATTATTAAGGTTCCTAGCCTGAAAGACGTAGAACCTTATAGTGATTGTACCGGTTTATTGTACTTCTCTATTATTATTATTATTATTATTAAGGTTCCTAGCCTGAAAGGCGTAGAACCTTATAGTGATTGTACCGGTTTATTGTACTTCTCTATTATTATTAAGGTTCCTAGCCTGAAAGGCGTAGAACCTTATAGTAATTGTACCGGTTTATTGTACTTCTCTATTATTAAGGTTCCTAGCTTGAAAGGCGTAGAACCTTATAGTTATTGTACCGGTTTATTGTACTTCTCTATTATTAAGGTTCCTAGCATGAAAGGCGTAGAACCTTAGTGTTTGTACCGCTTTGTTATACTTCTCTATTATTATTATTACTATTATTATTATTATTATTATTAAGGTTCCTAGCCTGAAAGGCGTAGTATAGTGATTGTACCGGTTTATTGTACTTCTCTATTATTATTATTAAGGTTCCTAGCCTGAAAGGCGTGGAACCTTATAGTTATTGTACGGTTTATTCTACTTCTCTATTATTAAGGTTCCTAGCCTGAAAGTAGAACCTTATAGTGATTGTACCGGTTTATTCTACTTCTATTATTATTAAGGTTCCTAGCCTGAAAGGCGTAGAACCTTATAGTGATTGTACCGGTTTATTGTACTTCTCTATTATTCTGGTTCCTAGCCTGAAAGGCGTAGAACCTTATAGTTATTGTACCGGTTTATTGTTCTTCTCTTTTATTATTAAGATTCCTAGCCTGAAAGGCGTAGAACCTTATAGTGATTGTACCGGTTTATTGTACTTCTCTATTATTATTATTAAGGTTCCTAACCTGAAAGGCGTAGAACCTTATAGTTATTGTACCGGTTTATTGTACTTCTCTATTATTATTATTATTATTATTATTATTATTATTAATAATAATGTTTTCCTGCCGTCGCTCAATTTCCCGTGAGCTGCTGTATGTCAGAGACTTCAAACTTTGCAGGCTGGTTGGTACCGCTAACCGCTCCTCCCAAACCCAAGATGACACCAGTTGACCCCTTGGTGGCGCTATAACAAGTGATCCAAATTTCAAACTTTGAAAGGCCATATCTCACACACCATGTAACAGAGTCACCAAATGTGGGTCACAGGTCCATCTCCACATGATGAACAAAAAAGCCTCTTGGACCCCCAAGGTCTGTCTGGGTAGATTTTCCGCCATTTTGGATTTTGTGAAAAACACTTAAATGAATAGAACTTTTGATCTGTTTGTCCAATCTGCACCAAACTTGGTATGTACGATCAATGGACCACGATATGCAAATAGTGTATAAAGCAGCCCTACCGGCCAAAGTACGTGACCGCTACGAGCCAATTAAATGTTACGAGGGCGTGGCTTCCCACATAAATGATTATAACACAGTCAAACTCAGTCCAACCCTCATGAAACATTATACACTGTCTCTAGAGGACACATGGATCCTATTGACCTAGCCATTCTAACAGCCGCCTTTAGGGGGCACTATAAATGCCACATATTGATATCTCTTGATGTGGATGGCCAAATATCATGAAACTTCATACATAAGGTCAAGAGTAGAGTGTAAATCAAGAAATAAAAGATGATTGTGATTGGACCAATGGTTGGCCGTGTGGGCGTGGCTTATCACAAATGCCTCTAACTCAGATAAACTCGGTCCAGTCCACATGAAATTCCTCGCACTGCTTCTTGAGGCTTATTTGCTCACATCCGCAAATCCATAATCACATCTGCCTTTAGGGGGCACTATAGAGGCCACATATTGATCTTTGTTGATGGGAAAAGGCCAAAAATGGTCAGAGAATGGCATTGCTAGAGCCTTGAAACTTTGTATACTGGTGGGCAGCAGTACCAGCTACCCACAAACACAAGATGACCTCAGTTGACCTCATGGTGGCCCTATTATAGGTAAGCCAATCTTTAAACTTTGAAAGGCCACATCTCCAACACAATATGACTTAGAGTAACCAAATTCAGCTCCTAGGTCTATCTCCCTTTGATTAACAAAAAAGCCTCGGACCATAGATGTCAGCGATAACGGATTTTCGGCCATTTTGAATTTTGTGAAAAACACTTAAATTACTAGAACTTTTGATCAGTTTCTCCAATTATCACCAAACTTGGTATGTAGAATCAATGGACTATGATTTGTAAATGTTGTATTGAGAAAACCTACCGAACAACGCATGTGACGGCTATAAGCCAATAAAATTTGAAGAAGGCGTGGCCTGTCACAAAATTCTTTATAACTGTCCAACTCAGTCCAAAACTAAAGAGCCTTCTTACACTGCCTCTAGAGGCTGATCTGGTCACTTCAGCAAAGCGGTTTACTCATCAAACATAAAGTACGGGGCGCTATAACGGCCACAAGTTTATCAGAAAAATCCCTGTGGCATTGTAAAAGGTTGTCGAATCATATTTATATGTCGTGTATATACTTGTTGCGCTTCAGTCAATCTCTCTTCCTTACTAACTTCCAGTTTGCCTCAGACAACCCCTTGACCAGCTCCATGTTTTTACAATCTCAAGACTTTGCAGACAGCTAGGAACCGTCAATCGCTGCTAGCAGCTTGAATTATTATTATTATTATTATTATTATTATTATTATTATTAATAATAATAATAATAATAATAATAATAATAATTGCTCTTTTAGATTTTGTAAATGTTAGACAATGTTTTAAATAGACTTCTGCATTGACTCTACCAAAGCCCATTAAACAATCAGTTATACCACGAAGGCCTATCACAGAACAGCTGGTTAACCAACTGGCTGATCCCTATTGAAGGGTATGAAATATTTCTAAATGAGGCGATGGATTAGTAACAACTTCACAGGGTTTCTATTTAGTTCTCAAAGAAAGCATTGTGGGATTGAGATGACACAATACCTGCTGCTCCAGGACAAAGATCAGTTCCTGATCCTTATGGTGGCTTAACAGGGACTTCTGGAGGAGATTTACCTGGGAAAGGGGAAGCATGTTTTCAAGCATGATAATTTAGACACATTTAATACTATGATAAAAGATAGAGGTTGTTTTGATATTCAGCTTTTGTAGTCATACACTTCTAAAGATAAGCTATTGGGTAGGCACCAAAATAAAGGCTACATGGCCAAGATGGTGTTGCAGTTTTTATTTTACATTCAAAATGGTAGGCCAGGATGGCAAGGCCTTTTAAAGAACTTTAACTGTACTTCTTTGCTATACATTACACTTGTTATTCTCACGTAAATCAGACATGCCAGGTAGACATGGAGTCAGAACTAGTTCAGTTCTGCTCCCTCCTGCGGTACCTGGTGTTGGAGCTCAGCCGACCTGTGCCTCTCTTCCTCAAGCCTGTCTTGATGCTCCTCAGCATCAGCCCTGAGCCTGCTCTCTCTGTCCCCAGAGAGACCCTTCTCCTCCTGGGCAATCTTTCTGACGCTTAGCCTCTCTGCATGGAGCAGCTGCTTGACCTCGTCAACCTCTCTCTGCCTCTCCTCACACCTAACGTGTTCATAATTTTGTCACTATTTTATTGAACTTTATTTCCCCTCTGTAACTTTATTAAGACTAGTGGCTGATAGCATCATTCATAGAATAAAAAGCTCGTAATTATATCGTCAAATGAAGTTTAGTAACCAAAACAATGGGCTATCACAACTTTTTCATACAGCCATGATGCAAAAGTTGCTAAAATTGCACAGATTTGAACTTGAGGTCTTTTATTATTACCTACCTCCACTGCAGGTCATTGAGGTCCCTGTGGGCAGTGTTGATCTGCTCTCTGTTTGACTCCAGCTCTTTTTTGGCGGTTGCCAGGAGACTCTCATAGTACTCTTGCATCTCTCTCAACTTAATCTTCTCTGTTCAGGACCAGGGAGAAAACCAACAATGATGTCATTGTCTACAGTAATGAGGATAAAAGCTGTGGAAAAATTGCAGTTTAGTGTGCAGACATTTATTTATACAACTGTACTGCTTGTGGATGAATTCACAGGACTAAAGCTATGGCTTGGCATAACATTACATGACTATTCAGTAAAACCATTTCAAATGACACATATGCTAAATTACAAGCAATGAGTTCATTGATCAGCCACAACATTTCAAATCACTGCCAGGTGAAGTGAATAGCATTGATCATCTTGTTACAATGGCACCTGTGAAGGGGTAGGACATATTAGGCAGCAAGTGAAGTCAGTTCTTGAAGTTGATGTGATGGAAGCAGGAAAAATGGGCAAGCATAAGGATCTGAGTGACTTTGACAAGGGTTGGGATGGCAAGACAACTGGTTCAGAGCATCTCCAAACCGGCAGATCTTGTGGAGTGTTCCTGGTATACAGTGGTTAGTACCTACCAAAAGTCAATGGTCCCGAGGATGAACCAGACTAGTGGAGGTCCACAATTTATTTTATGAGGTCTTTGCTGATTTCTTTTAATTTTCCAATGACGCCAAGCAAAGAGGCACTGGGTTTTAATGTAGGCTTTCAAATGAATCACCAGGTACACCTCCAATTAACTCAAATTATGTAAATTATGCCATCTTTTCTGGAATTTTCCATGCTGTTCAAAGGCACAGTCAATTTAGGGTGTTAACTTCTGACCCACTGGAATTGTGATATAGTGAAATAATCTGTCTGTAAACCAGCCATGTGATTGGCACAGGACAAAAAGCAGCGAAACATATATAGTGTTGCGCTGAACAGAAGCAACAACACCCCCCCCCCCCACACACACACACACACACACAGTGACACTTCATACCTTTCCCACAAGCTTGCTCTGAGGTGCTAACCCAGAATCTGTCCTTATAAACAGGTAAGATGAATGGTAAAGTATGACCCACAACAAGAACTCCTGGAGTCCAATATTCCCAATAGTGTCACAGTAAATTGGATGTTTGCATACGTTACAAATACTGTACCTTTGCCTGGTTCCCTAACTTTGAAGCAATTAAGTGAAAAGGTGTTTCCTTCAACTTGGAAAGTCTCCTGAAACCAGCTCCATTTATAAAGTTTTTTAACCCCGTCATCAATGGATTTTATTTCAGGGCTGTTCGGTGCTATTCTAGCCATGATATCGTGTATGCCATAAATCAATAAACATTTTAATTATCTTTAGAGTGAAAGAATAGTTAATCTTTCTGATCTGACAGAGAAAAGTAGGGTAAGGTAATTATACTACTGTGATAATTACATAAAGAAAGCAATCAATATATAAAAAAATGTATCTCCCAAGTGAGTAATTTTACATTAAACCGTGATTCGTGTCAAAGGAAGTGTAATCGCTTGTCGTCAACTAATATCAGTAGTATCCAAAGACGATATCAGTGTTGTCAGCAGGGGAGTTAAGACGGCGTAAGAGTCTGAGGTAAAAAAAAAAAAGGTAAAAATAAATAGTTTTCGATATGTCAAACTCAATACTGTACAGTTACGTTTGTTGAACTGTTTACATAATAGAGGTTTACGTATCAAAATAGCTAGCTAACGTTAGCAGAACCAAAGGCTAAATCATGTAGTCAACTTTTTTTTTACCTCAGACTCTCACGGCTTTGCTGACGCTTTGAACGCTACATGGATAAAACATACTCTTGGACTCTTGGAAACGCATCTCCATTCCACCCTCCTCCAATTATTATTTTTATGGATCTGCATGAGTCATGTGGGTCACATTTTCAGGTCGTAAAATACAGAATTCCGAATTGATCAGAAAAAAATCACATCCCTGGTGGAAAAAATACTTCGTATTTATAATACGTCATAAACAAAGTAGATCCCTTGCCAAAACTATAGTTTGTTAACATTAAATTTGTGGAGTGGTTTAAAGATCTGTTTAATGACCTCAACCTAAGTGTATGTAAACTTCAGACTTCAACTGTGGATTAATAGAATTGAGGAGGCTTTCAATGAATGTAGGTGCAGTCAAACCAGTTTACATTAAATATTGACATGGCATAACGCTAAATTGAATGATTTCCCAGGCCTCATGTCTAAAATAAAAAGGGCCTTCCTTCACACATTGATTTTTCAAGTTCACTAACTTTCAAGGATTTCCGTGGCCTAATAAGAGGTCTGCTTTTCAGTTCATGTTTTGACTATTTGTTATTAGCCCATTGTATGCTGGCCCAGCCCCTGCCTATACCACACTGGCCCTGTCAGTAAGTTCATCTGTATCACTTTACCGTCTGAATGAGCCTTAGTGTGCTGCTGCTGAACACTGAGGGCCTGATTGGCCTGGTTAAGCTGCTGGTCTAACCCAAATACTCTGGCAAGCAGCACTTTCACATAGGCCTCTCTCTGCTGGTCATAGGCCAGCCACTGCTGGTTCTTCTCCAAAGCCTGGGGTACAAAAATAGAGAAAATAATTGTTAATGATGACAAACAGCTGTCACTCTAACTTACATCTACTAAAAGGATTTTTTAAGTAAAGGTTTCAATAACCTTATTAGAGAATGGATCAAGCAAGCTAGTGGTCAGATAGTGATAATAAATGACCAATCATGTTGTTATGGGGGAATCCTTAAATTTCCACTTCCAACGTAATCAGCCTTACTCACATCTCTAAGGTGGTCATGGAGGACTGTACTAGTGCTGTTAGAGGCCTGCCCATCTGACCCACAGCTCTACAAGACAAAATAAAATCTACTTAAACATAGAAATAAAACTCTGTGAACATTATTATACATAACATAAGTACTACCTGCAGAAATGCACATTAAGGGTTCTATCTACACAGTTAACAACCTAGCTTCCCTGCCAGGCTAATATTTATGACTGCCAGGTTTAAACTAAGACAATACAGAAAAACTACTGAAATTAGAAATTAGTCACAAGTAGGAATGTAACTATATCCTATTTTCACTGTACAATAATCGTTTCAAAATACATCATGATTTGACGATTAATCATGATATTACAAGTTTTTTCTTTTCATTAAATTTACAATAGCCCATTGAAAAAAACTCACCAAAAATTTTTATTTTGCTTTGCGAAAATACAGTGCTTTATTTATTTGTTCCTCTTTGAAAAATGTTCATTGTGAACCATTAACTGGGAACAATATATTCTGAAATAAATAAGTTCAATATTGATCAAACTGAACACATACAACTCCTTACGATCTTATTTTTAGTCCAGGTTATTACACAATAACCACTTCTCACTTCTCCATGCTGATGATGGACACCAAGATTTGAGGTGTTTCCTCCTTTGGCTGAGACTCTCATATGGCAAATATTTTGGGTATTCCCATACAGCGGATTTAAGCGGCTTTTTCGGTAGGTAGGCTAGACAGGCTCGTGCGTCGTTTCCCATTTTAATCGCTGAATGAACTTGTATAGTATTAATTGTAGGCTTCCGACATGGGCATGCAAACGAGAATTTCCGATAGGGTACTGTTCTAAAGCGAATTATTCATTTTTACACACCAATTATTTTGTAGAGTTACTAGCTCACTATACTCCAGAGTGTTTACAAGTTTATTTAATTAGCCAAAACGAAAACCAAACCGCCAATTTGAGCCCCGACATTTGACAATTAACTACTTCACACTTTGGATGAAACAGGTAGCCTGTAACTCGCTCAATATTGGGAGGCAGACTATCTCGCTATCTGACATGGGCCACAATAGGCCTAATTCACAGCAGTCTCATTACATTTTTGCTTCTGTTTATTGAACAGCTTATAATTAGGCTACAATGATAAATTTGGTCTGACACTCCTTATAGTTTATCTACAAATTATCATCAATAGGCATATTGGACATAGCTCCCACACAAAGCCATAATAATGAAATTCCTGTACTGTGCAAAGGTTTTAGGCAGGTGTGAAGTCTTTAAAGGGGACCTATTATGCTTTTTGGGTTTTCCCTTTCCTTTAGTATGTTATATAGCTTTTTGTGCATGTAAAAGAACTGAAAAGCTACAAAGCCCATAGTCCACGCCAAAGGGAGCTACTCTCTCTCACTGAAAACACTGCTCCTCAACTGCCTGAAACGCCTCGTTTGTAGTCCAGCGTTTTCTTCCGTAACTTATCTACGTCACTAAGTCACACATTTGAATAATGTTTGGCACGCACTGTTTTGGTAAGCGCGAAGGCAAATTCCCTTTGTTTGGCCAGCTGAGGAATCAGAGCAAACTGGGCTTATCGGGAGGGGGGGCCTTAAAGAGACAGGAGCTAAAACGGAGTGTTTCAGACAGAGGGTGCTGCAGATCCAGGCAGTTTGGATAAAATAAATTGTTTATTGAACATTAAAACGCGTAAACTTATTCTAGTAGAACTCCTAAATAAAGGTATGAACCTGAAAATTAGCATGATATGGCCGCTTTAAAGTAAGACTTTTTTTTTTTTAAATATAAATGTTCATTGTATTTTTTCATTTTATCAATTCATAAAATACAAAGTGAGGGAAAAGCAAATCTGTATCAAATCAACATTTGGTGTGACCACCCTTCGCCTTCAAAACAGCATCCCCTGCCTAAAACTTATGCACAGTACTGTATATGCCCCGCAATGTTATGACGGGCAAATTGACACACAACACCAAAAGTTGGACATAGCCTACTTTGCAGAAAATAAGGAAAATGCCATCTTGTAGTGCAGCTTAATCGATTTTAACGTACAATATGCTAGTATGTCTTTAGTACGTTATTTTATTTAGATACAGAGTTAAGAGTTACAGGAAAAGGTGGGAGTATAGATATGCTAGGTGAATTGGATCACTAGACCAGTTTGGGTCACAAACTACACTGAACAAAAATATAAAACGCAACACTTTTGCTTTTGCTCCAATTTTTCATGAGCTGACCTCAAAGAGCTAAAACTTTGTCTATCTACACAAAAGGCCCATTTCTTTCAAATACTGTTCACAAAATGTCTAAATTCGTGTTAGTGAGAACTTCTCCTTTGCCGAGATAATCAATCCACCTCACGGGTGTGGCATATCAAGATGCTGATTAGACAGCATGATTATTGCACAGGTGTGTCTTAGGCTGGCCACAATAAAAGGCCACTCTAAAATGTGCAGTTTTATCACACAGCACAATGCCACAGATGTTGCAAGTTTTGAGGGAGCGTGCAATTGGCATGCTGACTGCAGGAATGTCCACCAGAGCTGTTGCCCGTGAATTGAATGTTCATTTCTCTACCATAAGCCGTCTCCAAACGCGTTTCAGAGAATTTGGCAGGACATCCAACCGGCCTCACAACCGCAGACCACGTGTAACCACACCAGCCCAGGACCTCCAAATCCAGCATCTTCACCTCCAAGATCGTCTGAGACCAGCCACCCGGACAGCTGCTGCAACAATTGGTTTGCATAACCAAAGAATTTCTGCACAAACTGTCAGAAACCATCTCAGGGAAGCTCATCTGCATGCTCGTTGTCCTCATCGGGGTCTCGACCTGACTGCAGTTTGTTGTCGTAACCGACTTGAGTGGGCAAATGCTCACATTCGATGGTGTCTGGCACTTTGGAGAGGTGTTCTCTTCACGGATGAATCCCGGTTTTCACTGTACAGGGCAGATGGCAGACAGCGTGTATGGCGTCGTGTGGGTGAGCGGTTTGCTGATGTCAACGTTGTGAATCGAGTGGCCCATGGTGGCGGTGGGGTTATGGTATGGGCAGGCGTATGCTATGGACAACGAACACAGGTGCATTTTATTGATGGCATTTTGAATGCACAGAGATACCGTGACGAGATCCTAAGGCATATTGTTGTGTCATTCATCCACGACCATCTCCTCATGTTGCAGCATGATAATGCACAGCCCCATGTTGCAAGGATCTGTACACAATTCCTGGAAGCTGAAAATATCCCAGTTCTTGCATGGCCAGCATACTCACCAGACATGTCACCCATTGAGCATGTTTGGGATGCTCTGGATCGGCGTATACGACAGCGTGTTCCAGTTCCTGCCAATATCCAGCAACTTCACACAGCCATTGAAGAGGAGTGGACCAACATTCCACAAGCCACAATCAACAACTTGATCAACTCTATGCGAAGGAGATGTGTTGCACTCCGTGAGGCAAATGGTGGTCACACCAGATACTGACTGGTTTTCTGACCCCCCCGGACCCCCCCTCCCAATACAGTAAAACTGCACATTTTAGAGGGGCCTTTTATTGAGGCCAGCCTAAGGCACACCTGTGCAATAATCATGCTGTCTAATCAGCATCTTGATATGCCACACCCGTGAGGTGGATGGATTATCTCGGCAAAGGAGAAGTTCTCACTAACACGAATTTAGACATTTTGTGAACAATATTTGAAAGAAATAGGCCTTTTGTGTAGATAGACAAAGTTTTAGCTCTTTGAGGTCAGCTCATGAAAAATTTTAGCAAAAACAAAGGTGTTGCGTTTATGTTTTTGTTCAGTGTAGATAGAAAGATCAGGATGTCTGTAAACAAAGGCCCTGGCAACACTTCCGGGAGGCGGAAGTAACAATTTTGAGTGAGAGAAGATGCTTTATTTTATTTTAGCCATACAACGCCGCTTTTGCAACGTGCAATGCACAACAAAAGCGGCTTTTTGGTGACCTTTCCAACCGCTCCTTCGCTCCAACTCGATTCGCCACCAGTCTCGAGATGACAGCCGCCTTCCCAGCATGCCCCTCCATTCCAAGTGAAGTTTGCTAGGTGTTAACCAATCAGGTACCAATATTCTTTTCACTCTTCTCTTGCACATGAAACCGGTGCACAAAGCCAACACAACACGACAAACTGAACAGAGAGAAATATTGAGAAATGTAACGTCTGAAATAATAATGATTCTTAACCCTTTATTTAACCAGGTAGTCACACGTCATAATGTAATGTAAAAATAAATACAGCAATTAAAAATGTGATTATATAAACTTGACAGATTACAATAATAGAACTTGCTTGTTTATGGCACTACCTTGCAGCTGCCTGTAAAATTGATCAGAAACGCCCACTAGCTTGCAGCCTGGTTGATGAGGTGATGCAATTGGATTGAACCAAGCGAGAACAGGCGAGCCCGCCGCTTTTGGTGTGCATTGTACGAAAGGCTCCAGTATACTTCAAGTGAAAGCAAACTTTTCCTGTTTGCTTGGTTCTCTTTCGCTTGTTTGCCAAGGCTGTGATGGTATACTTGTTCGCTACTGATTTGAGATTGCGGTAGCTTACACCCCAATACAGCAGGGGGAACCAAACGTTAAGGCTCCAGTATACTTCAAGCGAAAGCGAACTTTTCCTGTTCGCTTGGTTCTCTTTCGCTTGTTCGCCGAGGCTGTAATGGTGTACTTGTTCGCAACTGATTTGAGTTTGCGGTAGCTTACACCCCAATACAGCAGAGGGAACCAAACGTTACAGACCGCAACAAAACATTACGAGTGGTTATGAGTTTTAAAAGTGTTCATATTTTTTACTTCTTCAGTTAAGCTGCTCTCAAAAGTATTCATAGTTTAAAATAAAATTCTAAATTTTCAAAATAAGTGCTGCCTAGACCAAAACTAACAGAAAATGCTGTACACGGAAACCAAATGTAGCCATAAAGTTTCCGTCAGCACAGACTACCACACGCCATATACTTGGACCAATCACATAGGATGTTCGCCGCTGTTCGCTTTTGCCGCATTCTCCGAGCTAGAAAAAATGGGCTGCGCCGTTCCAGGCGAACAAACAACCAAAGCGACGTCGTTTTACTGATTTTTGTTCGCCTACCCTCGGCGAAACTATTTCGCTTTCACTTGAAGTATACTGGAGCCTTTACGGATTGCAAAAATCAGCAAAGAGACGTCGCTTTCGCTGTTCGCCTGGAACGACACAGACCACTTTTTCTAGCTCGGCGTACGCGGCAAAAGCGATCAGCGGCAAACATCATAAGTGATTGGTCCAAGCAGGCACGTGCACAGGTAGACCTCAAAGGGAGCTTGAGCACCTGCCCTTTTGCCCTCCTATTAGAGAAGTGCCCCTTTTCGAATGTAGCTTTTTTTTTTCTTTTTCTTTTTTTTACAAATTACATTTGTTTGCGCACAGCCTGCCCTGACTAACAGATAAACAGCGTATATCAAAATACCAGGTCAGGAGATTGGTGTCCCCCGGCGATGCCCTGTAACGTTACCCTCTCTCCCTCGTGGTTATTTGCCACAGCGGCGAGCACTGAAGCCTTGGTGAAAGAACGCACACACGCGAAATTGTACGCATACATAACACACATGCACTCGACAGTGGTGAGTCAGTGAGTGATGAGGTAATTTGAGGCAGGTATGTAGCCAACTAAAGTATAAATATACTATTCATTTTCGTTTTATACTGATATGGTTTATGAATTGTTTGACAAGTATTTGGCAAGTAAGGTTAATGCTTCAACTATTTAGCAGCTTAAAATGTGCCAACTAGCTATCGTTAGCGTTTATACCTCTTGCTAGTAATGTGGGAGACAGTGGAATATGGTCGAGTCCTTGTGTCCCACCCAAGTCTGAACTTAAAAGAATGGTCCCATCGCACCACATCGGTTTTAATGTTGTCTTATGGAGAGACTCCCACTAATACTGTAAAGCGCTTTGGGTTATAGAAATGTGCTATATTAAATGTAATCAATTATTAGTATTATTATAAGTATTATTTCTAGCTAGTTAGATAATGTAATATGTTAGCTGGCTAACGTTAGTTCTCTCTCTCTCTGTTATCATCATCATCATCTTCATCCGCATTGTCCGGGGTCGGGTCGCGGAGGAAGCAGTTCCAGCAGGGCATCCCAAACTTCCCTTTCCCGGGCCACATTAACCAGCTCTGACTGGGGGATTCCAAGGCGTTCCCAGGCTAGTGTGGAGATATAATCCCTCCACCTGGTCCTAGGTCTGCCCCGCGGCCTCCGCCCAGCTGGACTTGCCTGGAACACCTCCCTAGGGAGGCGGCCAGGTGGCATCCTTACTAGATCCATTTTCCCCTCACTCGAGAACAAGACCCCGAGATACTTGAACTCCTTCACTTGGGGTAAAGACTCATTCCCTACTTGGAGTAGACAATCCATCGGTTTCCTGCTGAGAACCATGTTCTCTCTGTTCTATTAAAGAAAATAAATGTTCTCTAATATAATTGATCATTAAGAGCACACGTTAACTGGGGTCGTCTGGTAGGCATACAGGCTAATGGACTTAAACAGTATCTGCATAATTTCGACTGTAGGCTTCTAACTTAATAATCATTAATTCTACTGGATTATCATTGTCTCAGTTATGGGTTTGTTCTAAATACATACATTTTAATATCCCTTTAACACTGTCACAAAAGTAGTCATTCCAGGCATATATTTATTTAATTAGTAACAAAAATCACCAGTGTGCCCTTTTATGAATTTGGGCCCCTGCCCCCCTAACATCCTCTGCACGTGCCTTGGTCCAAGTACATGATGGGTGGTAGCCTGCTCTGATGAAAGCTTTGGGTGGCTGCATTTGGTTTCCAGGTACAGCATTTACTGTTAGTTTAGGTCACAGCAGCACTTATTTAGAAAAGTTTGGAATTTTATCTCAAACTATGCATACTTTTGAGAGAAGCTTAATTATAGAAGTTAAAAAATAAACTCCTAACCACTCGTATGTTTTGCTGCGATCCGTAACGTTTGGTTCCTCCTGCTGTATTGGAGTGTAAGCTACCGCAAACTCAAATCAGTAGCGAACAAGTATACCATCACAGCCTCGGTGAACAAGAGAAAGAGAAACAAGCGAACAGAATGTTGAAGTATACTGGAGCCTTAGCTCACGACAGTTAGTAGTAATTGTCTCCACCCTCCTGCCCGTGCCACATCAAACGCGGCAAATGTGGCAAGGTCAGGCTAGGGCCAGTTTGGGTAAAAATACAGAATAGATACTTAATAATATTAGTCAAGCACTATCTGTAACAAACTAGCTCATAAGCCTACTATACAAGTTGCTGGCTAGCAAGTTCACCGTTAACTTATTGTAATAGACTAGCCTACTTTACCTAACCGTAAAAACAACACGTCAAAACTAAGTGCTTTATAATTGTAACAGCATGGTGTTTGGACAAGATACAACATTTCAAACCATTTAAAAACAAAATATTTTATTTGTATGCTCATTGCTTTCACAAAGAATAACCTGTTTATAGCAGACTCCCTAGATTGGAGACAATAGTGTGACCCAGAAATTAGTTTTTTGTTGTTGTGTAGAGATGTGCAAAAATGAACAAACAAATCTTTTTTGAACACATTTTTTTAGTGTCCGAATGGAATCGATCTATTATGTCAAATGAATCTAACTTTTATTGACTCATTAAATATTGCCGGTTCTGTGCTAAACAAAACCCGCCATTCAATGCTTTCGTATCAACATTCAATTTATATTATCACTCACGTGTCCAAGTCTGCATGCATCATACACTGAGAAAACAGTTCATCTCGAGACAAGAGGCACTACCTGCTACGAAGTGTGACGTTAGCGATAGTTCGACTCTCATGCACAAAGTCATGTTCAGTCAGACTCTGTGATAGTTCGACTCTCCTACAGTTCGACTCTCCTATAGTTCGAGTCTCTGATAGTAAGTTCGACCCACTGATAGTTTACTCCAAGGCCCAATCCCAATTGCCTATTTTACACCCCTTGGCCCTAACCCTTAGCCCTAACCCTCCGTTTTGCGCGTTCATGTGTAGGGGTAGGGGTGCCCCAATTCTCTTGTGAAAGAAGGTTAGGGCTAAGGCGAAGGGCCATTTGGCCCTTGAAACGGAGATTTTCCAGAGGCACACTTGAAACCGAGGGTTATGAGAATTTTCCCAGAAAGCCTTGCGAATCACCGGCCAGATGCTGGCATACTTCACTGGTAAAAAAAAGAAAGCCACAAATGTTAGTATTTTCTTTGCTAGTAAAGAGTAAAAAATTACAATAACCCTCATATTATCATAGTTCAATATCGTTTCAATTTATTATAGACCCTTTCTTCATAACAAGCATAACAAAAAGATCACTAATTTGCTATTGTTTCTAGCTTGTTAGCTAATGTTTCAACATTGTTAGGTTGATTTGTACATATTTCCATGTCGTACTTCCCCAATATGATGGCATATCGATATGAAATATGCCCGAAATTCTCCAATGTTATGTAAGGTTTATAATTATGCTCTATCCGAGAACGACCCGCCAGGAAGTTGGTCTGAGGCTATCATATCGGTAATACACAAAGAAGGTAAAGACCCCACAAAATGCAGTCCCTATAGGCCTATAAGTCTCCTCTGTAATGATTTTAAAATACTGACATCAATACTCAATAAAAGAATACAGACATATATAGCAACACTCATTCACCTGGATCAGCCAGGGTTTATTCCTGGACGTCAGGGTACAAACAACATTAGAAGAGCTTTAAATCTGCAATCCGTGGCTGGATTTAGAAGGTACCCATCAATGCTTCTCGGTCTAGATGCAGAGAAAGCATTCGACAGAGTCGATTGGCTGTATTTGAAATTTACATTAAAATGTATGGGGTTTAACAATACTTTCTGCAATTGGTTGAAAATTCTATACAAAAAATCCGAAATCAAGGGTCAGAGTCAATGGCCACTGCTCTCAATTTTTCGAGATTCAGAGAGGGACACGTCGAGGGGATGTTTTGTCCCCATCATTGTTTGCAATTAGCATAGAGCCATTAGCGGAGATGATCAGATCAAACCCTAAAATACATGGAATAGATGATGAAAAAGGTATTACACACAAGATTTCATTATTCGCAGATGACATCTTGTTGTACATCACAAATCCCTTAGAATCAATCCCAGTCATAATGAATGGTTTAAAGAATTATGGTGACCTGTCAAGCTATAAGATAAATAACACAAAATCCGAAGATATGATGATTGTAGGAAGTCGGCCTTCTAATTTAAACAATATAGCATCCTTCCATTGGGCGAAGGAGGGATTTAGGTATTTAGGAATTACTCTTACCCCTAGGGCTAATCAGTTATATCAAGCAAACTATGAGAAGTTGATTTTACAAGTCAAATCAGACATGGTCAGGTGGGAAATTCTACCTCACTCTTTGTTGGGAAGGATAAAATAAATTCGAATGAATGTATTACCCAGATTTCTTTTTCTTTTTCAGTCTTTACCCATACCGGTACCGACTAAAACCTTTAAGATGTTAGATACTCTTATGTTAAAATATATCTGGCAGAATAAAAGACCAAGAACTAGGCTCAAAACGCTTCTTTTACAGAAACACAAAGGCGGTCTTGGCCTGCCTAATTTTAAATACTACTATTGGGCAGCCTAGTTATGGATTCTGGTACACTGGATTAAAAATGACTTCATTACGGGATGGGTACAAATAGAACAAAACTCAATTCCAGAGACCCCTCTCAGATCAATAATATTCTTGGGTAAAGCGCACTGGAAAAAACTTAAGATTAGAAATAATTGGGTACAAAACACATTAAATGTGTGGGATAATGTAAGAAAAAGGGGAGGAGGGCCAAGAACAATATCAAGGGTCATACCAATAGCAGACAATACAGATTTCCGTCCATCTATGTGGGATGCAGGCTTTAGGAGGGATTCGGACTTGGTTATCATTAATCAATTGATGGAGGGAGATAATCTGAAATCCTTTGCACAGTTGCAACAGCAGTTTAGGTTGCCTGCGCACGATTTCTTTAGATACCTTCAAATAAGGCATTACATAATGACTCACAGTGAGTGGGAAGTAATTAGGAGACCTCCAACAGGGGTGGAGCGGTACTTTATTGACATAATAGAAAATAATTTGATGGAAAAACAGCATACATCCATTATTTAAAAAACATTACAATTAGATGAATCAGGAGACACCTCTTATATTAAAGTAAAATGGGAGCTGGAAGCTAATGTGATTATTGACGATGTGGATTGGGAGGAGAGCTGCCTGAGTATTCATAGGATTACAAATAGTCCCATGTGGAGGGAGTTTGATTGGAAAGTTAAGGTTAGATATTTTAGGACTCCTCAGGTAATATCTGGGTTTGTTGGTAAGTCCTCATCACCATTGTGTTGGAGAGATTGTGGAAGAATTGGAGACCACACACTTATCTTTTGGGATTGTCCAAAAGTACAGAAATACTGGAAGGATATTAAAAATGAAATTTGTATTATTTTGAAAGTTGATTTGCCTTTGTATTGTATGCTAGGATGTTTACCACAAGGCATACTATATGGGAACAATTTGTATATCTTCAGAGTGTTTTTGTTAATAGCTAGAAAAATGATAACTGTTTCTTGGTTGCAAAAGAAACCCCCTACCGTGGAAGAATGGCTTAAGAGACTGAAACAAGTGTACATAATAGAGGACATGACAACACAATTACAATTGAAAAAGGATGTTTTTGTGGAAAGATGGACACCTGTAATTATGTATTTGACAGATAAGAAGAATACTTGAAACATACCTTCTCCTTTTTATTTTCAATATTTTTTTTATCAACATGTGTACTTTATATATTTCTTCATGCGGTGAGGGTGTTCTTTTTTGAATAATGTATAATTATTACTCTTAAAAATTCCAATTACCAATCGCACTTCTTAAAAGCTTTTTTGTCAATGAAAGTTCAAGTTTTTATGGGATTAATGTATGATGTCGATACTACAAAAATAAAATAAGTTAAAAAAAAAAGAAAAAAAAAAGAAGTATGCCCGAAATTGACTTCAGTCCAGCAGCATAGTTGCTGCGCTTGTTTCTGCTGCTCTAACGTCAGTGCAGACTGGCGGGGTTGGACCAGGGCACTGTTTTTTTCACCCTTATAGTTTACAGTTATCGCAAGCAATAACATTGGTTTGTTTTAAATCTGATCAATCTGAACAAACAGCCTGGCTTTTTTGGATTATTGATCTATTGATATGAGAATGGACACAGCGCTTTCCGTAAGCGCCGGCTGCCGGCCAAACAGCCGACTACTCATTCAAGTGCAGCCGGCTACTTTATTATATAATTTTTTTATTCTAATTAAATAGTTTGGCATAACAGGTTGCGATTCGCTATGAGCGCACATTTACAACCACAATGCGAGCCTGATAATGTGCCTAACGATTAGCTTTAGGTATCGTAAGCGAGTCGGGTTGGTAACAACAGAGGAGCTCGCTCAACTGCTTGTTGCTTTGACAAGAACAAATGTAACGATCAAACCTTGGTGTGGATTTTCAGAGGTTGCTAGTTTCACGTAATGAAAACGGAATGGATTCATTTGGAGACGTGACTCGTCTCTGTCCTGGGGGTGACTGATCGATCTATCATTAGGCTAGACAAACGTAACTGCTCCAATGTAACCAACGACAGCACATTCATGCAGCGGTGTAGCGTTTTGAAACAGTTTGAATCGACACAAATATAAAATTTTTGTTGGTCTGAGTCTTAATTCATTCAAGAGTAGAACTTAGTTTCACAACATATAAGTGTTAATATCTATACAGCTCTTGCTAATTCACAGTTAGCTTCCAAATAGCATAGGTTTTGTTCTTACTCGAAAAAATCCTTAACTTTAAGCAGTTCAATACAAAAATATGTTTTATTTAATATCAAACGATTGATGAATTAGTTTAAGCACATATCCTTAAGGCACTGATATTCAATCTTTCCCTATTTCTACCGCTATAACATCATTTGTAATTTTAAAACTCACCACTGCACAGTGGTAGACGCTGAACTTAGTTAGAATCTGCCTTTTTTAGATCAAAACGGCCAGTCAAAAATGGTGCGCCCCTAGCGTTTAAGCCAAATTTCCGGTCCCTTCCCATAATATTAAACGGTCAAACTTCGACTCATTTTCAAGACAACCCCTCTCGGGATCTGACCTTGAGCGACGGCTCCGATCGGTCATATATAAATGACCTAAAATGTGTTTCAAAAACTTTGTGTTGCTACTACCCCAAAATGCATCCGTCGCTTGACAGCTTTTCACAGGACAAAGAAGGAGGTCTCATTGAGGAGTGAGACAAATGTCAAATCAATCGCTTCGTGGAAATTAGAGATCAGCCCCCTCAAAGCATGTGATACCTTTGATGCTTTGAAGTACTTCACTTGTGCCCTGACAGCAGTTAGAGCGATACCTTTCTCCACTAATTTCATTTGGTTTGTGACGGGAAAACAATATAGAGAGCCATAATCTCAATGTATGTGTTCATTGGTTTTTCATAATTTTGTTATGACCTAACAGCATGTCCGGGAAAATATTAACTGTTGTTGATTATTTAAGTAGAAATTGAAATGATGCGTCTGTGCCTGTAGCCAGCATTACCACTGGCTTGCTAGCTAGTTTGTTTTAGTTTTGTTTAAAATTTAGTCGCGTTGATTGAAATCCATAAAGCGAGACATATTTTTATGTTCCATGTATGGTTATGTCAGTCGGTTTGGCTACGATTACATAGGCCTATCGCCTAACGCATTACATTTAAACTTTAGCTGTCGATTGGTTGTGAATGTAAGTGATGCATTGGGAACGTTGTATGTGCCAAGCTAGTTGTTAAATTAATGTTGCGGGGTCATTTTAAGTATCAAGGTAATTCATTTGTCAGGGCTATATTAATATACCTAACGGATTTGAAAAAAAGTTTCATTTATATTACTTCTGCTAATAAAGAACTTAATGTGCATGATAAGCGATCCTATCAATTGTCATGAGAAAAGTTGGACCTTTCCTTTCATGTTCTGTTTGTTATGTCTACCGAAGCCTTGGTTTCTTTAAAGTTTGCGAGTGGCATGCATGCCGTATTTGTGACCACTGATGTTATTTAAGCATGCATGAAAAATTAGTGTGTTAAGAAAACAAGATGTATTTATTGGTCAATTTATTGTTTTGTTTAAGTATTCAGAGCAGACTGCAGAAATGAGCAGACCAGCTAGCCTACTTCCAAAAGTCGTGTGGAATTACATAGCTAAAAGATCCAGATCATCATCAGTATAAATTATAGAAGTTTGTTGGGCAGAGGGCTTTGACTTTTGCAAGATCGATTAGGCGAGAACTGTGGGGGGAGGCAGGGAAAACGATAGTAGCCTATTTCAACGAGAGAATATGCCTGTGTATTACCGCTTTATAGGCTAAATAAGCAAATATGTACAAAAAATACTGAGCAATGATCATGCAATGGGACCTACATTTTACTGAGATGTTTTGAAATGTGTTTTCGACCCGGTGATATCTGGCACTGATTATGCGCGTGCAAATGCAAGCAGTACTTTGGTTTGGAGCCGTAAAATTGTTGACTAGGGCCGCGTCATAAAAAAGCGAAGTTGTTTGACATGTTCGCGGTTTTCAGCATACACGTATTTAATATTTTAGCCTTAATTTAGGTAAACGACCATGTAACTGTAAAGGCATTTCGTTTTTCAAATTATCTGTAGCGACATATACATTTTGTTCCCAGACAAAGAAGTAAACTAATGTCAAAGTTGGCCATAGGAGGTTTGAGCTTTCAGAAGACACCGCTTGGCTACACCAAAGTATCAACTCGGTAAAATTAAAAACCTTTTTTCGACACTAAAACAGTGACCTTCAGATCAATTGAAAATGTATTAATTTGTTTTTATTAATAAACGTTTAGTAAGTAACACAAATTTGGAGCATTCGCTGTTTAATCACTTGATTTAAAAAAAAAAACTGAAAACACATTTGTCCTGTCTACTACCATTGATAGTATCAAGGACGGTAATGGACAGACTTCTAACAACCTAGATTTTTTTTACCACTTTGTCTTTGATGTAGAATATCGTTGCTGGTTGTTTGAAATAAAAATAGTTAGAAATAAAGTTAGCTATGCAAGCTACAAAATCGGTGGCTGGCTATATGCTATAGCTGATGATCCGCCAAAATTGGGTGTATGCGCCATTGCTTCGCCCATGAACAATAAATGCTAACAAACCTTCTAACAACCACAGTACTTAGGACACTTTGTTCTCAAAAGTTTTTTACAGCAGAGCCCAAAGTATTACAGATGCCACCCAAAAGGAAGCTAGAATGTGGTTATCAACAAACAGGCTTCTTAAAGAATAAAATTGTTGGTCAGTTGATCAAGTATATTATAATGAGTACATTGCTAATTACTGTTTAAAATTGGATTTAATTTTAATTGTAAAGAATATTTCAATTTTGAACTGATGCCATGTTAAGTGGAAATGTGCAATATATTTTGAGTTATTTTACTGATGCAGTAGGCCTATGTGATTTAGTTTAAGATCCAAGATAATTTGCTGCATGAATTATTATTAGTCAAACGTGTTTTTTTGTTTTATAGAGCAGGTAGAGGAACGAGACAGGGCAGCATCAGAACCATGCAGGTCCACAGAGCCAGACAAGGCAACAAGACAACCATGCAGGTCCGACGCAGACAGGTCAACATCAGAACCATGTAGGTCCACAAAGCCAGAAAGGGCAACAGGACAACCATGCAGGTCCAAAGGTATAAAGAGCCAGACAGGCCAACAGAGCAAGGCAGATTAAAGAACGTTGTCCCTCCATCAGTAGGTCTCTCGCTGTTGGAGGAGTATTTTCCTGAAGCAATGAAGAGTAACACTCTCCACTCATCTTACACATGCTCAGGTTTGTGCTCTTCCCTTTCAAATACGGTAGAGTCCAGGATTAAGGAAGGAAAAGGCAAGAGCAGCTTTAAACATGGTTGGCTCACTAAAAGTGACATTTCTTATTCAGAAGAGACAGGCCTGTGGTGGTTGGTCTACATTGAAGGAAAGGGAATGTTCTGCTTGCTGTGCAGAATACACAATGCCTCCAATAAATTTAATAAACAGAGCACCTTCAACCTCTCAGCTTCCACAAATTTCAGAGTGCAATAAGAGAGTATGCTACATCTACCACACATGAGGGAACACATCTAAAAGAGATAGAGCGACGACATTCCTCTCTGGCTGCTCAGTATCAATCAGCAAAAGAAGCTTGAGACACTGTCACAAAAAACTATTTTCTTTCTACATACTGGCTTGGCAAGGAAGAAGTGGCAAATTGCAAGTTAGCATCTCTCATAGATCTGGAAGAAAGCTCTCAGAAATGCTTTCAGAGCTCTCAGAAATGAAGAATTTTCAACAAAGCCAAAGAAGTCAGCGAAACATGAGACTATTTTTAAGCCAGTTAATTAAAGACAAAGTTGTTTCAAAGGTCAAGGATGCAAAGTATTACAGTATTCTAGAGGATGAAGTGTCAGACTGTGCAGTGATGGAGCAGTTACTTATTTATATTGGTTATGTTGACATCCATGGAGACACTCACTTTGACTTCCTGGAAACTAAGGATGTGCTTGAAAACAATCCGTCCGCAAATGCCGAAACCATCACAGAACTCATCACTGAGGAACTAAAAGTACGTGGATTAGCAGCTCAGAATCTTTGTGGTTTTGGTTCTGATGGAGCAAGTGTGATGACAGGATCCAAATCAGGGGTTGGAGTTTGCCTAGAGCAGACATCTGTGATTATGCTCCGAAGTCATTATGTGATTGCGTCATGCAATCACATACTGTTACCGGAAAGTCATATTATTATTATTATTATTATTATTATTAGGCCTGTTTTTGGCACCTTATCAACGCCCGCAGTTTTGACCCAATAGATTCCTTTCCAGTGCCCACATGTTTTGGGTATTGCAGTCCATTGCGCTTACATACAGCTAAGTGATCGGGTCACGTGTTATATTTTTAATTATTATTTTTAATCGGTTTTTGGCCCCTTTGAAATGAATGGGGAAGAGGATTTTGACTGGTATATAGATTTCGCGGTCATATGCCGTCATCTAGCGTTGTTGTTATGTATTTGCATGTTGTTACGTTTGTACCAACTGTCTTAGTTATTATGTGATTGAAATGACTGGAAAACCATGCAAGAGTATAAGATTCATCTTGGTCCTTCATTGCAGCTCCCCGCAAAGTTTAGTATAATATAATTATAATTAGCATAGTATGTATACGTTTAAGATAAGCATTACGTGCAAGATAATGCATTTCAAGATATCCTAATAATAATGACATAAATGCTTGTAGATTATAGTTTGCCATAGTAACTAACTAGCCATACAATGCGATTAGTCTTGTTACGGCCATGGTGTGAATCATTTTTATGGTGTATTAGCTGCAGTATCTCAAAGGTTACGGAGAATTCCTAACTTCGTGCAAATGCATTTGACTAGAGACTAACAACAAATAACCACAATGACGAGCACAGAGGGAGAGATAGGGTTAAGACAGAATAAGTTCTCCATAAAGCTTTTTACATCGCTGAGTTAAGTGTACGATGGAGCTCTCCATAGCCCTACATCAAGCAAGGTTATTCACCTGCACTTGGGCTAATTGTAAGACACTGTACACTGAACTTGAGTTAGGTTGTATTTGTTTAACGTTAAAAAAGAATTGTGGTGGCTTGAATTGGATAGTGGCTGTTGAAGAGTATTCAATATATGGAATCTGTAGCACAAGGAAGGAGGCCACTGTTAACACGTATCAAGTGTTTCCATAAGGCATTCAACAGTTCCTTTGTTTTTTTTTTATTTAGAGAATGCTAACCTTAACAATTTGGATGTTAACGTTATTTTCATGGAGTCAAACGTTAGCTAGTCTTAAGTCAAGGCTCCATAAATGATAGCTTACTGATAATACTGCAAAAGATCATTAGGTTAGGACTTCTCACGCTATACCGTGCTTAGCCAGACCTAGTGGGAGTACCGTCAACAAGAGTTCATTGTGCCATGTTTATGCTACTGCTTACTGCATGTGAATTCTGTGGACATTATCTAGCTGAAGTGTGCTTAGCTAACTATTATCACCTTAAAGGCACCATAAATAATTGCTTGCTGCAAAACGAACCCCTTTATTGGTCACCGTAGCGCGATTGAAATGGCAAAATCCAACACGGCAAAGTAGTGTCAGAACGAACACTGATACATGTAGGCTATTTAAACAGGAGGCAGCACAGTCACTAAGATTTTTTAAAGTGTATTTCAATGGTAAAATAATCAGCATTGAACAAGTAATAACACTTAAGACAATAGACTGCTGCTGATTTTATGTCTGCAGCGCTGTACACGTGTGATATGCCGTCCAGAAGCCTTAACGTGAAGGTTGAGCTAACACAAGGACATAGGGGAGACTGGGGACGGTTGCAGCACTTTTTGCATTTCTCTGTTACTCTGAGACTAATTGACATAGACAAGCCAAACATATTAAACAATATGTCTCTCTTCTAATTACCCATACAATGTAAAGATGACTACATATGACATATAGTTCACAATATTTATATGAATGGAAGAAGTCAGATGTTGCAACTGGCCCCAAGTGGGCGTTTACACTTGTGTTCCGTACAGTGCTGTCTACCAACACACGAGGACGTAGTAGTGTTGCAGCGGTTATTTTAGAGGGCTGGCCACCCGCACTGCCTGGTCACTGATGGTGGAAACGCAATCACATCGCATTTGCTCAGGGAAATGCATTTTCTAGTTGTATTAATCACCGTCTAGCACTGGCGTGTGGTGACACCAATGACTTTGTGAAATACATTCAAGTTGTTGAAGTGACATTGAGACAGGTCTGGAAATGGCTTGAATACCCAAAGCACTCTGCAGCATTTGTGAAGGTCTGTAAAACCACAAGAAAATTGGATATTGAAGCTGGAAAGAACTTAAACAAAAAGCTCAGTGTTAAAGTGCAGAAAGCATGCTGCACAAGGTGGCTTTTGTTGTGGCCAAATTTTGGCATCCTAGCGGATGTTTCGGCCTGGGATGTGGTTCAGGGGTGAGGGGACGGTCAGAGCAAAGGCCGGTCACCAAAGAGACAATATGTGCCTTTTGGAGACACTGAAGGCTAGAAGTTTGTGATTTAAGTCATAACATTAAGTCATGTCTTAGTTTCCTGCATACCTGTCTTTAGATATGCTGATTATGAACATGTGATCCATCTTGTCCAATGAAATTATTGTTTATCTTATAGACCCATATACTCATTAGAACCTTGTCAACTAATCAGAACTTGCTATGTCGTTAGACTGATCTGACGGTAGTATTTTCTCTGTGTACAGACTCTGACTCAGACTCTGTAGTCATCAATAAAATTAAAAAATTAATAAAATTGTACTTGATCTCTTCATGGTTTCTCCCTCTCATTAATTGGTTATTTTCTGTCATAGATTGAAATTATCCATTACACTTTCAACAGGCAAAGCTGTTGCCAGTGTCAGCCAACATTTGGTCCTGCTACTCCAGACTTTCAGGCAGTTCGAAGATAAAGATGCCACTGCAGCTGATCTTTTGCAGCGTATGAACAACACAAAGTTTGTTGGTACACTGCTGATGCTTAACAAAGTTCTGCCTCACCTGAATACCTTGTCCAAGATCTTTCAGAAAGACCACACATGCTATTCATGTCTAAAGCCATCTCTTGAACACACAAAGGCAATGCTTCAGGATATCCAGACCAACTATGATGTTGTCAAAGACTTGACTGACCATGTTGCTTCTGATGGCCCATATTCAGCTTTAGAACCCAATGGTAAAAATAATCCTCAGGTCATGCACTTTCTTAGCATTTTGAAATACAGCTACAGCACAGAACTTGTTAAAAACCTGGACACTCGGTTCAAGGAGGCCTGCCCTGTGCTCCAGGCCTTCTCTGTCTTTGACCCTACCTGCCTCCTAAAGATCACAGATGTGCAATTTCTGAGCTATGGAGACAACCATATTAAAGTTCTTTGTGAGCAGCTGAAGTTTGACCTGAATCAGAACACAGCCCAGTGGAGGAACTTTAAATACAGTGCATCCGGAAAGTATTCATACCCCTTCACTTTTTCCACATTTTATTATGTTACAGCCCAATTCCAAAATGGATTAAATAAAAAACATTCCTCAACATTCTACACACAATACCGCATAATGACAAAGTGAAAAAGGTTTTTTTGAATTTTTTGCAAATATATTAAAAATAAAAAAATAAAATATCACATGTACATAAGTATTCACACCCTTTACTCAATACATTGTTGAAGCACCTTTGGCAGCAATTACAGCCTCAAGTCTTCTTGAGTATGATGCTACAAGCTTGCCACACCTATTTTGGGGCAGTTTCTCCAATTCTTCTTTGCAGATCGTCTCAAGCTCCATCAGGTTGGATGGGGAGCATTCGGTGCACAGCCATTTTCAGATCTCTCCAAAGATGTTCAATCGGGTTCAAGTCTGGGCTCTGGCGGGGCCACTCAGGGACATTCACAGACTTGTCCCAAAGCCACTCCTTTGTTATCTTGGCTGTGTGCTTAGGGTCGTTGTCCTGTTGGAAGGTCAACCTTCGCCCCAGTCTGAGGTCCAGAACGCTCTGGAGCAGGTTTTCATCAAGGATCTCTCTGTACATTGCTGCATTCATCTTTCCCTTGATCCTGACTAGTCTCCCAGTTCCTGCTGCTGAAAAACACCCCCACAGCATGATGCTGCCACCACCATGCTTCACTGTAGGGATGGTATTGGCCAGGTGATGAGCAGTGCCTGGTTTCCTCCAGACATGACGCTTGGCATTCAGGCCAAAGAGTTCAATTTTGGTTTCATCAGACCAGAGAATTTTGTTTCTCATGGTCTGAGAGTCCTTTAGGTGCCTTTTGGCAAACTCCATGCGGGCTGTCATGTGCCTTTTACTGAGGAGTGGCTTCCGTCTGGTCACTCTACCATAAAGGCCTGATTGGTGGAGTGCTGCAGAGATGGTTGTCCTTCTGGAAGGTTCTCCCATCTCCACAGAGGAACACTGGAGCTCTGTCAGAGTGACCATCGGGTTCTTGGTCACTTCCCTGACCAAGGCCCTTCTCCCCCGATTGATCAGTTTGGCCGGGCGGCCAGCTCTAGGAAGAGTCCTGGTGGTTCCAAACGTCTTCCATTTGCGAATGATGGAGACCACTGTGCTCGTTGGGACCTTCAATGCTGCAGACATTTTTTTGTACCCTTCCCCAGATCTGTGCCTCTATACAATCCTGTCTCGGAGGTCTACAGACAATTCCTTGGACTTCATAACTTGGTTTGTGCCCTGACATGCACTGTCAACTGTGGGACCTTATATAAACAGGTGTGTGCCTTTCCAAATCATGTTCAATCAATTGAATTTACCACAGGTGGACTCCAATCAAGTTGTAGAAACATCTCAAGGATGATCAGTGGAAACGGGATGCACCGGAGCTCATTTTTGAGTGTCACAGCAAAGGGTGTGAATACTTATGTACATGTGATATTTTATTTTTAATACAATTGCAAAAAATTCTAAAAATCTTTTTTCACTTGGTCATTATGCGGTATTGTATGTAGAATGTTGAGAATTTTTTTTTATTTAATCCATTTTGGAATTAGGCTGTAACATAATAAAATGTGGGAAAAGTGAAGGGGTATGAATACTTTCCGGATGCACTGTATGTCATGGTAGACTGGGAAGTTCCGACCAGTGTTCTGAAAGGCGAAGAAATATCTCCGACTGCTTTTATCTTAAAGAAAATCATCAGACAACAAGCTGTCCTGAAGCAGTCCTTCCACTATATAGTTGACATGGCGATTGTTTGCCTCTGTCAACCACTCTCTAATGCAGTTGTTGAAAGGGGTGGCAGTGCTGTTAAGAGAAACAAGACAAGATTATGGAGCAGCCTTAAAAATTATATGCTCTCCACCCTCTTGCACATCACCATTAATGGCCCTGAAATAAGATCCAGTAAGTGTCATGAGATGCTAAATGAGGCCACTAAGCTGTGGAGGGAGAGCCACACCAGGAACCTTCCGTTTCTCAAACATCTTTCAAGAGTGGGGGGGCAAGAATATGCTCAGTTCAACCCGAATGTACTTGTCAGCACAGGGATCCAAGTCAACCCCTTTGAGGAAGAAGTGTTTCGGGGCAGTGAAGGTCAGAAGGAAGATCCCAACACCTTGATGGATAAAAGGGTCCAGGTTGAGGGAGAGGGTGTTACAAGGAGCAAGGAACAGCTCAGCAGGGCACCTTTTGAGCTGGGTATGGACTCGGATGATAGTGAAGATCAAATGGAAGACATAGATGACTAAAAGTTGAGTTAATTCAGTAGATTCACATGATTTGAGTCAAGTGATTCGCATGTTTTGTTATTTTAGAGATCTTTTTTTGGGATAGGAGTACTTTATAAATAATTCAATTTAAATCAAATACATAGGCTTGATCAACCGAACAGTGAAGATGTCAATAAATAAATACAATCATCAACCTTATTTATTACTTTGTATTTCAATATTAGTGTTTCTAGATTGCTTTCACACAACTAGTTCCGGTAGCACCAAAACCCTCAATCCCAAACACACACACACACACACACACACACACACACACACACACACACACACACACTTCCCATAACCACCTAATTCTCTTTTACAATGATTCACTAAATGTTTACAATCGGGTAGGCAAACTCATTAAAATATGTAATAATTATGATCAGTGTATATGATGAAATTGTGGCATTAGAATGTGTCAGAAGCCACCAAATTTGCACTTTGACGGCCAAAAAAACTCCCGGGGGAGCATGCCCCGGGACCCCCCTAGCAGGCTACTTTTTCCCAATTGCTGGCTACTCAACATCCTTGTGGAAAGCCCTGATGGACACCTCCTTGTTTTTGCAGAAATAAAGTTAGCATAGTTATGATATATTGTACGTAACATGTGGTCATATCATCCAGTTCTGGTTAATAATTAATTCTCATTTGTTTTGTTTTCTTTCAGGAGATTGAGTGCTGACACCAGAGCCCGATCCCGCTACTTTGGGCACACCTTCATTACAGCCTCTCTCATTTCTACAACAAGCCCCCCAACCCCTACACTGGAAAAGAATAAGAGGAGGAAAACTAATTTTACGGTGGATTTTCTAACACAGGAAAGTGCTAAAGAGCAGATGCACCATGAGGAGAGTGAGGCATAAACAGATCGGTTCTTATGCCGGTTTGAGCAACAAATTGATAAAATGCCGGACCCTTAATTTCATGTTGGTCTGGTTGTGTTATGTGCAGTTTTTTACCCTTGCGTCACACAAGTTCCTGTTTGTGTGATGGCTGATTTGTTTACATTGTGATTGCACTATTCACATGTCTAACTTCAGTAGCACACGTTTTTATTTTTATACTTTGTTTTTATGACATTAAAACATTCACATAAAAAGCACAATACCTTTACACCTGAATCGACATGACAATGTTGTTAGGCGATAAGAATGTGACAGTGAAAATGAAGCTGATTGATGTCAATGGATTAATAAAGCAGTATTTTCTGTCAGATTTTTTGCCAGCATGAATAACTGATTCTTATTTTAAGGATATTAATTGAAGCACCCTGCATGTGTCCTTTAATGGGCTCTTTGTAAAGTGTGATTAGACAGATTGATGAGTCCAAACAGGGAAAGCTACCATTACCCAGGATGGAAGGATGCAACCTCTGGAAGCGTTGTTTTGTTCTGGAAAAACGAGTGTTTTTCATGGTGCGTGTGTCTTTTCTAATTTACTATTTGGTGGTGTACATGGGGTTTGACCCTGTTTCTGGTATGATGTAAGATGACCAGTCTACAAAAAAAGAAAAAGAATTTCACATAATGTAGTCAGAACTGGAAGGACTTTTGAGGTAAAACTAGGAAACCAAACATATGGCACAAATACAATAATAGTCACACACAATGCATGTGTATGGTATTCTATCCTGTCATACAGATCATCCCACAAATCAATAAAGTAAACGGTCGCTAACTTGTCATTACGTGTGTATCACAAAAGGGTTCACCTAACATTAACGTTAGTTACCAAGTAACTACTGTATACTAGCTAGTTAGCATGTATACATAGGCCAAGTACAACACAGCTTGTTTGCAGTTTATCATACAAACCACTAACAGATCCACAAGCATTCCAAGACCTTAGGCTAGCAGTCTTCTTTTTCATACGATTGGTTGCTGACAACTGAAAAAGGATGCCCACGCAGGAAGATGGTATTGTGAGATTCTGAATGTTCGGCAACAAACTCTGTTTATGTTTTAAAAAATGTTTTCGCATCTATTATGTCAAATCAATGCCTCCCACGACTACTTATGATGTTTGAGGATCATGAAGGGGTTGTCCCAATTCGTAGGGACAGATTTTCACCCCTACCCCTTGTGACTCTGTTTCGAGGGGCAAGTCGAAAACCAAAATGGAGGGCTAGGGCCAATGGGTGTAAAATAGGCAATTGGGATTGGGCCCAAGTCACGTTCAGTCCGACTCCCTGTCTCGTCACTGTGTTAGTCTCCAATACTAGGCTACGGACCGTGATGACTCAAGATTGGCTACCAAACAAAGCTCGAGAAGAAACAGGAAGTATGGTAGTGATGTGCAGGTCGACTTTTTTTAATTGAAACTCATGCACCAACTGTGTGTAGTGACCGCGATGGGGATACCAGGCCATTTTGATGACTCAAAACCAGCTACTGATGAAAGCCTTGAGAAGAAACAGGCAGTATCAATCTTTAGTCAAAGTCAACGCAATTTTTATCTGTACAGTATAACCAAGTTCTAGTTTCTGTGCTTCAGTTGACACCCACGTTTTTGTCACATTTTGATACATTTAATTGGCTAAATTATTGCCATATAATGATGGAATTTTGACATATTAAGCTGAGTAGTTTTTTATTGTATTTTCTTTATAAAACTAAAATGTTAGGCTACCTAAATAATCAAATTATACCCTAAAACAATATATCTGGGGTAACACCATGAGAATGACATCGTAAATGTTATAGGAAAAGCTACGGTTTGATAACCTTTGTTGCTTTTTATCACAATATAGCTTAAAACCGGTTAATCGTTACATCCCTACACACGTCACTGAACTGTCAAATCTATTGCTCAGCATAAAAGAACAAAGCACTTGAGTCACATGGATCTCCAGGGAAACCAGTCAAAACCAACTACACACAGAGATCAAAGAGAGTAAGGAGAGTAAAGTGATGGATTGTGTTTTATCAAAACCTTTTCGTTTCACATCGATGTCTTGTGGTATTAAAAGTTTAACACTGTAGCTATCTGGCAATGTTAATTCTATTTATAGCGAGCAGGAAAACACAAAAATGTATTTGTTAGTGAGAGAAGCAGAGACACTGTCAGAGCAAGGTGGAGTGCCAAAGGAGAGAAAAGAGTGTGCACATAATTGGGACCTGCTTATTATTATTATCACTGGGGGTTGACTCTGAAAGGTCCGAAAGTCATCGCTAGCTTATCACAACATTTGAATGTTGTGTCTTGTGCTCCCTAGAACAGCTGGCACTATTGTGTCTTGTACATCGTAATGGAATAAACATTATAGAAATATAAGCTAAATGTAAATGTGTGTGTAAAAAATCAATTAACAAAATATTTTTAAGTAATTATGAACACACACAGAAAATCGTATACATTGTCATTGCCTGAAGAGTTGTGAGTGCGCACTGCATATCCGAGGCAAACACTCCAGTCTAGTGTTGAAAATAGTACAAGCAGTGAAAGACTTTCAATGGGCTTTAGTAGGCCTACACAACTCACTATTCTGTATCTGAGACATATCCAGATAGTATACCTGCAGACCAGCAGCCTTGCTCTCTAGCTCCTGGCACTTAGCTGAAACAGCTACTAGTTTGTTCTTGACTTCTTCTGTCTCAGTCTGGAGTGACTGGAACAGCCTCTCCCTCTGCTCAGCCTCCCTGTGGTAATGGTCTATCTGTGCTTGCAAGCCATCCACTAGATCTCCTCGATTTATGCTATGCTGATTCTTCAGAAAAGCTATCTCCTCACCCTTGAAAATCAACTGCTGGGAGTGCTTCTCACGTAGAGTCTCCAGAGACAAGATTCTCTAGAATGAATGAATGAATGAATGTATGAATGTATGAATAAATGAATGAATAAATAAATAAATAAATAAATAAATAAATAAATAAATAAATAGGTAAGTAAGTAAGTAAGTGGGCAAAAATATGGTTTACTGCTTGGGCATGGGTAAGCCAGTGAAAACACTTTAATTGCTTTTCTTCAAAGAAAAACATTAACACACCTCTAGTAATAGCTTGTTGTTGTCTGAATCTAATGGTTCTTTCTTCTGACGGGATACCTCATCCAATGCCTTTTTAAGACATGCATTCTCCTTTCTGAGTTTGATGATGTCCATGTCTAATTTGTAAAGGCAGCAGAAAGACCAATTACAAGGTAAGTTATCAATATTTTTTGATGACAGCAACAGTCAATACCACATAAAATGGGAAAACCCAACATCTGACACCAGCAAATAGTAAAAGTGAAACTTATGACCTAAAATGTTGATTGATAACGGTAGCCACATCAACAAAATACGTTCAGTGGCACCCCTCGTCCTACATAGAACTCGCTTCCTAGCATAACGTGAAGTCAAGCTAAGCTAAGGTAAACTAGCTAACAGTTGTTGTTAACAAAGCACACAAAGGTTAGATTAACGTTAGCTAAAAATGACAACAGCTAAAATTCTAACTAAAATTCACAACAGCTATACTTCCAGTTCCTGTTTGGTTAAAAAAAAATTGGTAACACAAAACAACAAAATGCTGATATTGCAAGGTAAAAAAGCAATACATAACTGAATAAGTTTGGAAACTTTCGAATTCAAAATGTAGCCTGGTTTAGAAAACATTATACCGACCTACATGCTAGTGGTGTCATGTGTAGTGATGTGTCGTTCATGAACGATTGGTTCATTTTGAACGAATCTTTAAAATTACTCGGGACTAACGAGTAGTCTCAGAGAGTGATTCGTTCTTTTTTGTCGCGCATGCGCAACAACAGTTGTGTTCGAGTCATTCGTTAATTCCGTTCAGTTTAGTATAGGAAACAGAAATTAATAGTTCACCCCTCGACTGGGTCTTCGGGTCTGAGCTATTTGGGAGGCTGCAGACCTGGAGCACAGGCAGATTCAGGCCCCAAATGCAGATACAGGCCCCACAGGCAGATACAGACTGGGACCCAGACAGATAGCCATATGCGGTCCAAACGTATACATTAACAACCCTCTGTAGACTTTAACGAACTGATTTTACGTTAATAACCATTGACAATTTTTTTAAAATGTTATTTAGCTTACACTGCGATGGTTTTGTGAATTTAAATACTGTATTAACATTATATTAAGATATGAGATGAAGTATGCTGTACAGATAACCATATGCGGTCGAAACATACGTTAATAACCTTCTGTAGACTTTGACGAATTGATTCTACGTTAATAACCGTCTATAGACAATTTTTTTAAATTTTATTTAGCTTCACATTGAGATGGTTTTGTGAATTTAAATATAAACATATTAATATGCAGTATGCTGAACTACTGCTTGTACCATGTAATGAAAAGCACTATGCTAATGATTAAAAGGTCTGCCTTATTGTTTTAGTATATAGCTATATCCACTTATGTTTTTTTTTTTTACATACAGGAGCCAAGTGCAATTGAGTGATAGGCTATGAAGTTTTAGTTAATCTAAATTTAGATATAAACGTTCAATTCAAATATATAACCCCTTAAAACGTACAGTGTAATGATATGTACCATTGACTAAAGAGCTGCTGTAGGCTACTACTCACTATTGTTTGTCATACATCTAGCCTACAGATTCAACATAGCATTTTACGAAGACAAACAAGTCACCCCTTTCTAAAATGTCAAGGGTCATTTAGCTATGGGAGAAGAAAGACAACTTTTTTGTTAACCGTAAAGTATTTATTAAAACAACTTTAACTAATGGGAGTATGGGACATTAGTTGTGCCCGTCACCACTCTTCTTCAAACTGGCTTTGATTTGTTTCTATTAAATTCCTCCTGCTGGAAAGAAAATGGTTATTTGTAAATAATGGCAGGATGTCAATGTTTGATCATTATTTCCTGTATCCTTACAGTACCTTATGTCAAAGGGAAGGGAAAACGATAGTAGCCAATTTAAACAAGAGAATATGCCTGTTTATTACCGCATTAGAGGCTAAATAAGCAGATATGTAACGGTGATTACCTGGCACTGATTATGCGTGTACAAACGCAATTGCAAGCAGTACCTTGGCCATTTGGTTCGGAGCTGTGGAATTTTTGTTGCCTGTAGGACCGCGTCATAAAAAAGCTAAGATGTTTGACACGTTCACGGTTTTCAGCATACACGTTTTTAATATTTTAGCCTTAATTTAGGTAAACGACCATGTAACTGTAAAGGTAGTGAGTTTTTCAAAGTATCTGTTGCAACATATACATTATTTTTCCCAGACAAAGAAGTAAACTAATGTCAATGTTGGCCGTTGGAGGTTTCAGCTTTCTGAAGACACCGCTTGGCTACACCGAACTTCCGAAGTATCAACTCGGTAAAATTTAAAACCTTTTTTCGACACTAAAACTGTCACTTTTATATCAACTGAACATTTATGAATTTGTTTTTATTAATAAACGTTTGGCAAGTAACACACATTTGGAGCATTCACTGTTTAATCACTTGATTTAAAAAAACAGAAAACGCATTTGTCCTGTCTACTATAGGATAAAGTTAGTAACGCTGTTAAGTCAATTAGGATAATGCTGCGCCGTTGGACTGAGATAACAATGGAGACAATAATGCATGGTGCAATAAATTTAAACGCTGAAATCACGAGAACTATTGCAATGAATTGACATCAACCATAAGATAGTAATTATTTTAATAACCCAACATCACGGGATTGCTGAACAACAATAACTTTAGCAAATTAATTAGCATACCCCTAACTACCGTAGTAGACAGGACAAACGCGTTTTCAGTTTCTTTTAAAACACGTAATTATACACTCAATTTGTACGATTTTGTGTTATTTGGTAAACGTTTAGTAATAAAAACATTTATAAATTGTCAGTTTTTCTAAAAGTGACAGTTAGTGTCGAAAAAAGGTTTTTAAATTTGACAAGTTGTTACTTCCTGTCGCCAACCGATGTAGTCAGAAAGCATAAACGTCATACGGCCGACTTTGACCTCTCTGTAAGCGCTTTACCGTTAGCAAACCAAAGAATATTTCGTGATAGGTAGATGGTGAAACAGATTGTCTTTACAGTGTATATAATTGTTTATCTAAATTAAGGTTACAAAATTGAAAACTTGTACTCGGAAAACAGCAATATCGTCAAAGGACTGTTGTTTTATGTCCGTCACAGAGCTCTAAAATTCTACAACTGTTGAAACTGCGTATTGAAGCCTGGTCTGCTAGTGTTAGCAATCTCACTCAGTAGCGTGAAATCAGCGACATTAGTCACATTAGTGGTGTGACGTAACCAAACACGGCGCCGAAATCGCAGTTCTGCCTTCAAAATAAGAGTTCGTCATTGAGATGAATGCAGTACCAAAAAAGTGTTATATCTCATTTTAATCCGAAAAACAAGCACGTTCCCACCGCAACTGGGCCAACAACGTTATAATTAAAACAAACGAATTCTCATAATTTTTAATTTATAATTTTTTTTTATGTAAAGCAATAAAGTTGCTTCTGAAAAACTATATTTTTTGAGCAATTGAGCTCCAAATGTTTGATTTCAAAGGTCCGATGGTTATCTAAACAAATTACCCTCTTTTCTAAATAGAAAATAGTAGACTTCTCAGTGAAACACACCTTTATTTTTTTCTGTAAATGCTCTGCTAATTGGAGATTGAGAATTATTCCAAAGCGCTTAGACATTAAAGGATAGACAGAGGTTCAAGGGTCACATGAATCAAAGAATTTCATAAATTATCATTTTAAAACTTCTTTAGATTTAACCAGTTTAAAGGTCACAGATGTTTCAAAATCTATAGCAAGGCGTTGGTTCACTATTATAGCCTCATTCCATCAAACCTGTTTTATCTACATATATATATCTCATTAAAACTTTTTTTTTTTAAAGGTTAGACTCTCTGCTAACAATCTATGTATAGAATATTCTTATATTTGTGCAATTGCATGTGCGTTAAAGGTTGAAAGGTAACATGTATTTAAAAGTACATAGAAAGGTGTTTCTTCTCTGTTAAGGCCTCGTTGCATTAAACCTGATTTATCTATATGAACAAAAGAAGATGTCTTAGTAAAACGATAAAATTTTCCTTACTTTAGACCCTCTGCTAACACAATATGCAGAGATTGTACTTAGATTTGCGCAATTCCATGTGTGGTATAGGTTCAAAGGTCACATATGTCTCAAAGTCTTTAGCCAGGCGTTTTTTCTCTGTAAAGGCCTCATTACATTGAACCTGCTTTATCTATGTGAAATATAGAAGTTGTCTCAGTAAAACCATATGTTTTTGTTTACATTAGACCCTCTGCTAACACAGTATGCAGAGATTATACTTAGATTTGCGCAATTCCATGTGTGGTATAGGTTCAAAGGTCACATATGTCTCAAAGTCTATAGCAAGGCGTTTTATCTCTGTAAAGGCTTCGTTACATTAAACCTGCTTTATCTATGTGAAATATAGAAGTTGTCTCAGTAAAACCACATGTTTCTGTTTACCTTAGACCCTCAGCTAACACAATATGCAGAGATTATACTTAGATTTGCGCAATAGCATGTGTGGTACAGGTTGAAAGGTCACATATGTCTCAAAGTCTATAGCAATGCGTTTATTCTCTGTAAAGGCCTCATGACATTAAACCTGCTTTATCTATGTGAAATATAGAAGTTGTCTCAGTAAAACCATGTGTTTTTGTTTACCTTAGACCCTCAGCTAACACAATATGCAGAGATTATACTTAGATTTGCGCAATAGCATGTGTGGTACAGGTTCAAAGGTCACATATGTCTCAAAGTCTTTAGCCAGGCGTTTTTTCTCTGTAAAGGCCTCGTTACATTGAACCTGCTTTATCTATGTGAAATATAGAAGTTGTCTCAGTAAAACCATATGTTTTTGTTTACCATAGACCTTCTGCTAACACAATATGCAGAGATTATACTTAGATTTGCGCAACAGCATGTGTGGTATAGGTTCAAAGGTCACATATGTCTCAAAGTCTATAGCCAGGCGTTTTTTCTCTGTAAAGGCCTCTATACATTAAACCTGCTTTATCTATGTGAAATACAGAAGTTGTCTCAGTAAAACCATAATGTTTTGTTAGTATAGGGTCTAAGATATGGTTTTACAAAGACATCTTCGATTTTTAATATAGATAAAGCAGGTTCAATGAAATTAGGCCTTTACAGAGAAAAAACGCCTTGATATAGACTTTGAGACATATGTGACCTTTGAACCTCTACCACAGATGCAATTGCGTAATTATAAATTTAATCTCTGCATATGTTGTTAGCAGAGGGTCTACAGTAAGAAAATTATATCGTTTTACTGAGACATCTTTTGTTCATGTAGATAAAACAGGTTTAATGCAATGAGGACTTCACAGAGAAAAAACACCTTTCTATATACTTTTAGATAAATGTGACCTTTCAACCTGTACCACACATGCTATTGCGCAAATCTAAGTATAATCTCTGCAAATACTTTTAGCAGAGGGTCTAAGGTAGAAGAAAATATGTGGTTTTACTGAGACATCTTCTATATTTCACATAGCTAAAGCAGGTTCAATGTCACGAGGCCTTTACAGAGCAAAAACGCCTGGCTAAAGACTTTGAGACATATGTGACCTTTGAACCTATACCACACATGGAATTGCGCAAATCTAAGTATAATCTCTGCATACTGTGTTAGCAGAGGGTCTAATGTAAACAAAAACATATGGTTTTACTGGGACAACTTCTATATTTCACGTAGATAAAGCAGGTTTAATGTCATGAGGCCTTTACAGAGAATAAACGCCTAGCTTTAGACTTTGAGACATATGCAACCTTTGAACCTGTACCACACATGCTATTGCGCAAATCTAAGTACAATCTCTGCATATATTGTTAGCTGAGGGTCTAAGGTAAACAAAAACATATGGTTTTACTGAGACATCTTCTATATTTCATACAGATAAAGCAGGTTTTATTTACTGACGCTATAATAGTGAACCAATGCCATTTTACAGACTTCGAGACATATGTGACCTTTGAACCTATACCACACATGGAATTTCGCAAATCTAAGTACAATCTCTGCATATTGTGTTAGCAGGGGGTCTAAGGTAGAGGAAAATATGTGGTTTTACTGAGACATCTTCTATATTTCACATAGATAAAGCAGGTTTAATGTAATGAGGCATTGACAGAGAATAAAATCCTTGCTATAGACTTTGAGACATATGCGACCATTCAACCTGTACCACACATGCTATTGCGCAAGTCTAAGTATAATCTCTGCATATTGTGTTAGCAGAAGGTCTATGGTAAACAAAAACATATGGTTTTACTGAGACAACTTCTATATTTCACATAGATAAAGCAGGTTCAATGTAACGAGGCCTTTACAGAGAAAAAACGCCTGGCTAAAGACTTTGAGACATATCTGACTCTGTACCACACATGCTATTGCACAAATCTAAGTACAATCTCTGCATATTTTGTTAGCAGAGGGTCTAAGGTAAACAAAAACATATGGTTTTACTGAGACAACTTCTATATTTCACATAGATAAAGCAGGTTCAATGTAACGAGGCCTTTACAGAGAAAAAACGCCTGGCTAAAGACTTTGAGACATATGTGACCTTTGACTCTGTACCACACATGCTATTGCGCAAATCTAAGTACAATCTCTACCTTAGACCCTCAGCTAACAATATATGCAAACAAAAACATATGGTTTTACTGAGACATCTTCTATATTTCATATAGATAAAGCAGGTTTTATTTACTGACGCTATAATAGTGAACCAATGCCATTTTACAGACTTCGAGACATATGTGACCTTTGAACCTATACCACACATGGAATTGCGCAAATCTAAGTACAATCTCTGCATATTGTGTTAGCAGAGGGTCTAATGTAAACAAAAACATATGGTTTTACTGAGACAACTTATATATTTCACGTAGATAAAGCAGGTTTAATGTAATTTGGCCTTTACAGAGAAAAAACGCTTTGCTTTAGACTTCAAGACTTGAACCTCTACCACACGTGCAATTGCGTAATTATAAGTATAATATCTGCATATTTTGTTACCAGAGGGTCTAAAGTAAGGAAAATTTTATCGTTTTACTAAGACATCTTCTTTTGTTCATATAGATAAATCAGGTTTAATGCAACGAGGCCTTAACAGAGAAGAAACACCTTTCTATGTACTTTTAAATATATGTTACCTTTCAACCTGTACCGCACATGCAATTGCACAAATATAAGAATATTCTATACATAGATTGTTAGCAGAGAGTCCAACCTTAAAAAAAAAAGTTTTAATGAGATATATATATATAGATAAAACAGGTTTGATGGAATGAGGCTATAATAGTGAACCAACGCCTTGCTATAGATTTTGAAACATCTGTGACCTTTAAACTGGTTAAATCTAAAGAAGTTTTAAAATGATAATTTATGAAATTCTTTGATTCATGTGACCCTTGAACCTCTGTCTATCCTTTAATGTCTAAGCGCTTTGGAATAATTCTCAATCTACAATTAGCAGAGCATTTACAGAAAAAATAAAGGTGTGTTTCACTGAGAAGTCTACTATTTTCTATTTAGAAAGGAGGGTAATTTGTTCAGATAACCATCGGACCTTTGAAATCAAACATTTGGAGCTCAGTTGCTCAAAAATTATAGTTTTTCAGAAGCAACTTTATTGCTTTACATAAAAAAAAATTATAAATTAAAAATTATGAGAATTCGTTTTTTTTTTTTATAACGTTGTTGGCCCAGTTGCGGTGGGAACGTGCTTGTTTTTCGGATTAAAATGAGATATAACACTTTTTTGGTACTGCATTCATCTCAATGACGAACTCTTATTTTGAAGGCAGAACTGCGATTTCGGCGCCGTGTTGGATTACGTCACACCACTAATGTGACTAATGTCGCTGATTTCACGCTACTATCTCACTCGCATGTCAATCGTATTTGTTGACCTTATGTAAAAAACGTTTCATAACATCAGTTAAAACATATATCTCCAGACAATAAGGCAATTCAGTTTCTAATTGTATTATTAAAATTGTCTATAAACTTATGTTCATATTCAAGATCATACTGCAAAGTATTTACTCGTGTCTATATGTTGAAATGAGTACGTTTGCTGCACCCAGGCTAGCTACTTTCCAAATGTTGCTGATTGGACCAAATATTGTTGTGCCATGGTCCAATCCTGAACTAATGGCCTCAGCCAATCCCCATGTAATTTTGAAGATCGTTTTCATATACACGACAATAAATAGTCAGTCCACGTACATAAACTAGGAGCTTCTTCTTTAACCATGACAAGGTGCACCATGGACGCAAATGTATGGATCATTGGCAGCTCCGTTCAGCTGTTTCTTATTTTCTTACTAAAATAGTTAATAAACCCATGACCATATTAGATTGTGGCATTGTGTTGTGTTCACTGTGCACCCACCCCCCAAAATATCCTAATAAAACATACACACGGTGTAACATTAGTTAATTATATAATATAACTTAGCACTTTATGTGTTGATATAGGAATTAGCCATTAAAGATAATTTTAAAAAATTGTTTATTAGTTGTCTCATCTCTTGGACTTTTTTCTTTTTAAGTAGGCTAGCTGATTTGCTCCTTTCTCTAGTCTGCTCTGCAACCTGAAAAACAGACACTAAATCAGTCTTAAGTGGTAAATACATTTTTTTTCTTCTGCAACCCATACAGCCACTGGCTACCTGCAGTGTTGTCTCCAAACTCCATGTGAAAAAGGCTGTGTTGGCTTGATGAGCTAGTCCGTCAATGAGATGCAGGCCACAAAACAACTCATTGACAACCCCAAAACTGACCTTCTCAGAATCACTACATAATTCAAAAGTTTTAAAGCCTTAACTACATCGGGAAGTATATATTTCCCAAACTATACTATTATTTAATTGAACCTCTTTTCAGTGTTAGCTCGGTTCCTAATCTTTGAGAAATGTATTTCAGAATCATCTCCCTCAACTGTCAAACGTGCACTGGGAAGAGCCGGAGGCTTGCTCTGTCAAACTAAAACTACGCCTGCTGTGCCGTATTTATGGTCAAATTTTCTTGTTCCATCAGTATACAGGGTGATTTCTGATTCAAACTTTAACTCTGAATCAATTTAACTTTCCATGCCACGTCAACCATACACTTGGAGAAAGACACCTGGGAGCTTCTCTGGCTGGCTATGGGCAGCTTACCTAAAACAACCTTCACTACTTCAGTCGCTTGATTGGAACTAAGTCCCCGGTTGCAAACCAGATCCATGTACACTTCCCTTGCAGCAATTGTTTATCTAACATGCTCATTAGGTCAGTATCCTGCACAAGCCTCACTGAGATCCTTTATTTTTGCCTCTGAGCCTTGGCTTCTTCCAGTTCTGTTTTGAACAAAAAAAACGATCTGTCGCCTGCTTAGTCTTTTCTGACAGCCTCGCACTGCACAGCTTTGATTTCAGACTCCTTACCTTAACCTCTGAGTCTGACCTATAGTCTTTGACACCTCTCTCCTTAATGAGTTTATCAAATTCTGCCAGCCTTGTGTCCCTATACACTATACTAAACTATCAAATGCTACTGTTTTATGAGAACCTGTGGGACCTCATCCTACCAAAGGCCAAAAACCATCTTTCCAGCAACATAACGTCTTGCTAACGAAATGAAAGGACCTCAGGGCGTAACACATACTAGGTGAAATAGCCTAGCCTAATCAAGTCTAGTCTCGCCAACACTACCGTCTTCCACCTCCTACCCATTCATATTCATAATATTATAATTTACAATAAAAACGGTTCGCAGGCAATTAATATGACGTTCAGAAAATATTACAGTGCATGTAAATGCTTAACCACATTTCAATTATTTAGGTAACTTGAACTTGAGTTATACAGTAGGTTAACTCTGAATGGAAGCTAGTTAGGCTACTATTACCACCGCATAGTACTGCTAATTCAGCTAGCGCGTTCCACAGACAGTGGCAGCGTCAATTCTCCTCAGACAGGCTCCATGCATTTTGAAGGGGGCGTGCCATACTTCCTCAAATAAAAAAAAAGGCCTGAATGGGATTTGAGATCTGTTTTTTTGAGGACCTTGCTGAGCACCCCGACAAAGCATAGCACCAAATGTGGGCCTGTTACGTGTGGTTCAGACGAGTAGCCATGCAACCAATGGGAAAACAATGATTTATGGGTGGTAACATCTAAACCAATCAACCCTTAACATAGTACACGCAAAACTCGAGGGTGTTGGGTCCAAAACAAAGCATTCGGTTAATCTCTAACTTTAAAAACGGCCGAGGCTTTTTATTTTGAATATGGGAAGAGCCGAAAATTTCGTGGCCGTTTTGACCAAAAACAATAGCTCAGAACTCAGTCTGAAAGATCGCCAGCGCCATGGCGCTTTTCATGTATAAAAACAACTAATAATATATTCGAAAATGTTATACATTTTTACATGGATGTGTTCATAACGTTGATGGGAAACAAAAAATATACAATTTACAGCCATATTTGAAACGTTTTTATACAAAGCCAATGAAATACGGATGCAGTTCTACAAATCGCCACTACAAGCGTTTTGAGAGACGAACCGTAGGTAGGCTAGTACGAGACAGATGAAATTACAGCTGGTTAACTAGTGTCAGTGTTACTATGAAACGATTTACACTTTTTATATACATATTTATGTCCACTTTAGTAGTTATTAAAGGATGTAAAAGTCAATGCAAGTCATTTTTTGCTGTTACCTGCGTTTAGAATTCTCCATTGGTTACATTACGGTCCGAATGTTTGACCTGTCTAACTATAATATCTTCAGCTTCTTTCTCTTCTTCGTCTTCTTCTTTTTAGTGTTTATTGGCGTTTGGCAAACCAGTTTAGGTGCATTACCGCCACCAACTGGACGATAAGTATACTACTAGCCTAGTAACTGGGTCTTCAAACTGTCTGGGGCCTGGATCTGCCTGTGCTCCAGGTCGGCAGGCTCCCCCACCTCGGTCTGAGTCGTTCGTTCAATTTTCACGTGACAGCCCCATAGGCTCAGTATAGAAAAGAGAAAAGAGTAGTTACCCCACAAATGGGTCTTCGGGTCTGATTCGATCGTTCAATTTTCACGTGATGGATAGGCTCGGCACCGAAAAGAGAAATGTTTAGTTCGCCATGGTTATGTAGTCACGATTGCGCCATAGTTATGATTGACACACTATGTTAATTAAGTCCTCTAAAAGCAGTTGCAATATACTACTTTACTGAAACGTGATGTATTGTATTACGCAAGAAATCTTGATATTGATGTAACCACTGATGTAATATTAATATAACTTTAAGATGTAGCCTATTTATTTATTATCAGGTTGTCCTCGTTAACTTTTTGCACTTAGCAATAACGTGCTGTATACACGCACTTACACACTCTACTGAATACAAATAAATAAGTAAAATCACACCATACAACCAAATAACAATCACACTGGCTAAGCCTAGCAGAGTAGCAGTCACGTGAAAAGTGAACTAAAGGCTCAAGACAGGACATGAAACAGAAATGAGTAGTTCACCCCTCGACTGGGCCTGAGTCGTTCGTTCAATTTTCATGTGGCAGCCGCATAGGCTCAGTATTGGAAAGAGAAAAGAGTAGTTCACCCCTGAACTGGGGCTACGGTCGAATTCTAGGAAGGTTCTAGTTTGCTTAGGAAGGATCCTAACTGAGTGAAATGACCCGGAAGTATCTAAGTGGCAGCCATGATAATTACTGTTCGAATTCTCTAAGTGCTAAGGAAAGGTGCTTCAATGCTATCTAACTTGTGTACCCCTGAACTGGGGCTACGGTCGAATTCTTTAGTTTGCTTAGGAAGGTTCCTGAGTGAAATTACCTGGAAGTATCTAAGTGGCAGCCATGATAAGTACTGTGCTAAGGAAAGGTGCTTCAATGCTTCCTAACTTGTGTACTTTAGCATAGGATACACTGGACCATCCTTTACGAAAGGAAAGAAGCCTATGCTGCCCCACAATTCCTTGTGGCAGCAATATTTAAAGTGATACACCATTCAGCCGTTGATCGACATGACCAACAAGTGATGCAGATCATGTAGCAGTTTTTTAAGCATGTTGCATCCTATGTTATTCCCTAACATGCTAATATGCTGATATGTTTTTAAATGCCAACATGTTAGAAACTTAATAATTATAATATGTAACTATTGTATCAGATTTGTATGGCTAACATAAATGCATAACTTACATACATTTAACAATTACTTTATACAATCAAATTCATTGGGATTCATGCGTGGCGATAAATATGAGTTGACAGGGGGATGAGGACGTGAGCAACCATTTTCAATGTGACATATTTCGTTTCTTTTGTGACAGGTAGCCTATATTCCATTTTTTATTTAAATTCCAACCTTGGTGATAAAGTAGGTTAATATATTTATCCGCCTTGCCCACGTTTAGGCCATGAAACAAAATGATGACAACGCAAGAGCAAAGTATCTAAGATGCGCTTTTTGTAGGCTATAGTTAATCTTTGAGACATTGTCGTTTCTCCACGAACGACCCATGAAAACCACCGTCGCATGATTACGTAGCTTAGTGTAAGTGCAGTCGGATTCCTTTAGCAAAGCGATTGTCTTTTCCTAAGTCCTTATGAATTCTCCTTAATATCTTTCCTTAACCTCAAGACGTTTTCCCTCGGGGTGAAGGAAAAGTACATAGTGAAAGTCATTAGGGCGTACTTTATAGGAGCAATCAGCCTGACGTCACAACAACAAAAAACTAATTCCGGTTGGCGAAAGTATTGCCTCCAACTTAGGGAGACGGCTATAAACAAGTTATTATTTATGACAGCGATGAGCATACAAATAAAATATTTAGTTTTTAAATAGTTTAAAATGTTGTATCTTGTCCAAACACCATGCTGTTATTAGGTGGCTGGCTGGTACAGCCGGTCAACTATTGTAATTAGGTGGCCGGCTGGTACAGCCGGTCAACTATTGTAATCGTTAGTATTATTATTATTAGGTGGCCGGCTCTCAACATTAACTGTATTGAATATCTTGTTGATTTCTCTAAAAGTGAGTCCACAGCACATCAAAATGTATTACTGTAAACACTACTGTACATTCAATTTGTCATATCTCACTGGTTCATTAAACAATCTACATTCAAAAAATAGATAAAAATCCAAAGACTTATATCATGAAGTGTTTAAAATTTCAGAACTCTATCTAGAAAACGAATTTTGTTATAAATATCTGAGTTTAGTAGTTCTTTGGTTGAATTTGAAACTTTGACACTTGAACTATTTGAAACAACTCCTCCAAGACCGTACAACCAAATTACACCAAAATCACTGTATATCATCCTCAGATGGTCTACTTTCAAAACAAAACCAAGCGTGTTGATACATTAGAAACTGAGCTCACAGTGCATAAAAATGTAGTACTGTAAACAGTACTGTACCTTTTGATTTTTAACTGCTTCAATATTGGACCAATTTATATCATACGTCTATACAATATTTGTATTATGATTCACATCACGATTTAAAGTTTTAAAAAATTTACCTTGAAAACTGCCTTTTTTATAAATAGCCAAGTTTAGTCGTTTATTGGTTGGATTTGAACTCCTCTGAAACCATAAAACCAAATTAACAAAAAATCGCTGTATATCATCCTCAGATGGTCTACTTTACACACAAATCCAATCTTGGTGATACAGTCATAATTGAGCTCACACTGCACCAAAATGCATTTCTCTAAGTTATCAAGCAGTAGTAGCAAGTATTAGCGCGTTAACGCATATTTCTTTTAACGCGTTAACGCAATTTGTTTTAATTATCCTGATGTCTAATATAGCATTTGCTTAGCTCTTATCTAGATGATTAAGTTAGGAATGCACTTATGTTCTCTACCTGACTTGTAGTTTTTCCCATTATCTTTTTGTAGGCACAATTTTTGTAAGTCGCTTTGGATTAAAGCGTCTGCTAAATGAATGTAATGTAATGTAATGAGACTTTCTTCTTGGATAAGAGGTGCGTCCCGCGAACGGATGGGGCTTTGCAGTGACTCCGCTTAACGTAAGGTTAACTCAAATGGGGTCCTGTCACTGTGCCCATGAGGGCTTTGGGCTTTCGATATTTAAAGGTATTCTTAACCCCATGGCCCCTTCTTTGAACTTCAGACAAATTCTAAAAATCCTCACAAGACTGTCTTGCTGCATTTCTCCCCAGCAACAGCCTTCCTTACATGAGTTTTACCATATTTGGTTAACAGATCAGCGAAGCCTTTCTTTCCTATTTCTAGCTTGACAACATTTCCTGCGTATGGTAAGCATTGTCAGTGGAAACCTTTCCTTCTTACACAGAGATTTACATCCATTTTTGTCATCGCACAAGTGAATCGTAAAGAAAAACAAACAGCAGACTTCCACAGCGTTAATTTGCTGCTATTGTACTATTTGTATTGTGTGACAATAAATTGCAATGCATTTTATTTAAAAAAACATCTTAACTGCAGGCATAGCGCACGAATATGCATATTGTTTTTACTGTAAACTTAAAATTTTGACTTATAACTTTAGTCAGAAAGTACAAATAAAACCCGACAAGTATTTCGAAGGTGACAACACTTACATGGCAGTCGATGATGAGATCTCTTCCACTCTCCCCAATATACTCCATTAAGCATCGCAGAGTGACCGCTCTCCTCATCTCTACGGAGGCACAGGGGTCCTTGAGTAATGATAGAATTAGTTAAATTACCATTTCAACTGACTTCAAAAGACAATCTCATCCTGTGACTAGACCCCATCCAAATAATTGCCCCTACGGTGTCCATTTTAGGACATAAGTCAGTCTGTCGTGCTTTATATCAATCTCATCAAAACTTGTGGTCATTGTCGCTAAAACTTGCTTGCAAAGTCAGTTTAACGAAAAGTTGTTTTCATTCTTGTAAAAACTTGGTGTCATTCTCATCACGACTTGTTTTCAAAGTCAGTCTAACCAAAAGTTGTTTTCAGTGTCATCAAGACTTGTTTTCAAAGTCAGTCTAACCAAAAATAATGAACAGAAGTTTAGATGAGATTGATACAAAGTACGACTAGGACTGACTGTCCTAAAATGGACACCGATGCCCCAAACAATGGTTGAAAAATCACAAGCTACCATCAAATGTATAAGTATGATGAAATTAATCAATTTCCGCTTCCCTCTAACCTGGATCACTTCCACCAATATGCTTTTTATGCACAGACCAGCTGCTCCACCCTTCGCATTAAACAATGCGAGCAGCTTTGGAGTGTGTTTGTCGAGCAGGGACAAAAAAGTAGACTCTAGAGGGACGCTGTTGCACCTTCGGAATTCTTCATTTATCTTTTGAGACAGGAATTAATTGATTAGACATACTCTACAAAAAACTCATCTGCAGTGATTTGCTGATGTGAAAAGAAAAGGCACACCAATCAGCTTACCTGGAATGGCTCAAAGAGGGAAGGCCATCTCTCTCTCAAGTCTGCCACTGGTGGAGTCTGTCTAACCACTTCCACTCTTCTAAAGCTGTACGTTCTAGACATAATTTATTGCCTTCAGATTGTCTTTCTTTCTGTCTGTCTTTCAAGGGAGATTGATTCTACCAGAGAGCCAATTTACCTCTGTCCCAACAACCAAATCTGAATTTTCCAAGGACTAGGAGATTGGTTGTTTAACAGAGTAACTAAACAATAATCGAACAAGGACATTGACAATGATGAGAATTGAAGTATAATATTATGTTTGTAATTACATGAGTTTATTAAATGTATAATTATGTTTTTGTTTTAGAAGATAACTCTTCTTTTCCAGCCAGTATACATACTGTTTGGTACTAAAACATTCATAACAAGGAGACATAGACTTTGCATAACTTTGTAGAACATTTACAAGTTTCATAATAGAAACACATGGATTTAGTCACAGCTCTATAAATTCCATGTGGTCACCTATCTTTGCCTGCCCCCAAACCTGTGTCAAGGGACACACCCCATTTGACCGTTTGATAAAAGCAGACTCAACAGAACAGAACTTTGCGATTAACCTAATCTTGGAAAGGGAAAGATCAGAAATGATTGCGCAACTTAATCAACCATGTGATCTGCTTCACAAGGCCGCGTTCCATCAAGAACTTTGGACTACCTGCATTAAGGATCACACAATCTTTTCTCATTGAACCATCAACGGACTTTGAATTCCCCGCTGCAAGGCATTAAACCACTCGTCAGAGTAACTTCCGCTCTCGTAATACACTGCATTCGGTGCTTATCTTATAGCAATTAGCTTCCTCATACTGCTTTGTTTCCATACCCACGTTTCATACCTGACCTGCTAGCATTCGTAGATCACTATCATTTATTCAGTGTATATCTGTACATATTTGCCTAGAATTAGAAATAAATAGTTGTTTGTTTAAACTCCTGTTTCCTTTTGCATGATTCATCCATTCACACAACTAGAATTTACTACTTCAGAATTGAGACTGAAACGTTTAACTTTCATATTTGCGTTAACATTGAACTAATATTATTTTAATTATTAATTAAAATAAAGCTAATCTAAAGATCAGACCTGGTTTCCCATCGAGCCATGCAATAAGCTAAAGTCTTTGGGTGGTGCCCCCTTAATTATTTGATGACTCTTTTAATCAAATTGATCGATTATAATATTAATTTATGAATGAATTAATAACCTATAAATATTGATATAACGTTTATTAAATACCTTTACACATATTAAAAGTAGTAAGACCCAGTTCCCCTACAGTAGCTAAGGATAGATTTATATTCTTAAAGTTCCCAGTATGTCCTACAATCTGTTTGAAATAACTATGTTTTGCCTCAAACCTCATAGTCCAGAAAGCAACCAACGGTCCAAATGCTTTGATCAGTGATGGATAATGTTACAAGAAGTGGTGTTTTGGAGTTCATTTTCTACCAGGAAATAATTCCAAGAATCTGTGTCAGTGCTCAAAGATTGTATGGTCATGATAGGCAATACTTTCCTCAGTATGGATTGGGGCAGAAACAAGTTCAACAATGTCCTTTAAAGACATGAGTAGAAGCCATGCTGGATCATTCAATGGTATTCTGTCTCCAATAATGAATGGCAGCAATCTTATTAGAGCCCAATTTTCATGAGCATTCCCTCCAATAGTTTTTCTTCTTGAGAAAGTAGCAGGAACTGGCTGGGGACTGTTTTTTGTCTGTCCATTTATAGGGAAACCGTGTGATGAAATTGTTAAGTTCCCTTAGTGTGAAATATTTCTTTGAAATGAACACCTCAAAGCTTAATGCCAGTTCCAAGGGAACAATGCCTTCAAAAATGTCATGCAATATGTCTGGTGGGTAACCAGTCACACAATGGAAGTAGCTGAGATTTTCAGTTAATGGACAAGGCTTTTTGAACGCCATAATAATGTGTCAAAGCCGAGTTTTGTTTACAAGTCAGAACATGAGTGGCATGGTCCACTTTGGTGCGAGCAGGAAATGCACCCAACCTCACCTCTTTTTCTTGGTACTCCCATGGCTCTCCAAGACAAAATCTACATATGAATGGTCCGGAAAAACTTTACACAAGTCCACTAATTGAGTTTGCACCAAGGTTATCGGCGACAACACAATACACAGTGCCTTTGATATTTTGATCAACACTGGAAACATGGATCCCTTCCTGTTCTAAGACAGCTAGGTCTTTCAACAGAGGCTCATGGACTTCTCTGTAACCGAATCTTTTTATGTCATCTGCTTTGCACAACAGGGCCAGGTATACTGAGGTAAGAGTGGATCGAAATGAAAGGAAGAATGTTTGCCAACATCCAGTATACAGCTGTAATTTTATGTTTTTCCTTGATGTCCCCAAAGGATTACACACCTCAAAATCATCCACAAAGTTTCAGTGTAATTCTGAGCTATTTACAATAAAAGTCATTCTCTTTATAAATTGTACCATCACAATATGATTCATACTTCGAAGGCTGAGTGGATTGTTCCCTAGTTAGAACCTTTTCTCTGAGATTATTATTTGCCAATATTTGAAGCAAGGACTGAAGAATTGGGACATACTGAAAGCTTCTCCTCACTTGGATCAAGGATGTATTCAACAAGTTCAACAACTTTAAAAATGTCTTTAAAATACTGTCTTCTCTTGAATACTGAAGAAAGAGGGCCATCACCACTACATGCTGTGCTTAGGGGGTTGCATTTGCATATTTCTTCCGCTAGAGAAGTGACAAGCTTGTCATCAATGGTGTAGCCTGGCTCTTTATGGGAAAGGAGCTCTGGAACTGCCGCTTACCGGGCTTACAGAGGAATTTAAGTGCACTAAAGCAAGACTAGAAATGACACTTGCGGAATCCCGAGATAATACTGTATAATAAGAAAAGCGGTACCCACATTGGCAACCGGACGGAAATGGGATCCAAAAGAGGCCGTACTGCAAGCAAAAGCAGCCCTTAAACATACGGAAATAGTAGGACAAGTACAACATGGACGAGGAGGACCTGGACTTGGTACAAGTAAACCGAGATGGTCAAAAGCAACCCCTTTGGAACAACGCAAATTAGTCATAGAACAGATACGTAAGCAAGAGGAAGCAGTAAGGAGCGCTAAAACTGTCTCACAATCCAAACAGGGGCGATGGGTGAACTGGGAAAGTGTAGAGCAGAGGAAAATTACCTGGAAAGACTTGTGGGGAATGGAATCCACAAGAATTGGCTTCATTGGTAGGGCAACCTACGACGTACTGCCAACACCAACAAATCTCAGCCAATGGGTAGGAGAGGATCCAACTTGCCCCCTCTGTGGCGGGACGGCTAATCTCAAACACATAATGGCTGGGTGCAGGACGAGCCTTACTCAAGGAAGATACACCTGGCGCCACAATCTAGTACTAAAATGCTTGGCGGAAGCAATACAGCATAGGCGCTCAACAGTTAATGCCCTGCCGATTGGAGCAGAGGGCGACATGCACCACATTCGCTTTGTCAGGGAGGGAGTTCCGGGAAAGAAGAGTTATAGAGCAAAACAAAGCTCAGGGCAGCTGAGGAGAGCATGTGATTGGAAAATGCTTGCTGATGTCGGCCAACAACTGAGAGTCCCATCGGAGATTGCAACAACCAACTTAAGACCAGACTTATTACTCTGGTCCAACACACAGCAAATTGTTTATTTTATAGAGCTAACAGTCCCGTGGGAAGAAGCAATCGACGAGGCTTACGAAAGAAAGAAACTCCGCTACAGCGAATTAGCAGCTGAAGCAGAACAGCGAGGTTGGAGAACAAAGGTGTGCCCTGTGGAAGTTGGATGCCGTGGATTTGTGGCAATATCAGCTACCAAACTCCTTAAGGAGTTGGAGATCTGTGGCAAAGATTTGCGCCAGACCATAAAAGCTATATCAGATATAGCAGAAAGAAGTAGCCAGTGGCTGTGGCTGAAAAGGAAGGATCCTATATGGGCACAAAAGTAAAGAACATCATGCTGAAAAACCAAGAAAGGATTAATCTCAGGACAAAGGTATAAAAGGTAAGTCTTTCCTGCAGAGCGTCATTTATCAAGCCTGCAGGAACAGAGTAGGGAAAGATTATCTTCTTTTCAGGTGGTAAGTATCCCTGCAGAGTTGGCAGAAAGTGCCTGCTGGAAAAGGGATAGGTATAGGGACATCTGCAGAGCGTCATATATTAAGCCTGCAGTAACACGAGTAGGGAAAGTTTATCTTCTTTTCAGGTGGTAAGTATCTCTGCAGAGTTGGCATTGAAAGCCTGCAGCAATAGGAATAAGGGACAGGTATAAGGGTATCTCTCAGTTTAATAAACAACAAATTGTTTTTTTAAATTTATTTTAAATATCTGGCCGTGCCGAGAGCGGATATAGAGGGGGGTGGCTCTGAGACGTCATTGCTCACCGTTAAGCCTTCTGGAGGTGCCGTGGGCTCAAATTAACGAAACATCTGGGATGGAGGGTGCCCACTTGATAACCCCAAGGACATATCTGCTCTCAACCCAAGTCCATTCTAAAATATTGTCTTTGAAGTGCTCATCTTGGAATATGGCATAATGAATATGATAACATCCTATCCTGTGTATATTGAAATGTCACTCAGTACAGATGATACTGAGGAAGAACTTCGGTAATGATCACTCTTATTAGGAAGTAAACATCCACCTCCTTGATAAAAATAAGCACCAATTCACCCAACTCAAGAGTCTCATTGTTCTTAGTAACCACAAACTGCCCTTTCTTGTAAGCTGTTCCCTTGACCTGTATGTCTACACAAACATTTGTATTTGTTTCGGTGAAGCCAAATTGTCGGACTGCATCTTGTATCGTTTTGCTATAAAGCTCAGAGCAAAATGGAGAGCAATCTTTTCTTGCAACACCAAAGAACGTTAAGGGCCTGCTGTGAAAGGTAGGCTTGACAAATTTGATGCCTTTCGGAGACGGTGAGGCACAAGTTTTAAAAAATTCTTCAAATTCCTTGCGCATCTCTTAAAATAACTATGCTTTAAATTTCTTTATAGCATCAGAGACACTATATTTGAACTGCCTAATACGCCGATTCAGGCATGAATAGGTGAACCACTTTCTTTCCTTAATCAAGTATTTAAGGTAAAGTGCAACATCATAGGACCCGACACCTTCAAAAATGTCATGACCAAGACAAGGTGGCAACCCAGGCTGGCAAACATGAAAATGTTTCAAAGAATTAAACAGACCTAAACTTAATCCCTTGGACCTCAGAAGTATCATTTGTCTGCAGAAGATGTGCAACAGAATTGTAATTCTCAGCAGTGCGCTGTGGGACACATAAAGTTGGGTCAACATGAAATTCAGTGCGGGTTAGAAGGCAGTATCTACAGAAGTATTCTGAACGACTGAAATTCTCACTGAAACCACCAATGCAATGTGAACCCAAGTTATCTCCAGCAATGCAATAAACAACCCCTTTCACAACAGTCTCATCTGACAAAGAGATTCCATTCTCCTCCAAATCTTTTAAGTCTGATACTAACTCCGAGAATAACTTCTCATGGCCAAAGTATTTGAAGTCTTTCTCTCTGCATAAGGAAACCAGCCGCAGATGATCTGTATTTGACCGAACATGAGGAGGCACATTTAAAAGGGAGAGAAAGACTGCCAGAACTTTGTGTCTTGTTCTTGCAGACCCCAAAGGGTTTACCACCTCAAATGCATCCTGGCAGAGCACTAACTTAAGACAAGTTGGGTTTTCCTGAAAAAAACACATTCAACTTGAATATTTGTCCATCGTTGCTATCTGTAAAAACATCAGGGCAGGACTTGTGTTGTGTTGACATGCATTCCTTCCCAAACTCTGACTGAAGCACACTGCTCAGAGTCTCCTTCACTGGAACATAATAGGCAAATCTCTGTGTCCTGTTTTCATTTGTTCCTAGAAACAGCTTCTTTGGCTCTACATACAGTTAGGCCCAAAAATATTTGGACAGTGACACAATCTTCATGATTTGGGCTCTGCATGCTACCACATTTGATTTGAAATGAAACAACTACAACGGAATTGAAGTGCAGACTTTAAGGTTTAATTCAAGGGGTTGAACAAAAATATATTATTAAACATGTAGGAATTGTAGCTATTTTTATACAAACGCTCCTCATTTCAGGGGCTCAAAAGTAATTGGACAAATAAACATAACCCCAAGTAAAATGTTACTTTTCAATATTTTGTTGAGAATCCTTTGCAGGCAATGACTGCCTGAAGTCTGGAACCCATGGACATCACCAAACGCCGGGTTTCCTCCTTTGTGATGCTTTGCCAGGCCTTCACTGCAGCGGTCTTCAGTTGTTGCTTGTTTGTGGGTCTTTCTGCCTTAAGTTTTGTCTTGAGCAAGTGAAATGCATGCTCGATTGGGTTGAGATCTGGTAATTGACTCGGCCATTGCAGAATATTCCACTTCTTTGCTTTAAAAAACTCCTGGGTTGCTTTTGCAGTATGTTTTGGGTCATTGTCCATCTGTACTGTGAAGCGCCGTCCAATCAACTTTGCTGCATTTGGCTGAATCTGAGCAGAAAGTATATCCCTATACACTTCAGAATTCATCCGGCTGCTTCTGTCTTTTGTCACATCATCAATAAACACAAGTGACCCAGTGCCATTGGAAGCCATGCATGCCCATGCTATCACACTGCCTCCACCATGTTTTACAGAAGATGTGGTGTGCTTTGGATCATGAGCTGTTCCAATTCTCCTCCAAACTTTCTTCTTCCCATCATTCTGGTACAGGTTGATCTTAGTCTCATCTGTCCAAAGAATGCTGTTCCAGAACTGGGTTGGCTTCTTCAGGTGTTTTTTGGCAAAGTCAATTCTGGCCTTTCTATTTTTGAGGCTGATTAATGGTTTGCACCTTGTGGTGAATCCTTTGTATTTACTCTCATGAAGTCTTCTCTTTATGGTAGACTTAGATACTGATACACCTACTTCCTGGAGAGTGTTCTTCACTTGAGTGGATGTTGTGAAGGGGTTTTTCTTCACCATGGAAAGGATTCTGCGATCATCCACCACTGTTGTCTTCCGTGGACGTCCAGGCCTTTTGAGTTCCCAAGCTCACCAGTGCACTCTTTTTTTCTCAGAATGTACCAAACTGTTGATCTGGCCACTCCTAACATTTCTGCTATCTCTCTGATGGATTTCTTTTTTTTTTCAGCCTCAGGATGGTCTGTTTCACCTCCATTGAGAGCTCCTTTGACCGCATGTTGTGTGTTCACAGCAACAGCTTCCAAATGCAAACGCCACACCTGGAATCAACTCCAGACCTTTTAACTGCTTAATTGATGACAGGTTAATGAGGGAAGAGCCCATGCAGCGTTGTTATTTTTTTTGCAGCCTTCTGAGTCAATTGTCCAATTACTTTTGGTCCCTTGAAAAAGAGGCGGCTACGTATTAAAGAGCTGTAATTCCTAAACCCTTGCTCCAATTTGGATGTGAATACTCTCAAATTACAGCTGAGAGTCTGCACTTTAGCCCATATTGATTATATAATTGTATCCTGAATATGTTTTCGTAAACAGCTAAAATAACAAAACTTGTGTCACTGTCCAAATATTTTTGGGCCTAACTGTATTTGAACAGTTTTTTTTAAATACTGCTCTCTTGAGTATGCTGTTCTCATAGGCCCTGTATGGCATACTGAAAACAAGTCATGCTCCTTTACTACATCACAGACTTTCATTATGTTTTCTTCTGACATTGACTGGTTTTTCAAGAGCAAGTTTAATTTGCTCAGAGTATATGACTGTCCCAACTCATGTATATTTTGCATCTCTTCCACAATATTCTGTATAGTCGAGGCTGGGAGAAGAAATTGCCCTGTCAAATTAATGTAAAATAAGCACACATTTCTCAGATACAAATCACTAAAATTGTGTGATACATCAACATCACTTTCCTCTACAACTGCCTCACCAGTCTCTGATGTTAAGTCCACACGGCAAGACCTGGACGATGTGCAAGGTAATTCAGAGGTTTGTTCTCTGTAGCAGTCACTGATGCTATTTACCGAACAATGTCTTTGTTTTCGAGACATGTGGGAGGAAAATGAAGACTTAACATGAAAAACATTTTTGCATTCTCTCACTGGACAGCGTACTACACGTCCTTCCGTGATATGCTCTTTTAGGTGTGCAATAAGACTTGACACATCCTGGCAATGGTGCCCACACAGGGACACATTGCATTTCAACATGGTAATTCCTTCATGAACAACCAATGGCCAAGGAAGGTATTTGTGAAATCTATCAAAGTGTGACTTCAACGATCTATACCTAGAAAATGTCTGCTTACAGCCAGTTGCTGCACATTTGAACATAATACGGGGCACATTTTGATGCAATTTGCTGTGTAGCACATGTCCCCTTAAAGTCTGTACTGATTCACCACAGATACTACAGGAAAACATTTTCTTATCATCCTAATGTTAAACTTTACCTACAGTTTAGAGCTAATACATTGAAAACAACCAAATTCACAAAATGATGCTAACCGTGTGCCACATACACTGTGTAGCGCATAGCAATTGTCTATACTGTGACTAGCCAGCTACACACATGTTGTCTCATGCTACAGTTCAAGTAGCCTTTAGAAGCTATATGTTCAAAGTAACAAACGAGTAAACCCAAGTCTCAAAACAATTTTTGGTTCAGTGCAAATCAAGGCAAGAGTGAACTATCAGTTGAAACATTTATCCATACATCAAAGCTGTGGCCATCGCCCTACTGCGTGTGCAATCCCGGAAAATCAACAAAAATCAGTTTAAAATGTCCATGCTTGCCAAAAAAAGAAAAGAAAATAATAAAAACAAGCAGCTTAAAGATAACTTTAACGTTAGACAGTCCCAATCGCTCAGCACACGATGTTGACACTTCATCCGAATGAAGGAGCCCCGAGCATTGGCTTGACCTCGCAAGTGGCTGTTGCTGCGGAACGGATGCGAATAATCAATGAGTGTTAATAGTAATGCATCGGTCAACTTTTATGCAACGTTGTTAATGTTTGCCCCTTCATAATGCTTCATATGTACAGCGCATAATGTCAGCTTGAATTCAACAGAATTAGCCTTTTGGCTTAATTTCAGAGGTCTCTAAAAAATAAACCTAATTCTGGTTGATTCCCAAACACAACAGATAAAAAAGGCATCTTGTCTCACTCAAAATTGTTAGCCTACAGCAGCGCCACCCGAAAGTATGGCCTATGGTCTCTCCTTGCTTGATTTATTTTGTGGGTTCTAGGCCTACAATGCCAATTACCCTGTTAGCTGAAATGTTCATGCACCATCAAATTGTATACCCACATTTTAAAGAGTAATTGTTTAAACACGACAGTTTGCTTACCACCTTAATTGGACTGAACAACCTTTAGTTCAATGGTTGAATCGGAGCATAGGCCTACAGATTCCAGAATGTCTTGCAAAGACTCAAAGGCTTTCTGTGCAACGTCTTTTTTTTTTGGACAGGGGAACGTTATGATTGGACAGAGCAGTTTAGAATGTTTTCATTTTGTTTTAAAGTAGCCAAGTGTACGTTTTGTTGTTGCTTTTATAAAGAATACATTTTTTCACCACAGTGAAATTACTTAAAAATAACATAGATTGAAGCAGCCCACCAGGCACATTTGAGAAAAAAGTGATATTAAGATACATTGGAAGTAAACATTCAGTTAAAGTAAACACTAGTAGTGGATATGACAAAATCCCTTTTTTCAGTCCCTTTTTTTACAGACAGTATATGTCTGTAAGATTGAAGGCACATTAATGTTAATCAGATAAGGGTTCTTAACCTTACTTTTGACATTGTGTGGTCTTTTCAACGATGCAAATATGTATTATTTACAAGCGGACAAAGTAAAAATGTGCAATTCCGCCTGTTTGTGTTAGTGGTGCTTTGCATGTTGCTGGAACAGTAATGTACAGTTACTTCCGTTACAGTTTCCTACCGTGGTTTTTATCAGCTTTGAACTGGAGGCTAGAAATAGAGAGAACGGTTTATCATTTGAAGGTGTCACTTTATTAGCTCCACATTTAAACACAAAACCCATATTATTCACGTTTTGCCCGTAAAGATTAATGTATAGTTATGTTACACACTTCACGGCATTTACCCGTATAATATACACAGGGTATATTCGAAATACCTATTTTCAACAGCTTAGTTCCGTAAGATTGAAGGCATGTTAATGTTCAACATATAAAGGTCTGACTCTTTTTTTTTTACAGTGATTAGTCATTTCTCCGATACAAATCTGTATTTTCTACAAATAACCAATGTACAAAATAGCTAAGCCGCTTTTATATGTATTTTAGGTGATTTGCATGCTGCTGAAACAGTAATGTACCGTTTACTCTATTGCAGTTTTCCACCGTCGCTATTTAACAGTTTTTGTTATAGTGACTATTGACTCAACGCGATTAGCCTAACTTACGTTAAATCGTAATCACTATAGGTGGTTGAACGGTTGTTTGCTGTTCTTTACTCGCTTCTTATTATGTTACCTTTGTTGTGTTGGCTTTCAGATGTCGGCTTCTTTTGGTTGATGTCCTTTGGTGTCCTTCGTGCAGTTGCCTTGTAATCCTTTGTTTGTCATTGTGACGACCTGGAACAGCCTCATGCTTGAGGGCTATTGGATTGCACGCGGTTCTCATTATGCTGATGTATTGCACCTGTGGGGCACGGTGTTGGCTGATCATTGGTGTTCATTTGTTATATATGCATCACGGTGGGGGCTTGGGCTTTGTGCGGTCATTGTTTATGTTCACTGGAAATTAAAGTGGATTATCTAAAATAACTCGTCTACTGCCTCTCTCTACTATTTGCCATATTGCTGCGCTTGGGTCCACCCTGCTTACTACTACACATCCTGACAGTCATGAAGTTATAGCTTCTGTGTTATACTAAATTGCGATGGGTGACATAGCGTTACGTTTGCGGTAAGAACCGTGAGCTCTTCCTCGTTCGAACCACCCCAATCAATACACCTGTGCGCTCTTTTATCAATAATGTCATATCAACACCAATCCGTGCATACCCTGCCCTGCCCCAAGTGGCCAGGAGTGAAACATCTAACTACTTTAGGCTCCTACACACCAGCCCTTTAATTGTGACAACCAATTACCAAAACACAAATTTACTAAGGAGCCAAAGTGAAAGTGAGTGTGAAGTAGTCTTTACTTCTAGGGTGGCCCAGAAGCCTCCACCAGTTCCTCTGGAACCTCCAGCAATAGACAAATCTTTGATATTGGTCTGTTCAGTTGTCCAGTTCTGGTTTTAAGTTTCACAGACCGAACCAAACCTTTCTTGTCAGGGTAGGTCTCCAGCACCTTCCCCATCAACCATGACCCCCGTGGTGAAGTTGGATCCATGATGATGACTATATCGCCGACCATTATGATTCTCCTGGTTTTGTTCCTCTTTTGTCTTTCTTGAAGTAGAGGTAGGTATTCCTTTATCCATCTTTTCCAGAATAGATCTGATAAATACTTAACTTGTCTCCACTTCTTTCTGCTATAAGCATCAGTCTTGAAACAATCCGGGTGGAAGAAAAGGGTTCCTTTTTAATAGCAAGATGTGATTTGGTGTGAGTGCTTCTAGATCGTTTGGAATATTTGAGAGTTTTGTTATTGGACGGTCATTTAAAATGGATTCCGCTTCACACAGGACAGTGTGGAAGCCCTCATCATCTACAGTTTGCTGTTGGAGAGTGCAATACAGCACTTTTCTTACCAGTCGTATAAGTCTCTCCCAGACTCCTCCGTCCTGAGCTCTCGCTCTGCTCCAATGAAGTTTGTGCCATTGTCTGATCTTATCTGATTCACTTGACCTCGGCGACACATGAATCTTCTTCTTATAGCGTTTATGCATGAATCGGTATTCAATGAATAGGCAACTTCAAGATGGATGGCTCTGCTTGTCATGCATGTAAAAATCACACCGTATCTCTTGACAGTACCACGTCCTTTCTTGACCTCGATAGGTCCAAAGTAATCAACGCCTACATTAGTGAAGGGAGGCAGGCCTGGAACAATTCTTTCTTCAGGCAAATCTGCCATCTTCTGCTTTTCGGTCTTTATTTGATGCCGTCGACATAGCACACATTCAGAGATTACCTTTCTGCATGCTGAATTAGCGTGCGTTATCCAATACTTTTCTCTTCGTCTAGACAACATGTGGTGGGTTCCAGAATGTGCCAGTTCTCTGTGAATGTTCTGTAGAATTAGCTTTGATATGTGTTGATCTTTGGATAATATCACAGGGTGCTTAGTTTCCTCAGGCATAGCTGCCCTGCTGAGTTCCCCTCCAACACGTAACAAGTTATCCTCCAGCTTTGGGTCAAGTTTGAAGATGTCACTGGTGCCTTTAATACAAGATGTTCCTCTCTCCAACGCAGTGATTTCAGCAGGGAACCTCTCTCTCTCTGACAGTAACAAATAATGGAAACTTCAGCCTTTGAGAGATCATCAGAGATCAACGACTGCTCTTTCAGTGTAGCTTTAAGCTTACTCATTTCCCTTTCCAGTTTGACTGACTGTGATTGGTCATTTTCACCTGCTAAGGTCAGTATTTCTTCTCGTTTCTTGCTGAGCTTTAGAAGGACATCTTTAAACTTGATAAACCAGGCAACTCATCTTTTGAGACAATACCAATTGGAGTAGTAGTGTATTAGTTGGGTTGTTGCTTTCTGGCAGTCCTTTAGTACAGCATTCACAGTAACAATTCTTTTAATTTCTGGATCAGCAGAGTGAATTGGGTGTATATCCAAAAGGTGTTGGCCAATCTGATTCTGGTTTCAAGAGAAAGTCTGGGCCCATTAACCACCTTTTGCAGTTTAGAAAGTTGTCCGCAGACAACCCTCTGGAGGCTTCATCTGCTGGGTTCTCTTGCATGTTGATGTATCTCCAATGTGACATTTTGGTGGAGTCCCTGATTATCGTAACTCTGTTAGCTACAAACGTATGAAATCTTCCTGTTTCACTTGCAATGTACTTGAGTACGGTCATGCTGTCTGTCCAAAAGGTTGACTGACGTTCCCAGTTCAACAGATAGCTCTTTCTTCAACATCCTGTCGACTCACACTGCAAGCACTGTCGCCGTGAGCTCAAGCCTAGGAATGTTAGTCTGTTTTAATGGCGCAACTCTGGCTTTTCCCAGCATGAAGGAAAGATGTAAACTAGTCTTAATAAGATACAGTGACATAGCCATAGTCACAGGCATCTGAAAAATGATGCAATTCAGCACGGTCTGGCTGTACAAAGGTATTGGGTTTAATGCAGCGGTTAACGTTCAGATTTGAAATTTTGTCCAAATCTCGAAGCCATCTATGCCATTGTTGAGAAAGTGATGAGGGTATATTTTCATCCCAGCCAATGTTTAGTTTGCACAGCTCCTGTAGCAATAGTTTGGGAGGTAGGGTATATGGACATAAAAAAACCAAAGGATCAAAAATTGAACCAACCACTGACAGGATTCCACGTCTTGAATGTGGCCGTTCTTCCACAGAGGTCTTGAACTGGAATGTGTCAGCTTCAACACACCGTTGTAGTCCAAGAGCTCTTTTCACTGGTAAATTGTCTTTCTCTAAGCTCAGCTCTCGAAATGCTTTAGATCTACAGTCTTCCGGAATAGACTCCAACACCACGCGGCTGTTGGAAATACATTTTGAAAGGCTAAATCCACCTTTGGAGAGCATCGCTGTCAGGTCTTTTACCATGTGTACAGCTTCCTCCTCGGAGGGTAAGGACTTTAAACAATCGTCCACATAAAAGTTACGATGTACAGTGTCCAACACTTGCGTAGGAAAATCTGCGTTATTGTCCGTAGCTGTCCTTTTAAGAGCATATTTTGAGCAACTTGGCGATGCCTCAAACAAGTACACCAACATCCTGTATTCCAAAGGGTCTTGTGTGACATCACCATCTGGCTACCACAAAAAGCGAAGGAAATCTACATACGTCTTTGATACCCGTACCTGGTGGAACATCGCTTGTATGTCTGCCATTATAGCCACAGGTTCCTCTCTAAATCTTGTCAGGACACCCACCAGGGTATTGGTGAGGTCAGGACCTTGCAGTAGTTCTTTGTTTAGTGAGGTTCCTTTAAAATCAGCTCCGCAGTCAAACACAACCCTTAACGTTTTCTTTTTGGGGTGGTACACTCCGTGATGTGGAATATACCAAACCTGTCCGTCATTACGATCTACCTCATGTAGAGGCATCACTTCAGCATAGCCTTTATCAAAAATGTCTGTTATAAATGATGTGTATTCTTCTTGGTACTTTTTGTTTCTTTTGAATTTACTTTTCAGACCTTGGACACGCTGTTCAACAACTTTGCGATTGTTTGGCATGGTGACGTCATCCTTTTTAAGAGGTAGGTCCATGTAATAATGACCTTTCTGAGGTGTTACTGAACAATCCAATATCTCTATGAACTTCATATCCTCTCTTGACATCTCCAGGTTTTCATCTTTTTCATTGAACTCATGGTTGTATTGAGTTATCAGTAGCTCCTCTATTCTTGCAATAGAAACCCGGTTGACCGTTACAGTTTCAGTTTTACTACTACTTCTTAAAGGCCCGTTCACAACCCAACCTAACAAGGTTCGAACGGCATAAGGTCCTTTTTCCTGACTATTTACCACCTCCCAAGGCCCCATTACTTTGCATGCATCAGCACCAATTAACAATTCAACGTCTGCATTAATTTGGGGGAACGCTAACATTATCCAAATACGGCCATGGTTTCAAGTCCTGCTGTGTAGGAAGGTTGTCCCTCGTGACGGTTATATTCTTTTGTGAAAATATATCTGGCAACTCAAAGAAGTGGTTACCTTCCAGACTTGATACCTCCAATCCAGAGATAACATGACTGGTTACTCTTTTCTCTTGTCCCATTGTTTGTAAAAATATACTAGTTCTTGTACCCCTTAGATTCAGCCTTTCCATTAGATTTTCTGTAACGAATGTTGCTGAACTTCCAGGGTCCAAAAATGCATACGTCTGTATCACCTTGTTTCCTTTTTTTAATTTTAACTGCACAGGCACAATAGACAGCACACAATCTTGCTTTCCAGCCCCTGTATTACCATTTGAGTTTAGACTTATTAGAGCACTGTTCACTGGTGCACTATTGTGTTGATCTTCTTTAACTTCCTTGTTTTTGAAGGTGATGTGCAGAATGCTTGGGTGCTTTAAACTACAGACACTGCAAGTGAGCCGTCCTTTACACTCTTTGCTTAGGTGTCCTGTTCTTAAACAGCCGAAGCAAATTCCTTTCTCTTTGAGGAATGTGATCTTATCCTTGTGCATCATCTTCTTTAACTTGAGACATTCCCCTAGTGAATGGTCACCTTGACAGTTTAAACAGGAGTATTGTGCATTACCCGATGAAACATTGCTTCTTACAGTTTGCTGAGGTTTAGGTTCCTTAACAGGACTTACATCAGCAACAGTGGCAAAACTATCCTTTAGATTTGTTAAAGGCTTTTACCTTGGCAATTCCTTTTCCAGTAGTTGTAGGTCTATAATCTTGAATATCTCCAAAGATAGGGTTGAATAGGATTTTAACTTGGTGCTTAATGAAATTCACAAAATCTGAAAATTGAGCCCTACCACGTTGTGCTACAAGTTCATTCACAGTTGTTCTCCAGCGTTCTCTAAGCTTGTATGGTAACTTCATCATAACTAACCTCTTGTTAGATGGAATATTCATCTCCTCCATGTAGGTTATGTTTTCCATGGCATTGCAGCATCCCCTAAGGAAAAACGCATAGGACTGCAAAGCCTTCACATCCTCAGATTTGATGTCTGACCAACTATAGGCCTTTTCCATGTAGGCGGTAGCCATCGTTGTCTCATTGGCAAAATGTTCTTTTAGCAGTAATTTTGCCTTTTGATACCCTTGAGTTGGGTTCATATACTGACAACTTCTTACAAGTTCTTGCGGTTGGCCTCTAGTAAGCTGCTCCAAGAAATAAACAGTCTTGACTGTTGTCAGTCTTGCTTTCAACACAGTGCTCAAAAGCTCTAATAAAGGTTCCATATTCTATTGGATCACCATCAAACACTTGCATGTCTCTGCGGTAGAGTTGCAGAGATTGCAGAGCAGTGGTTATTTGATGCTTGAGCAAGAGCAGTGGTTATTTCATTCTGCCTTTGCATTAGTTTATATATTGTTTCCTGACTTCTATGATCCTAAGCAGTAGCAGAAGGAGGAATATCATAGCCATGAGCTTGAGACTGATCTGGATAATTTTCAAAAGTGGGTTGAATGTTCCATGGATTCCTTGGCAAACAATACTAAACATTGTCAACAGGTCTGTCAGAAATTCGGACTGAGTCAACAGGTCTGTCAGAAGATCTGTGTGCAGCATGAGAGAGGGGTTTAATCTTAAAGTTGCACTATACGGCTCTAGTTCCAATCTCCGCTCCTTACGACGCACGTCCTGTGTATAGGACAGTGATATTTCCTTTGGTCTGACATCTTGTGTGTAAGAGATGAATTTGGCTGCAGGTGCAATGAATGGAGGTGCATAGTATTCTTGGGTGTCAATAGGTAACCTTTCAGAGGGTTCCTTTGCTTTATTTTCTGTTTCTTTATCAAAGTACCAATTCATTCCATCGCCGTGTTTGACCATAGACACCATCTCTTCAACTCCTTCCAGTATCATTATTTTTGCATCAGTAGCTGCTATTTCAGTAGCCATTTTCAATTGCTCTTTCCTTTTTCTGAGTTTCTCCTCCTCAGCTTCCAATTCGTGTTTCAGCTGCAGAGCAGCAGCTCGCTGCAGCAAAGCTGCTTTCTCTGCTTTGGCTTTGAGACGAGCAGAACTAGTCGACGAATTACTAGACCTTGATGAGGTATTTGACTTTGACGTAGCTGATGTGCTTCCAGAAGTATTTGAGACACTGTCGTGTGGTTCAATTTCATCATCCGGAACAACACTTTGGGGGTCGTGATCATTGTTATTGTCACACAACCATTGCTTGACCTTCTTTATGGCATTGTTAAAACCTTCCATTTTTGCAACAAACCAAGCAATTTGTAAATCGTTTTCCTCTTTAGGTAAAGATAGGCTTAGAAATTCCTCATGCGTCTCTGTAGAAACATCACACAGTTTCAATACATTTTTCAACTTGCTTTGCACAACAGTCACATTTTCATTGTTTGTCATAAGCTCAGATACCTCTTTCACTATTTTGCTGGCCTGAGTTAACTTTGATTTTCTTCTTTTCTGCAAAGTGTTTATATATAATGTCATGCCTTTGGCTATAAGCTTTATGCTCCTTTTTTGAATAGCGCCAGTGTCTATACAATCTTTATCAGTAGTTTAAACAACATCGGACTTAGAAACAGCTGGGTCTAAAACCCGATCTGACACATTCACATCCATTGTTTTGTAAACAATCTAATAATTCAAGACGAATTAACAAGTCCCAAAAATCTTGAAACTTTAACCTTGAAACTATTACGGCGATCTTTTCACCAACATCAGTCGGCTTGTATACTAGTCCAATCCGCTGCCCAGTAGCCCGATGCTACAATACAGTCCAATACTGTTTCCAAAGTCAGGCAGATAATAGCATGAAAAAGATACACCCACCAGTTCTGTTCTGGTGCCCTCGCCTCGTTCCGTTGTTAATCCATGAACCAATTGAGAGTCAGCGTCCCGATTCCAAACGCTGTCCTCAAAGTTCACGATCCAATCCAAACATTCTTCTTTCTTACTTTTCTTTTTAAAAGTTAATTATTTTATTCTTCTTTGTAAAACCGTTCTTACTTTTGTTATAGTGACTATTGACTCAACGCGATTAGCCTAATTTACGTTAAATCGTAATCACTATAGGTGGTTGAACGGTTGCTTGCTGTTCTTTACGCGCGTTTTGTTATGTTACCTTTGTTGTGTTGGCTTTCAGATGTCGGCTTCTTTTGGTTGATGTCCTTTGGTGTCCTTATTGCAGTTGCCTTGTAATCCTTTGTTTGTCATGAAGTTATAGCTTGTGTGTTATATTAAATTGCGATGGGTGACATAGCGTTACGTTTGCGGTAAGAACCGTGAGCTCTTCCTCGTTCGAACCACCCCAATCAATACACCTGTGCGCTCTTTTATCAATAATGTCATATCAACACCAATCCGTGCATACCCTGCCCCAAGTGGCCAGGAGTGAAACATCTAACTAATTTAGGCTCCTACAGTTTTGAACTGTCAATTTCACTGACATTTTTTACAGTGTGTATTGGCAGCAAACTATGTCCCATTATTGTTTGAGTGGAATGGCTATACTTACAGTCGGTGTTTGGGGACTTACACGGGCCGGTGTTTGGGAGCGCCGAACTAGACAGCAAGTCCGAAACATCGCCCGGAGCCACAGGATGACATCGAAGGTGTCAGGACTGGGGCTAACACACTGGTGTTTGCGACCCAATAGCGGACATAATCCAACAGGTAGGACAGTAGGTCTGCTCAAGGAACAACACGGAACACGGAGTAGTCAAGGACAAGGTAGACCTCTTTACTAGGACATGAACAAAACGTAATGACAGACAAAGGATGGGCAAACAAGCAGGGCTATATAAAGGGCAAACGAGACACAGGGAAAACCAATTACCAAACAACACACAGGTGAAAATAATAGAACACTAATGAACTGAGGTGCTGTGGCCTCAGGAGCTGTCCTTGGTCCTGATCCTCCCTCAGACATGCACAGGAGGATCCTGGCCCTGACAGGACCCCCTCCCCGAAGCGCGACACCGGGCGCGAGCAGCAGGCGCCCTGGCGGAAAGAAAAGACGAGATGAGACTCTTGTCCAGGATCTGGGCCGCAGGCTCCCAGGACCGTTCCTCCGGCCCGTAGCCCTCCCAGTCCACCAAGTACTGCCGACGACCTCGGACCAGGCGAGTGTCCATGATCCGCCTCACGGTGTACGCCACTCCTCCATCGACGAACCGGGGAGCCGGAGCAGGGGTCTCAGATGGAACCAGGGTACTGACGAGCAGGGGCTTGAGACGAGAGATGTGGAACACCGGGTGCACGGGCAGGGACCTGGGGAGCTGGAGACGGACCGCCACCGGGTTGATCCTCTGGATGATTTTAAACGGCCCGACGTACCTCTGGTGGAGCTTGGGAGTCCCTCCCCGAAGTGGGAGATCCTTCGTGGACAACCAGACCCGTTGCCCCACCCGGTACGTCGGTCCGGGACGGCGGCGGCGGTTGGCCTGCTTCTCCATCGCCCCCCGTGCATGTATCAGAGCCGTCCTGGCCCTCTGCCACGTCCGGCGGCAACGGCTCACGAATGCCTCCGCTGACGGGACCCCCCACTTCCTCCTCCTGCTCGGGAAACAATGGGACCGCATATCCACACAGGCATTCGAAGGGCGACATACCTAGGGCCGAGTGCTGCAAGGTGTTGTGCGCGAACTCGGCCCAGATTAATTGCTGGCTCCAGGAAGACGGACTCCTGGACACCAGACATCGGAGGCTGGTCTCCATCTCCTGGTTCACCCGCTCCGTCTGCCCGTTGGACTGCGGGTGGAACCCCGAAGACAGGCTCACCGTGGCCCCCAGCAGACGGCAGAAAGCCCTCCAGAACCTGGAGGTAAACTGGGGACCCCGATCGCTGACCACGTCCGTGGGGAGGCCGTGGAAC
>JAPMUY010010469.1:0-52500 GCA_026901105.3 Galaxias olidus
AGCTCTGCAATGGCAAGGTAGGATTAAGAAACATACAGCTGCACAGTGTCTGCCTCCCCTTACACACACACACACACACACACACACACACACACACACACACACACAGAACACACTCCAATACACACCCACACCCCCACACAAACCGCCCCATGCTAGATCAGATGAGAGTGGAGGGTTCAGAGAGACAGGCTGGGATATCACCAGACCTCACTGTTCAAAGAGGACACTGGGAAAGGGAGAGCTACCTGGATCTCCTCGTTTGCCCATCCTCCCTCGCTTTCCCGGAGTTCCTGATAAAGAGAGAGAGAGAGAGAGAGAGAGAGAGAGAGAGAGAGGACAATTAGTAAACACAAAACTTACTCCAGGTAGATCTAAGGCATATTGTCGACCAAACAGTAACTGCCACGTCATGGTGTGTGTGTCTGTGTGTGTGTGTGTGTGTGTGTGTGTGTGTGTGTGTGTGTGTGTGTGTGTGTGTGTGTGTGTGTGTGTGTGTGTGTGTGTGTGTGTGTGTGCGTGTGTGTGTGTGTGTTTTACTCATTGGGGGAAGCCTTCCTATCTCTCAGTCATAGAGGGGAGTATACGTTTACCAGTCCATCAGCGAGGGGAGCTGAAGAGGAAGTAGCTCTGTTTAGACAGGAATAGGGGGACATCCTGTCACTAACACTGCCTATCAGAGACACACATACAGGGATAAACCTACTCTGGAGCATCCAGGGAGGGAGAGAGAGAGAGAGAGAGAGAGAGAGAGAGAGAGAGAGAGAGAGAGAGAGAGAGAGAGAGAGGAAAGTAGAGAGAGGGAGAGAGAGAGAGAGAGAGAGAGAGAGAGAGAGAGAGAGAGAGAGAGAGAGAGAGAGAGAGAGAGAGAGAGAGAGAGAGAGAGAGAGAGGGAGAGAGAGAGAGAGAGAGAGAGCGGGAGAGGAACAGAGAGAGAGAGAGGAAGAGCGAGAAAGGGAGAGGAAAAGGAGAGAGATAGGAGAGGACATGGCTGGGTTTCCCTCTAGTAGAAGGCCCTGTGTGGGTTGCATCACATGGATAGCAGCAGCAGCAGAAGCAGCAGGAGTAGCAGGACGTCTCAACAGCCATGCCCAGTGACGGCCGCCCTCCACCCCCCAACATCCCTGTTATCCTCAGCGCCACTCCTCCCTTTCCTGCTACTGCCGTGTGAGAACCAGAGGATGAGCTAGTGTTAGCATTAGCACAGGATGCATCCACAAACACAGGCCCTGTGATTTCAGAACCAGAGGATGAGCTAGCATTAGCACAGGATGCACCCCCAAACACAGGACCTGTGATATCAGAACCAGAGGATGAGCTAGCATTAGCACAGGATGCACCCCCAAACACAGGACCTGTGATATCACAACCAGAGGATGAGCTAGCGTTAGCAGACACACAGGATGCACCCCCAAGCACAGGACCTGTGATATCAGAACCAGAGGATGAGCTAGTGTTAGCAGACACACAAGATGCACCCCCAAACACAGGACCTGTGATACCAGAACCAGAGGATGAGCTAGCATTAGCACAGGATGCATCCCCAAACACAGGGCCTGAGATATCAGAACCAGAGTATGAGCTAGCGTTAGCACAGGATGCACCCCCAAACACAGGACCTGTGATATCACAACCAGAGGATGAGCTAGCGTTAGCAGACACGCAGGATGCACCCCCAAACACAGGACCTGAGATATCAGAACCAGAGGATTAGCTAGCGTTAGCACAGGATGCACCCCCAAACACAGGCCCTGAGATATCAGCGGCTATCAGGACAGCGTGAGAAGTTTAGCCGGTGGGTTTCTCAGTGCGGCTGCTCGGGGTTTCCAGCACGGTTATCCAGGGGTAAACAAGCAACTAGTGGGTTTCCATGGTGACCGATAAAAACAGAAGTTGTTATTGGTCTAGTCCACCCCCCCAAAACTCTCCCCAACCCCCCAGGGGACAGGTTCATGGAATAGGGAGGTTTGGGGCTCACAGACACACACACACACACACACACACACACACACACACACACACACACACACACACACACACACACACACACACACACACACACACACACACACACAGACTATCACAGACTATTCTCACATACGTTGATAATAGAAGTCCCTCCAAGAAGTTAGTGTGTCTGAAACTCCACACCTCATTTATGCACGCATACGTACACACACAAATCTGAAAACCCGCACACACACACACACACACACACACACACACACACACACACACACACACACACACACACACACACACACACACACACACCAACACAGACTATCACAGACTATTCTCACATACATCCACTTAGAGTCAACCAAGTGCAGAAAAATCGTCCTTTCAGTAAATCCTTACAGTCGGTCGCCAGGGTTACGAAATGGTGTGCGTCATGCCGCTCTCTCCTCTGTCCTGTTTGCTCTCTAACCCTCCATTCTAACACATTCTGGTACAACAGTAATCCCGCTCCCACCAGATGGACCCCAGATTGAGCCAAAACAACCCATTAACCAACACTCCTTATCACTGTCATACATCCAAGAGCACTCTGCCTTGATAAGCTGGTCACCACGGCGACATGGAGGAGGAATTAAGAGATTCTCTGGAAGTGAATAAAGCATAACTCAGAGATAAGCACGAGGATTAATGTATGATATGGAGGAACAAACACACACACACACACACACACACACACACACACACACACACACACACAAACACACACACACACACACACACACACACATCCAAACGCTAACACAGAACAAACACACTCAGTGTGTGTGTGTGTGTGTGTTTGTGTGTGTGTGTGTTTAATTCCAAAACTAGATATATCCAATAATCATTATGAATCATTGTGAATACTACTGTAACATGTATAAAATAATACAAAACACTTTTTTTTCGTGACAAAATAATTTTTTAAAGTGTATTTACAAAAGAAAAAGTTATTAAAATAAAGCTAATTTGACCTTTTTCATTATTTAGAACAAAACTATTAGTCTACAACCAAAGCAAAGCCATCATGTCAAACCCAGAAACCTCCAAATTAAAGGAATAGTTCACTATTTTATTCCCATGTCTCCTGGTGTTTAAGGTTCCCAGAGTGTGCCGACAGACTCACTCACTGCTGCCACAGGAAAACCTCCAAACTGAAGGAAAAGTTCACTATTTTATTCCCATGTCTCCTGGTGTTTAAGGTGCCCAGCGTGTACCGACAGATCTCACTCACTGCTGCCACAGGGAAACCTCCAAACTAAAGGAATAGTTCACTATTTTATTCCCATGTCTCCTGGTGTTTAAGGTTCCCAGAGTGTGCTGACAGACTCACTCACTGCTGCCACAGGAAAACCTCCAAACTAAAGGAATAGTTCACTATTTTATTCCCATGTCTCCTGGTGTTTAAGGTGCCCAGCGTGTGCCGACAGATCTCACTCACTGCTGCCACAGGGAAACCTCCAAACTAAAGGAATAGTTCACTATTTCACACGTTCATAACCTTATTCCCATGTCTCCTGGTGTTTACGGTGCCCAGCGTGTGGTCTCACTCATTGCTGCCACAGCATGACTTTCTCCTCTCTGGAAGGCCTGCGTGCCGCTGAGCTCTGTGGGTTCTCCATCAAACAGAGGATGAAAGGCTCTGCCCAGGGAAACGCTCGCTAAGACAGACGGACCTGATCTGATCCATGTGCCGAGATACCGGGTCAGAACCAGACAATGAGAGACAGGCGGATGCTGCTCTGGACAGAACTGTGTCTGTGACATAATCAGAACAACACATAACGGAACAGAACTGTTGGGTACCAAACAAAGGAATTTGAATCATGTGTTATTGGCAAGTTCCTGCATGGAGAAAGTATCACTGGAGTATGAGTATATTTAGTATATATTTAGTTTACTATTTAATATTTAGCTTAGGTTTCTCTCTCTCTTTTTCTAATTTTGTACAGGAACAACGTTTCATTTGATTTAGAAGCTGCATCGTGCAATCTCAGTGTTTTGGTTTTGTTGGGATAATGGCATAAAGGATGAGTGCTAAAATAATGCAGATGACCTCATAACCCCTTCAACAGAGCCACACATGTTCATTACACTGTCTGCCTGCCTGCCTCTGTCTGTCTGTCTGTTTAACCTGCCTGCCTGCCTGCCTGCCTGCCTGCCTGCCTGCCTGCCTGCCTGCATACCTCTGTCTGTCTGTCTGCCTGCCTGCCTGCCTGCCTGCCTGCCTGCCTGCCTGCCTGCCTGTCTGTCTGTCTATCTGACTGTCTGTCTGTTTAACCTGTCTGTCTGCCTGCCCGCCTGCCCGCCCGCCCGCCCGTCCGCCCGCCCGCCCGCCCGTCCGTCCGTTCACGGAGACCTCCCATGACCAGGGTCAACTTTGACCTCAACTTGATAATTACCAGACAACACTTCTTCTGACCTCTCCTTGAACCTTTAACCCCCCCCCCCCATCGACATCACCCTCGTCACCCCCTACCCCTTTGAATGTGTACTGGCTCTCTCAGAATCTATATCTGCCTCTCCTCTCTCTCACTTTGGACTCTGTCTGTCTGTCTGTCTGTCTGTCTGTCTGTCTGTCTGTCTGTCTGTCTGTCTGTCTGCTTCCAAGAACAACAGTTTGTCCACACACAGAGAGATGAGCCAATGGAACGTCTGTTGGGTCTTTAGACTATGAGGCCATCTGTTCTAGTCCAAACTGGGCTGTCATCTTTACGAAACAAATCACTAAGTTCACCATTACTGCACAAAAAAGTGTGCGTTGTGTCCATATGTGCATGTGTGTGTGTGTGTGTGTGTGTGTGTGTGTGTGTGTGTGTGTGTGTGTGTGTTTGTGCATGTGTGTGAGTTTGCCATTCCACATCGTAAAACACATCCAACGAGTTGGGCAAAGTAAAAACAGAGAGTCTGTTAGGCCCAGGGGACAGAGTGAGGAATAAAGTAAAAACACAAAACAAAAGGCCAAGTCATTTCTGCCATCAATAACCATCCTAGAAGCCCTGGTCCCTCCTATGGCCTGCACAGTGTGGACCACATGCCTCCACTGTGCACTGACCTCTTCACAGCCTGTGCTGCCGTGGACCCAGACACATCCATCTATTATAACAGAAGACAACGTGGGGATCCCTCATTCATCATCTCCTCCATCTGATGCCACCCAGAAGTAACGCCAGGCTGAAACAGAACGCTCAGAGGATCCGCTAGATCTCTGACATCACTTCCCTCTCTCTATTCATCTCAAACAGAACGCTCAGAGGATCAGCTAGATCTCTGACATCACTTCCCTCTCTCTATTCATCTCAAACAGAACGCTCAGAGGATCAGCTAGATCTCTGACATCACTTCCCTCTCTCTATTCATCTCAAACAGAACGCTCAGAGGATCAGCTAGATCTCTGACATCACTTTCCTCTCTCTATTCATCTCAAACAGAACGCTCAGAGGATCAGCTAGATCTCTGACATCACTTCCCTCTCTCTATTCATCTCAAACAGAACGCTCAGAGGATCAGCTAGATCTCTGACATCACTTCCCTCTCTCTATTCATCTCAAACAGAACGCTCAGAGGATCAGCTAGATCTCTGACATCACTTCCCTCTCTCTATTCATCTCAAACAGAACGCTCAGAGGATCAGCTAGATCTCTGACATCACTTCCCTCTCTCTATTCATCTCAAACAGAACGCTCAGAGGATCAGCTAGATCTCTGACATCACTTCCCTCTCTCTATTCATCTCAAACAGAACGCTCAGAGGATCAGCTAGATCTCTGACATCACTTCCCTCTCTCTATTCATCTCAAACAGAACGCTCAGAGGATCAGCTACATCTCTGACATCACTTCCCTCTCTCTATTCATCTCAAACAGAACGCTCAGAGGATCAGCTAGATCTCTGACATCACTTCCCTCTCTCTATTCATCTCAAACAGAACGCTCAGAGGATCAGCTAGATCTCTGACATCACACAGCTTCCCTCTCTCTTTTCTCCTCCACACGTCATCACTCCATTCTTTGATATTATTTTTTGGTGTTTTCTTCTCTTGACTTTTTAAACCCTGGCTGTCTATACCAGATCTCTCTACTTAACTCAGAGCAGAGCAGAGCAGTGTTTCTCTATCAGCGTGATGACTTGTGTTTTTACGTAGCTGACTGATTCTTTAGCTGACACAGAAAACATGCTCCATTCTCCTACCAGTGCCCTGACCAGTCACTGCCAATTCACCTGCTCCACCATCAAAACATGCTCCATTCTCCTACCAGTGCCCTGACCAGTCACTGCCAATTCACCTGCTCCACCATCAAAACATGCTCCATTCTCCTACCAGTGCCCTGACCAGTCACTGCCAATTCACCTGCTCCACCATCAAAACATGCTCCATGCTCCTACCAGTGCCCTGACCAGTCACTGCCAATTCACCTGCTCCACCATCAAAACATGCTCCATTCTCCTACCAGTGCCCTGACCAGTCACTGCCAATTCACCTGCTCCACCATCAAAACATGCTCCATGCTCCTACCAGTGCCCTGACCAGTCACTGCCAATTCACCTGCTCCACCATCAAAACATGCTCCATTCTCCTACCAGTGCCCTGACCAGTCACTGCCAATTCACCTGCTCCACCATCAAAACATGCTCCATTCTCCTCCCAGTGCCCTGACCAGTCACTGCCAATTCACCTGCTCCACCATCAAAACATGCTCCATTCTCCTCCCAGTGCCCTGACCAGTCACTGCCAATTCACCTGGAGTCGCTCTGTGTGTCCTATGTGTGTGAGCAAGTCTGTCGTAATATGTTGGGTGAGCAAGTCTGGCGCAAATTGGCTGGTGTGGTATCACTCAGACTGAGTGTTGTGTTTGATAGCTGTCGCTCCATGTTCCATGGTTGTTCGTTCTGTGTAATTAATTGGCGACCAATTTGTGTAAAGCGCTTTGAGTCTCAAGAAAAGCGCTAATAACTAAATTTTAAAAAATCTAAATAAAATGAATTACAGAAGAATCTCCCTCTGAAATTCCTTCTCTGCCTCTCTTGGACCGGTATAAAGGCTTCTCTAGAAAGTGTGTCTCACACACACACACACACACACACACACACACACACACACACACACACACACACACACACACACACACACACACACACACACACACACACACACACACACAGTAAACAGCATTTGTCTGCATTACTGATAAGGGGAAAGCCATGAGAAGCAGATCTTTTTATGTCTGTTAAAGTAAGAAAGTGTTAAAACATGTCTTGCAGAAGTTTAAGTAGCTGTTTAATAGATCGGGTGTTTTCTTTGAAACACCCATACAGTACATTATTATTATTATCCAAACATAAATGTCCATCTCTCTACAGCACCTAAACACACACATCATCACGCTACCATCCGTCTGATCGTACGAACCTATTGATAAGAGCAATGAGGCACAGCACACACTGAACAATGAGGCACAGCACACACTGAACAATGAGGCACAGCACACACTGAACAATGAGGCACAGCACACACTGAACAATGAGGCACAGCACACACTGAGCAATGAGGCACAGCACACACTGTGCAATGAGGCACAGCACACACTGAACAATGAGGCACAGCCCACACTAAACAATGAGGCACAGCACACACTGAACAATGAGGCACAGCCCACACTGAACAATGAGGCACAGCACACACTGAACAATGAGGCACAGCACACACTGAACAATGGGGCACAGCACACACTGAACAATGAGGCACAGCACACACTGAACAATGAGGCACAGCACACACTGAACAATGAGGCACAGCACACACTGAACAATGAGGCACAGCACACACTGAACAATGAGGCACAGCACACACTGAACAATGAGTGTTCTCTCCCTCCCTTTGCTCCTATTCCTCCCTTTAGCTCTCTTTTTTATATCTGCTTTCTCTCCTACATGATCTCTCTCTCCCTCTCTCTGTCTCTAGGTCCCCCCTTCTCTCTCTCTCTCTCTCTCTCTCTCTCTCTCTCTCTCTCTCTTTCTCTCTCTCTCTCTCTCTCTCTCTCTCTCTGTGTGTGTGTGTGTGTGTGTGTCAGTACTTAATTTACACACCACTACAAAACTGATAGAATACATATGTGGCACATTCTCAACTCTGCTCTGTGTGTGTGTGTGTGTGTGTGTGTGTGTGTGTGTGTGTGTGTGTGTGTGTGTGTGTGTGCGTGCGTACTACCTTTCCAACGAACACACACCACTACTTAAAACCGAGCTCCGAACAAAAGTGACAGCTGCCCAGAGCAGCCAAGTGCATTGTGGGAAAGCGTATCTTTTGTTGCCCTTCTGTTGTCAGCTCTTAGACTACGCGGCGATGAGGACCAAAAGTAACGCTGACAGGGACTCTCTAAAAAGACCATTGTGACAGGACTGTCACAATAAAGCCTAAATTCTACGTTCACCATAGCAACAACATCTACCCTTTGGTTGAGCCCCTGAGGCCCTGATGGGGGCTGGAGAAATCAGGCCCTGTACCTTTAATGTGCTCGGGTCATGTTGTGCTTGTCCCTTTTAGCAGCTCTCTGCTGCAGCCTCCAGATGTGGTGACACTGTGGCTCTGTGGCTGCCTGGAGACAGCCGTAAGGCCCATGGCGACTCTCTCTGACATATTAGCATCCTCACCAGAGAAAGCATGGCCACAGGGCAGACGTTTCTGAGACATGCGGGTCGAAGCCAAAGTAATGTCAACAAACGCCTGTTTTTATTTTGATTCACACAACATGTTTTGTCTTTGCCAGAAAGGGCAGAGGCCAACTTGACACCGACACATGGAGGCCATTTAAGAAAAGACTCTATAGTTCAAACCAATCATTTTGACAAAGCAGTCTATTCCCCACACCACCAGTGACACACATCTGGCTCGGTTTGCTAAAAAATGACCTCTAATATTCAAATATCTCGCTGGAGGCTATGGTGAGGTAAGGCCGCCCTCGATAACCTCATAACTTCACAACTTACCAAGAGAATTACTTTGTTTTTTTACATCCAAATGGGAAACCTGAAGTTATTAAGTAAACATTTTTACAAGAGATTGCCGGGTCCGTGTGTGTGTGTCCAGGTGTGTCTGTGTGTGTGTGTGTGTCAACGTACTATCCTGTCTGTCCTGTCCTGTCCGTGTGTGTGTGTCTGTCTGTGTGTGTGTGTGTGTGTGTGTGTGTGTGTGAGGGGGTATTCATCCCTTAGAGAGGTAGCCCTGGGCAGCCATTCCACACATAGTGTGGTTGTACCAGCTGCTCTTACCCTCGTCACTAAGGAGCGGAGTGGACGTTCTCCTCCAGCCAGACATACCAGGGCAGCACCCCCCTACAGACCACAGCCGTTTCCACGGCGACGCCCGCTGTGACGGGGTGAGGAAGACATCACAGGGCTTTCTGCTCTTAATGAGCATTCTGTCAGTCACACCTCATTAAGGACCTGACCTTTGACCTTACTGACACACACACACACACACGCACACACACACAAAGATACACAAATACACAAATACACACACACACACACACACACACACACACACACACACACACACACACACACACACACACACACACACACACACACACACACACACACACACACACACACACACACACACACACACAGATACACACACACACACACACACACACACACACACAGACACACACACACACACACACACACACACACACACACAAGTATTAAACAGCTTCACCACAGGAGGGTGAGTATTTTCTATTTATTTTCACACTCAATAAACAGTGCACATTTCCCAACATGAACACACACACACACACACACACACACACACACACACACACACACACACACACACACACACACACACACACACACACACACACACACACACACACACATGTTGTCATCTTAGATGTCGTCTGAACCTTACGTCAAAACGTTTCATATGACCAGCACAGGATTCGAGCCTCTCTCCCCCAGATACCATTACTTTGATGATTAACCTTTACACAGAGACAAGGGCATCAGGGGTGGCTCATAACACATTTACACAGGAAGTGGCTTGGTGGTCAGAGCATCCCTTGGGTCTGTGTGTGTCCGTGGTCCCACACAAACACACACACACAAGCACACATGAACACACAGACACACACAAACATGCAGACACACACACACACACACACACACACACACACACACACACACACACACACACACGCACATCCTAAATTTCCTGTTTAGGACCCAAGAAAAAGTGAAGAATAAAAAACAGTGGAGATCAACATAACACATCCATCCCTGTTAGGACCTGAGGCTATGTCTCCATACACACACTGTTACATACACACAGTACACACACTGCTACATACTGACAATACACACACTGTTACATACACACAGCACACACACTGCTACATACTGACAATACACACACTGTTACATACACACAGCACACACACTGCTACATACTGACAATACACACACTGTTACATACACACAGTACACACACTGCTACATACTGACAATACACACACTGTTACATACACATAGTACACACACTGCTACATACTGACAATACACACACTGTTACATACACACAGTACACACACTGCTACATACACACAGTACACACACTGCTGCATACACACAGTACACACACTGCTATGTACACACAGTACACACACTGCTGCATACACACAGTACACACACTACTACATACTGACAGCACACACACTGCTACGTACACACAGTACACACACTCCTACATACACACAGTACACACACTGCTACGTACACACTCCTACATACACACAGTACACACTGCTACGTACACACAGTACACACACTGTTACATACACACAGTACACACACTCCTACATATTGACAGTACACACACTGCTACGTACACACAGTACACACACTGCTACATACACACAGTACACACACTCCTACATACACACAGTACACACACTGCTATGTACACACACTCCTACATACACACAGTTCACACACTGCTATGTACACACAGTACACACACTCCTCCATACACACAGTACACACACTGCTATGTACACACACTCCTACATACACACAGTTCACACACTGCTATGTACACACAGTACACACACTCCTCCATACACACAGTACACACAGGCCTCCATTCAGGACCTGATGCGGGGGAGACCTTGGCTATGAAGAAGGATTCACTATGTTTGTCCTCCACAGTACACTAAGCCTGTTTGAAAACCAAACTCCTGTGTAGAACATCCACTTCATAACCCTGCTATGGATCACTCAGCAGTTTACGGTTTGACCTCGTGCAGCGTGACACACAGCAGTAAATCTAAAGCCCTCTGCTCCTCAGAGCCTTCTCCATGTGTTCTCCCTCCCTTTGCTCCTACTCCTCCCTTTAGCTCTCTTTTTTATATCTGCTTTCTCTCCTACATGATCTCTCTCTCCCTCTCTCTGTCTCTCTCCCCCTCCTCTCCCTTTCCCCCTCGCTCTCTCTCTCTTTCTTTCTTCTTCTTCTCTCTCTCTCTCTCTCTCTCTCTCTCTCTCTCTCTCTCTCTCTCTCTCTCTCTCTCTCTCTCTCTCTCTCTCTCTCTCTCTCTCTCTCTCTCTCTCTCTCTCTCTCTCTCTCTCTCTCTCTGTCTCTCTGTCTCTCTCACACACACTTGTTTTTTTCTCCGTCTCATGCTCTAGACATGACAGACTAGAGGCCGACAATGTGGGGAGCTTTCAGCAGCACACTAACACTGTGCTCATGCCAGTGGAAGGATGGCTGCAGGCCCTAGAGGACACATCAAACCTCTCCCTCCATCCAACACCAACAAACGGTTTCCCCTGTATCCTCTGGTCCAGGTCTGACCTGGGATAGCGTGTTTCCCCTGTATCCTCTGGTCCAGCTCTGACCTGGGATAGCGTGTTTCACCCTGTATCCTCTGGTCCAGCTCTGACCTGGGATAGCGTGTTTCCCCTGTATCCTCTGGTCCAGGTCTGACCTGGGATAGCATGTTTCCCCTGTATCCTCTGGTCCAGCTCTGACCTGGGATAGCGTGTTTCCCCTGTATCCTCTGGTCCAGGTCTGACCTGGGATAGCATGTTTCCCCTGTATCCTCTGGTCCAGCTCTGACCTGGGATAGCGTGTTTCCCCTGTATCCTCTGGTCCAGGTCTGACCTGGGATAGCATGTTTCCCCTGTATCCTCTGGTCCAGGTCTGACCTGGGATAGCGTACGACCCCCTGTATCCTCTGGTCCAAGTCTGACCTGGGATAGCGTGTTTCCCCTGTATCCTCTGGTCCAGCTCTGACCTCGGATAGCGTGTTTCCCCTGTATCCTCTGGTCCAGGTCTGATCTGGGATAGCCTAAGACGTCACAGATGTCAGATTGCTTCCAGCTGACTCTGAGCAGAGGGGAAAGTGTTGGCACAGAGAGTGCGAGACCAAAGAGAGCGCTGCTACAGGTATGTGTGGTATGGCTTCACAGCCCTGAATGCAAATCCCAGGTAAGGCTTCAAAGCAAAAAGACATATCACAAATCAGTCACACACAGCAGTGTAGCTGTCCTGTTCGCTTATGCTGCACCCTGAGGAATAAAGTATATCTAACGTATGTGTGTGTGTGTGTGTGTGTGTGTGTGCGTGCGTGCGTGTGAGAGTGAGTGAGAGTGTGTGAGAGTGAGTGAGAGAGTGAGTGAGTGAGTGAGTGAGTGAGTGAGAAACTAAAGGAAGGTGAAGGAGTGATAGAGAGACAGAGACAGAGAGAATGAGTTATGGAGGGAGAGCTGGACAGTGTACAAATATCCTTACCAGACTATGATCCGCCCTACCAAAGTTCGTATGCAAAGGTTATGTTTAGAAATCTTAATGGAAAATTGTAATGGTTGGGCCAATATGGTTTGATTGATATGGACATTGATTTGACCTCCTTCATGTGGTAAAAAGCCTTTTGGAGGAGAAAAGCCATAAAGAACACCCCATGCTAATGTGGGAGAGAATGTGTCTAATCTTTGATGTATCATACAATATGTCTCTCTCTACTTCCTTTACAAACATAATGGCAGCAGACATGGCTGCTCAAATATATTATAAATCCTGATATAAAAAATCATACACCCACCAGCCCCCCTCTCTCGCAGTACTTCACTTTGCAAGTTTTTAAACGAGAAAAGTATATCACTATTCGTTTGGTACACTATACAAATCTCTAATTTGAATGGGACCGAAGTATCGAGGGTCAATTGAGAAAAGAAAGCGGTAAGTGAGGAGATCAGTCCGTATAGGATAAGACGAGCTGACTTACCAGGTGCACAGGTGCATTGTAACTCTCTGGACGTGCGTAGTTTAGGTAGCGCCAACTTCAGCCTCTGTACAGGGCATAGTTAGAGGGATAAAAGGATTTTCACACATTTAGCCACTAAACCAAGTCTAGCGAAACAATTGTGTTTTTCTGAACTTTAGTCGATACTACGTGGATTGTATCTCCTCTGACACGTGAAAGGTTTGTCGCTGGTTAAATTGAACCTCACCTCTTGAACAAGTTTTTCCACTACACCTTCCAGATCAACCACTGTGCCATTCTCATCAGCAACCTGAGCATCGAGATGAAACGGTGTATATTTCTCCGACTCCAAAGTGCGCACCCGGTTTTCCAGTTGAGAATACTTGAATGTTACAATCACACACAACGCCATGGAAAGCACGGACAACACGAGGCATAAGACAGTTGGCACACCACTACAATAATGAGACAAATTTGATCTATTACTAATTGTAGCGCTGACAGAATCTGTTGAGGTCTCTGTTTTAGTAGATGTTTTTTCCATTATCCAAAATTAACTCTGAAATTTAAAACTCGAATGACTGCAAACTCTCCCTGGAGTGTTTTAATGATGCCGACTGTACACTGTCTGTCGTTATTGTAGCAGTGCTGTCATCAAGTGAAATCAACTTGACATCAAGCATCTTGAATCCCCGCCAACAATGCTCGCGCATCAGTCGCACAAGAGGAGGGATGTTGTTGCGCACACCCGCTCTGCTACAGCCCAATTCAGTTCAACTTCTGGTCACCTGGAGCAAGTGAGCGAAGAAAAACACTAGCTCATAGAAATAAGAAATAAATAAATATTTTTTAAGCAAACAAGTAGGCTAATTACCAGTCCAGACATTTGCATAAAGTGACAAGCCTACCAAATATAATTTTATTTATTACAGTAATATAGGCTATGGGAATCATCAAATTAGGTAAATAAAATTACGTAATGTTTATCCTAAAGTGAGATAATACGATAACACTGCTTATCCTAACTTATTCGTGCCTTTTTAAAAATTTTAAAAGACATCTGGAAAGTGCAATGCCTGAGACTGAGCCGCTGCTCTGCCTTTAGGGAGACGCAACATCGCCATCTCCTGGAGGAAAGAGGTATTTACAATTAAATCCAAACTACTGCAGGACATGCTGTTACTAAATAAGAAAGTATTCAATCAATCTTTTTCAACTGAATAAAAAATAGGGGAGAAAGCAAAACTTGTCAAAGATACCAAAATTACTTTATGGTCTGAAAGTGGCAGTATGTCGGAGCAAAGATCATGTACATTTAAAAACACTTAAGCAATTCAAATGACATAGACTTGGGATCCGGATCAAACTGGGGTCAAACGCATCTCCTTCACAACGTCTTATACGGCTGGATCTTTATCGGTCAGGTCAACGGACATGTCACCCTCTAACTTTGGAGTTGAGAAGTGCAGAATGGTTTTCTCCTCAGCATGCATGTGTGTGTGGTGTGTGTGTGTGTGTGTGTGTGTGTGTGTGTGTGTGAGTGTGTGCGTGTGAAAGTGTGTGTGTGTGTGTGTGTGTGTGTGTGTGTGTGTGTGTGAAAGTGTGTACATGTGTGTAGGGGGGTGCAATGATAGTTTATGAGTAATAGAGTTTGCGGTGTGTGTGTGTATGTGTGTGGGTGTGTGTGTGTGTGTGTTTGTGCATGTGTGTGTCTGTTATTAATTTCTGCCCTTTCTCAGAGACTGGAAGAAGGGGTGGGTTAGGTGTGTGTGTGTGTGTGTGTGTGTGTGTGTGTGTGTGTGTTTGTTTGGTAGTGTGTTATTCATTTCTGTCCTTCCTCAGAGACTGGGTTAGGTGTGTGTGTGTGTGTGTGTGTGTGTGTGTGCTTGTGTGTGTGTTTGTTTGGGAGTGTGTTATTCATTGCTGTCCTTCCTTGGAGGTTGGAAGGAGGGGTGGGTTAGATGTGTGTGTGTGTGTGTGTGTGTGTGTGTGTGTGTGTGTGTGTGTGTGTTTGTTTGGGAGTTTGTGTGTGTTGGAAGGAGGGGTGGGTTAGGTGTGTGTGTGTGCGTGTGTGTTTGTTTGGGAGTGTGTGTGTTGGAAGGAGGAGAGGGTTAGGTGTGTGTGTGTGTGTGTGTGTGTGTGTGTTTGTTTGGGAGTGTGTGTGTTGGAAGGAGGGGTGGGTTAGGTGTCTGTGTATGTGTGTGTTTGTTTGGGAGTGTGTGTGTTGGAAGGACGGGTGGGTTAGGTGTGTGTGTGTGTGTGTGTGTGTGTGTGTGTGTGTGTGTGTGTGTGTGTATGTGTGTTTGTTTGGGAGTGTGTGTGTGTGTTGCAAGGAGGGGTGGGTTAGGTGTGTGTGTGTGTGTGTGTGTGTTTGGGTGTGTGCGTGCTTGTGTGTGTATAGGTGTGTGTGTGTGTGTGTGTGTGTGTGTGTGTGTGTGTGTGTGTGTGTGTGTGTGTGTGTGTGTGTGTGTGTGTTTGGGAGTGTGTGTGTTGGAAGGAGGGGTGCCAGATGGCCTTCGCCATGGTGATGCGTCAATCGTACTCTTCAGCAGATCCAACAGCTGTAGGTGCTCTCCACTCTGACACTGCATGTATTGCTGTGGGGGGAGAAGAGGGAAGCTAGTGAACTATGGAGTGTGAATAAAATAGCCAAAAAGCAATGAGGACCACAGATACAGACTAGTAATACATCTGGAGTTTTAGAGTCAAACAATAATACAATATAATCTCTTTACATTCATAAAAGCTTTTGGTGTTTACATAAACCTTCATCTACTTTACAGTAATATTATACTGCTTTTGATGCTTACATAAACTTTTATTTACTTTACAGTAATATTATACTGCTTTTGGTGCTTACATAAACTTTGATTTATTTTCATATTGTAATTTGGTATTTACATAAATGTTCCTTAACTTTCATAAATATTTTTGTTGCTTACATAAACTTTCCTTTACTTTCATCTTGTAATTATCTTGGTGCTTAACATACCTAGTGCCTAGATTGCCATGTAGATTGTTTTGTATTTTCTACAGCTTGGCTGTACTGAGCTTGTTCACCGTGTTCCCGACCAGGTGAGTTCTGAAGAACCCCTGCTCCCGGTTTCAGAGATCCACCTCAGGTGCAGTGCGCACATTCCTCCTACCTCAGAACGATTTCCTCAAAGCGGAGCTAAAGAAATGACCAAACAATAATCAATGAATGAATTAATGGATTCATGTGAAATCTTTATGACTTGAATAGTAAAAACACTATATTTTTCTGTATCCATTATCCACACTCGAAGATAACACATGCTTTCTTGACTTTACTAAAACAGCCTTTCGCTCACTTGTACATACCTAGTAGATCTCCAACTTCATTTGGTCAATCTGCTCATTCTTAAACTGTTAGACGACACTCACACTAGCAGTACAGTTTAAATCTATTGAGGAATAATTCACCAATCTGACTGTACAAACTATGTCCACTAGATGGCAGTATTGTTAAGATTGAGAGGGAGGATATAGCCCCTACTAGAGTATAGGTTCTGGATGGAACATCAGCAAATACTATTGATATAACATCTACCAGAGGTGACAGGAATCAGAGGTTCCCTCATTGCATCTGGCTCCACGTTATAGAAATGATAAATATAAATACGGCCACAGACTCCCGGAAAATCCCGTTCCATTGCTGATGAAAGCCATCAGGACGATCATGGATTAAACAGACAGGAATTCATTATCCGCATTCTCCTGTAATCTCAAAATGTGTTCTGATGAATAACAGCCAGGGCCAGCCGCTGCTATGGGTGAGCTATGCGGCTGTCCAGGTGCCTGTGACTTTGGGGGGCCCCAAAGCAACTGACACAGTTAAACTTCATTTTGTATTTTACCAACACGAACAGTTGTGGTTTCATCATAATGTTTGACAACATTATTCCTATAATTCATGTTTATATCTTATACATTCCTATACAAATAAAATACAATTCATAAAATCTTGACCATTTTGCAATTTCCCTCGATCCTGCATTTCTTTTGTGGGGGTGGGGGGTGGGGGGGGGGGGGGGGTGGAGGGCAGCTCTAGGGTATGCTTTTCTTCTGAAGAGAAAATGATCCTCTCCTACTCTATCCCTGCAGGCTAGGTATAATAACGCTCAGCAGGAGAGCTTACCTTTATGCCTTTGTTTGCCCTGAGAGGAAACCACTTTCTTTGCTTTTTTTACATGATGTTCTTTACTTTTCTGCTCATATTGGATCCTTCCTTTTCAGCCACAGCCCACAGCCACTGGCTACTTCTTTCTGCTATATCTGACAGCTTTTATGGTCTAGCACAATTCCTTGCCGCAGTTCCCTATTTCCTAAAGTAGTTTGGTTGTTGATATTGCCACAAATGCACGGTATCAAACTTCCATAACACACACTTCTGTTCTCCTGTCTGCTCTGCCTCAGCTCCTCATTTGCTATAGAGGATTTCTTTCATAGGCCTCGGCTAATTCTTCTGCCCATGGGACTGTTAGCTCTACAAAGTACACACTTTGCTGTGTGTTGGACCAGAGTGATAAGTCTGGTCTTAAGTTGGCTGTTTCACTCTAATAATAATAATAATTCATTTTATTTAGTTTTAGCGCTTTTCTAGATACTCAAAGCGCTTTACACAACTTGGTTGCCAGTTAATACCACTGAGCCACCGTGCTGCCAAAATCTCTGATTGGACTCTCCTCTCAATTATCAATTATTGGCCAACATCTGCTAGCATTTTCTAACCAAGATCTTTTCTTCCCCTGCCCAGAGCTTTGCGCTAGCCTATATATATATATATATATATATATGTATATATATATATATATATGTATATATACATTCCTATATATATATATATATATATATATATATATATATATATATATATTCTTTCCCTGAACTCCCTCCCTGACAAAGCTGAACTGGTGCGTGTCGCTGTCTGCTCCAAAGGGCAGGGCATTAACTATTGACAGTCTATGCTCTATAGCTGCCGCCAAGCACTTTAGCGCCTGATAGTGGCACCACCAGGCCTATCTTCTCTGAGTAAGGTTAGTGTTGCACCTAGACATTATGTGTCTGAGATGAGCTGTTCCCCACTGAGGGGGTATGCTGGAGCCTTAATTACCCACTGACTAGGCAGGAGTTGGCAGTACATTAGAGGTTGCATTAACAACAAAGCTAATTCTTGTGGATTTCATTCCCCACAAGTCTTTCTGGGTAACTGTTTTCTGCTCCACACTTTCCCAATTCATCCATCGCCCTTGTTTGGTTCCTTGCTGCTTCCTCCTGCTTCCGTATCTGATCTGTCCCTGTTTGGCGTTGTTCCACAGGGGATGCTTTTGACCATCTCTGTTTACTTGTGTCAAGTCCAAATCCTCCCCGTCCATGTGGTACTTGCCCTACTATTTCCATATGTTTAAGGGCTGCTTTTGGATTCCATTTACTTCCTGTTGCCATTATAGGTGCTGCTGCGTTTCTAACTATGCTATCTCGGGATTCTGTAAGTGCCGTTTCTAATCTAGAATTAGAGCACCTCAATTCCTCTGTAAACCCAGCAAGCGGCAGCTCCACAGTACCTTTCCCGTGGAGAGCCTGGCTGCTATGCTGTAACGTGTCACTCTCGTCTGAACAGCACGCATCAGGAGTTTGTGATGGCAGATATATATATATATATATATATATATATATATATATATATGTATATATAGAAAGACACAGAGAGAGAGAGAGAGAGAGAGAGAGAGAGAGAGAGAGAGAGAGAGAGAGAGAGAGAATATATGTTATACTTCTGTGTAAGTTACATTTGAGCATTTATGTTAAAGGAATAAATAAAAATTGTAATTGACCTTTCCCTTCGAATCTGCACGTTAAATACACAAAAACACAAGACAGACCACCATCTGACGGAAACAAAAGTTAAGGTTAAGCATGAGGTAATCACATTTTGGCATGATCATTTGATTGTGGTAACAACTGGTGGACACTATCATACACCTTCCAGCTATTTAGAAGAAGAATGTGTGTATACATGCTCCCCACATACAGTCTCCTGTGTTACTGGCTGCACGTTGCCACTGCTGTGCCAAGGGCTGACTAATTCAGTGTCAGCTGTGAAAAACACACACACACACACACACACACACACACACACACACACACACACACACACACACACACACACACACACACACACACACACACACACACACACAGACACACACACACAGACAGACAGACACGTGACACACACTGCTGTACAACATGTAAAGAACCTGGATGATGAATAAGGCTGACAGGGTATATGTACGATGTCACTAGATGGTGCTGTGGGTGTTCCCTAATCAAACTGACACACATTTCAACAGCATTCACTACCATGTGTCCCCTTGCTTCATCCCTCTCTCTCTCTCTCTCTCTCTCTCTCTCTCTCTCTCTCTCTCTCACACACACACACACACACACACACACACACACACACACACACACACACACACACACACACACACACACACACACACACACACAGCTCAGTGTGAGGGTTGGCGGTGCTTAATGTTAACCTTATCTAGACCTTTCATAAAGCGCCAGACTCATCAAAGACCACATCTCTTAAACAAAATGAACAAGAGGCCAAAGGCACGAGAGGGAAACCCAGATAGCATCTTAAAATGGGGGAAAGATTATGTCAAGGCTGACTTTATAAATCAGATATCAAAGTTCCATCATTTCTGTTGCTGTTTGCATTGCAAACAAAGGAAATGCATTATGAGTCAGGAACAAACACGGTGGCTTTCATAGAAACAATCATGTGATCTTACTGTGACAGGGCTTCTAGTAAAACATATCACTAAGACCAGTTTGTCTTGACAAAGGGGAAGAAAATATGACTGTCTAGAAAAAAAAACAGTTTTTAATCAGAGTTTAGATAGGTTGTATGAAGCAAAGAAACTGTGATCATGAATTATTTATTGAAACACGACAACAATAGGATTAAATGCATCATCACAGAATCCTTTAGTTTAAATTATTCAATGTCAGGCCTTGTGCAGAGGGCACTCGTGTCCTTGTTCAATAGGAGGCAATGACATGCATAACTGAATAGGAATATTTTCATAATAATAGAGCCTTTACACGGTTTTGAAAGACAGGAGGAACCGGTTAAAAAAAAAAAAAAAGGCCAATGACTGTGGACTCCAAAGTAGGTTTAGGGTCAAAACAAATCATACATTTGATAAAAAAAAAAATACTAAAAATAAAAATTAATAGCACCCTTTGTTTATTTGTTGCCATAGTAACAGGGGCACAGTTGTATTATTATTATTATTTTTTTTTTACATAAAAGCTCAAGTAAAAGACAGTTGCAACATTAGCCAAATCAATCCAACATAGAAGCATGGAGAGTGCGAAGAAATCCTGAAAAAAAGTAACTTTTCTAATAAATGTTTCACATTATGTGTTCACCACTCTGGCTATCCTATTAGACTTTTATTAAAACATTAAACGTTTCTTTGCACTAAAAGGATGACTGAATGATCACGTTTTCATCCACATTAGCGAGATCTCCTTCCCGATATTATCACATCCACAGCTTTTTGTCCAGGTTGGCAGCAGCCAATGAGTTACATCCCGTTGCCAAGATCAGCGCTTCAATTAATGAACAATAAAATAAATTAGCTAGATCAGAACTTTCAATCAATGGCTTAATGGCAAGCAATTTAGCGCCTCAGCTGGAATTGATTATATTTATCATGCAGCTGTGAATTAATCAAATCTAAAGTGTTGCGAAGTCTTCTTCTCTAGTGAACGTGTTTAGAGTGACAAGACTTTGCGTACGACTGCTGACGTACTATAGTTCCTCCAAAGTCTACAATACTGAGTTGACAGTGTCACAGCTGTTTGAAACAGGAGAAAGCTTTCAGTGTTACGATAGCATTTGATCTGGTCTAATTACAGTCATCATTTCGAAGCAGTTAGATCATTTGGTCATAAGCTTTGGTCCTTGTATTGTCTGTCCATTTTAATCATGTGTTACTATTTGCTTGCTTGTTTTTATTTTCTATGTTTTTATTGTAGTTAAGGGCCCATTGTTAACAGAGAAATAAACTTTATTTGGTTACTCTTGATCTAAAGGTTAAGAAATAATATTCTTGTCAGTCATTGATTTTGCTGATATATTTTGAACGTGTTGTCAGTACTTAGAGATTTGATCTTCTCCTTTTCTTATTTATGTAGGGGTGAGTAATTGCGCATAGACAGTTCCCCAGACACCACGTTAAATACAACATTTACGTGTACAAGATAAACATGATTGCTCCTATATTCGGCTATCTCTAGCGAACCAATGGGGGGTACGTAGGACCATCTGGAATCTGAGCGATAGAATGACTCAACAGAACATGAGCGCCATGGCGATAGTCATAGAAATATAATTCCTGGTTAAAGAAAAGCGCGGCTGGCTATTAGCCTTGGTGTGCTTTAAAGATAGGGAGGTTCACCTTAATAGGTTTGCAGGCACGTGGGAAACCTTTCTGCTATCCAAGACAAGAGGCTGCACTGCTTTAAAGGAATATCAGATCATTCTGGGGCCCCATGAGCTCATAGCGCTCCTTATCTAATCTGCACACAATACAAATGCATGCTCTGGACTATACTGGGAGCTCGCCTGTCCAGAAAGTTGTTTTTGCTGTTTTTTAGAAGAAAAGCCCAGGACTTCCTCCTGCAATTGTCTGAATTTTGCGTGGCCCATAACCATTTTGTCCTTTGCTGTCTGCACACTCTGACCCTGAGGTGAGATCACTCTGACCCTGATTGAACCTCACTCTGACTCTGATGGAACCTCACTCTGACTCTGATGGAACCTCACTCTGACCCTGATTGAACCTCACTCTGACTCTGATGGAACCTCACTCTGACCCTGATGGAACCTCACTCTGACCCTGATGGAACCTCACTCTGACGCTACCTCACTCTGACTCTGATGGAACCTCACTCTGACTCTGATGGAACCTCACTCTGACTCTGATGGACTCTGACCCTGATGGAACCTCACTCTGACTCTGATGGAACCTCACTCTGACTCTGATGGAACCTCACTCTGACTCTGATGGAACCTCACTCTGACCCTGATTGAACCTCACTCTGACTCTGATGGAACCTCACTCTGACTCTGATGGAACCTCACTCTGACTCTGATGGAACCTCACTCTGACCCTGATTGAACCTCACTCTGACTCTGATGGAACCTCACTCTGACCCTGATGGAACCTCACTCTGACCCTGATGGAACCTCACTCTGACGCTACCTCACTCTGACTCTGATGGAACCTCACTCTGACTCTGATGGAATCTCACTCTGACTCTGATGGAACCTCACTCTGACCCTGATGGAACCTCACTCTGACTCTGATGGAACCTCACTCTGACTCTGATGGAACCTCACTCTGACCCTGATGGAACCTCACTGACTGATGGAACCTCACTGACTGATGGAAGCTCACTCTGACTGATGGAAGCTCACTCTGACCCTGATGGAACCTCACTCTGACTCTGATGGAAGCTCACTCTGACTCTGATGGAACCTCACTCTGACTCTGATGGAACCTCACTCTGACCCTGATGGAAGCTCACTATAGTGAGGGGTTGGTGGAAGAGCAGAATTCAGCGGAGAGGTGAGACTGTGGTTGAGAGTGAGTGAGCCGGCTCCCTGGCTCCTGGGCTCTAGTCCTGCCCAGGCACCCAGCACAGCTCTGCTAGCAGGGGCCTGAGGAGGTGGGAGGGAGCTGATGGAAGCCAGAGGGAAGAAAATCTATATTTGCTGGGTGAATGAAAACTCCCTTGGCCTCCCAGACGGTTGTCTGGAGCAGTTTTGTTACTTATTTTCCTGTGTATGTGTGGGCTGTTTGAGAAAGCAGGGCCGATCATGGCTATTCTGACCCCCTAGGCGAGATTTATTAGAACATTGCAGAGCATATACCCATAGAAGCTTCGCTACACTGTGTGTTCTGACACTTTTCCATCAAAGCCAGCATGTAGGTTTTCAGCCATTTGTGCTCCAGTAGCTCCTCCGTGGAATTGGACCAGCTAGCCATCGCTTCCCATGCATATCAATGAGCCTTGGGCACCCGTTACCCATTTGGCCGGTTCACTGGTTGTCCCTCCTTGCTCCACTTTTGGCAGGTACTAACCACTGCATACTGGGAACACCCCCCGTGGCTTACCATTTAGGAGATGCTCTGACCCAGTCTGGTGGGTCCTAATCCAGTCCAGTCCAATCCAGGACCCACAGTCATTCCAGGTGTTTGATGTTTCCCAGTACCGGCACACCTGATGTAATTAGTCACCTAGCCATCACAACTTTGGCCCCTGTAAAATGTCACGCAGATCCTTGCCCATTTTTCCTGCTTCCAAAACATCAACGTCAAGAACTCACTGTTCAGTTTCCGCATTATATATTACACCCCTTGACAGGTGCCATTGAACGAGATGATCAATGTTATTCCCTTCACCTGTCAGTGGATTTGTGGTTTTAATGTTGTGGCTGATCAGTGTATGTATACATTGAGCTTGTGTGCATGTGTTTGTGTAAATGTGTGTGTCTGTGTGTTTGTGTGTGTGTCTGTGTGTGTGGGCGGGAGGGGGGTGGGGGGGGGGTATTGCATTGTTACAGCAGCAGAACAGAAACAAATAATCTAAACCTAAAGAAATACCAAATATGTCTATATCTATATGCAGTGCAACAGACAGTGCATTGACAGTACAGTACAATAGACAGTGCATTGACATTACAGTACAATAGAAAGTGCATTGACAGTTCAGGACAATAGACAGTGTATTGACAGTACAGTACAATAGACAGTGCATTGACAGTTCAGGACAATAGACAGTGTATTGACAGTACAGTACAATAGACAGTGCATTGACAGTACAGTACAATAGACAGTGCATTGACAGTACAGTACAATAGACAGTGTGTTGACAGTACAGTACAATAGACAGTGCATTGACAGTACAGTACAATAGACAGTGTGTTGACAGTACAGTACAATAGACAGTGCATTGACAGTACAGTACAATAGACAGTGTATTGACAGTACAGTACAATAGACAGTGTATTGACAGTACAGTACAATAGACAGTGTATTGACAGTACAGTACAATAGACAGTGTATTGACAGTACAGTACAATAGACAGTGTATTGACAGTACAGTACATAAGAGTGCAGAGTGAAGATGACCAGAGTATTAGACTTGGTGCTGTATTGTGTGAGTCCACAGTGCAGCACCGTAACACAAACACGTGAGGCCCCCCCGCAAAAAATATATTTTTAAAAATGTTTTTATCCTTATCATAACAGTGGTTGACAGGCGGGGGCGGGGCCCGTTTGGACTGCGGGGGCCCCCCTGCCTCCCGGGGACTGCGGGGGTATACCTTACGTCCCTGGTACAGTGTGTAGTGTTTCGTGTATGTGTCCACACAGACCTAGCAGCCTTGAGCTTGGTGCGTGTGTGGTACCACACCAACCTAACTTAAGCCAACCCTAAGCCTAAGCCTACATCCCAGCCTGCCTGCTGTCTGAGCATGTGAGGCCACATCCATGCAGCTTGACCTTAACCACATCCTTGAAAAAGGAGCAAATAAATCAATGCCAGCCACAGGAAATCATGACCTACAACATGAAGTGTGGTATCAAATGAACACGGTCCAGTGACCCTTCCGTATGGGACCAGTTCTGCTTCATGCAGACCTGCAGTCACATCCATCATGGCTCTCTCCGCCCGCAGGACCATGCAGCAATCACTCTACGTGTCACACTTAGCATGTGTCAGCACTGGCAGTGATGGAGAAGGAGGAGGTGGTATTGGTGTGTGTGTGTGTGTGTGTGTGTGTGTGTGTGTGTGCGTGCGTGCGTGCGTGCGTGCGTGCGTTTGTGTGTGTGGGGGTTATGTGGTTGGATTGACCCTTGATGCTCACCAATAGCACGCACGGCTATAACGTTTGGTATTAACAGTTGGTCAGAACTAAGGCTTCTAACTCTCTGGTCCATATTCTTCTTAGACATTTCAGGGTAAATATATCCAAAGAAATCCCAAGAAATATCTTTAACTCAAAAAGTTTAGCATTAACGCCGACAGGACAGCTTACTTTGAACGGCTGTTCTGAGTAGCCAACTAGCTGGTAGATTCCACTACTACTAGTTACGGTGGCACTAGTTACGGTGGGGCAGGCGGTGCTGGTGGGAGTGGGAGGGGGGGGGGGGGGGGCGTCGTAACGCGGGTTTAAGATTGACAGCATTTGTTATGTGACACTAACCATTGGAGAATTGTTTTCTGACAAACACAAAGTGTTAATCCGTGAATGGTATGTGTGTTAATTTAAAGATGTTTGTGTGTTTAAAAACAATTCATGGCAGTCATGACCTGAGAATGTAAGACTAAGAATGAATTCAATCACTCACTCTTCTTCTGTGGTAATAATACAACACGTATGGCTAAATCAATAACAATCGAGCCTGTGAAATGGTGTTTCCACAATAATATGGTTAAATCAATAACAGGAAATAGGAGGGATGCCTTTTTATTACAGTATTAAAAAAAGAGGGAGAAATGAGCATGTTCTATGAGTTCATACCTGGAGGTGACAATGTTCACTGTGTTCTTTCTTTAGTTATGTTTATTTTTCTATGCACTACCAATAAAACGAAAACTACACTTCTGCCTTGGGTGGTGACTTTAAAAAAAACTATTTTCTGTAACTGATTGCTTTGTTGTCTTTATTGACTATGTTGTTAGTTATGGCCTTCCTCTGGAAATGCTTCGCTAGTCAGTTATTTTGCCAAAGGAAGAGTAACTACCATGTATTCCTGCAGTCTGCTAGTCAATGTGCTGTGATTTGAAACAGTATTTCTCTTTTTATTTTGGCATTCATGAAGTTTTCTTCATATACTGTTCAAGTGTTTTTGACTGTTCCCACAAATCACTTGTTAATTCAACTTAACCTTTCCTTAGAGATGAAAACCCATTTGAGATTAAATTTTCATTCTTTACATTTGGGTCGGTAATGCAATTAAAACGTAAATAAAAAATAAAACAAATATAGACTACACATCTTCAGTTTCAGAATAATTCCTGAATCACTCAAAACAGAAACATTACATGAAACATTTAAACAAGGATTACTGGTACTCTCTGAAGTTTATTATACACTATTAGGTAACTCTAGAATCCGTTAGTATTTGAGGTACATCTTTGTGACTACTGCCACTCAAAGAGCAGAGAAAGAGCCTAGAATTATGCTTTTAAATAAATTCTAAATCTTTAATATGTAGAACTAGTGTTTAGTTTCTCCCAGGGCCGCCTTAAGGCAAATTACTTCAAAACTGAAAAGGACACTTTGTTTCTCATTGCCACAGCCATAATCAAACACTCTGCCACAACATGAAATACCCCCTCTAACCTTCCAATAGGCTGGAATGGCTGACTTCATTTATAGCAGCTTGCCAGTGTGGCTGCGTTAAGCTTGTCCGATGTTTCAGCCCTGTCCTCATGAACAGAGCGAGCGCTAGGAGGAGCCCCAGCAGAGCCACGCTAGGAGGAGCCCCAGCAGAGCCACGCTAGGAGCCCCAGCAGGGCCCCGCCAGGAGCCCCAGCAGAGCCATGCTAGGAGGAGCCCCAGCAGAGCCACGCCAGGAGCCCCAGCAGAGCCACGCCAGGAGGAGCCCCAGCAGAGCCACGCCAGGAGCCCCAGCAGAGCCACGCTAGGAGGAGCTCCAGCAGAGCCACGCTAGGAGGAGCCCCAGCAGAGCCACGCCAGGAGCCCCAGCAGAGCCACGCCAGGAGCCCCAGCAGAGCCACGCTAGGAGGAGCCCCAGCAGAGCTGCGCTAGGAGGAGCTCCAGCAGAGCCACGCCAGGAGGAGCCCCAGCAGAGCCCCAGCAGAGCCACGCTAGGAGGAGCTCCAGCAGCAGGATGACACGGGAAACATAAATGTGTGTTATGTGAAGTCCGTGGCAGCTGGGTGAGAGCTTTATATAGGAGAGCCCGGGGCTGCAGAAACCTGCAGTGAGTCAAGTAATGGAGTCCCAAGGCTCACCCCCGTCCTCCTCCCTCCTCTCCTTACACACACACACACACACACACGCACGCACGCACGCACGCACGCACGCACGCACGCACGCACGCACGCACGCACGCACGCACGCACACACACACACACACACACACACACACACACACACACACACACACACACACACACACACACACACACACACACACACACACACACGCACCCACACACATACACACACACCGCAAACTCTATTACTCATAAACTATCATTGCACCCCCCTACACACATGTATACACTTTCACACACACACACACACACACACACACACACACACACACACACACACACACACACACACACACACCGCAAACTCTGTTTCTCATAAACACTCATTGCACCCCCCACCCCCGCCCCATGCTTCTATTCTCCTGCTGTTTGTCATCCCTTTCTCTCTCCCCAAATACTTGTTTTTTCCCTTTTCTTTCTCTGCAGTCCCTCTTTCATAAACACAGGCTAATATATATATAGTATATAACTGATACATAGTCTATCTCACTATCTCTCTATCTTCATAGAGATACAGAGTATCTCTTTTCCTCTATCTCTTATTATGGATACATAGTGTCTCTCTCTCTCTCTGTCTCTCTCTCTCTGTCTCTCTCTCTCTTTCTCTGTCTCTCTCTCTCTCTCTCTCTCTCTCTCCCTCTCTCTCTCATACTGATGAAGAGTATCTCTCTCTTCACCACAGTGTTCATGGCCCCTCCAGAGCTATCAGGTCACCAGGTCTACAAAGATGGAGTCGTTGTTTTTGCACGACTGTGAACTTTAATCCCAGAGACGCTGTGATGATAATTGTGCAGTGAGAGCCAAAGAGCCACGCAGTTAGAACAAAATAGATGGAAAGCAAGAATGACTATCATGCGCAAGAAAGCTTTTTAAAAGCTCCCTAAATAAATCACCCCCCCACCCCCTTTTACCCCGCCATCACCCCACTTCCTGTCCCTTTACTCATATCTCCACCCCCCTTGTCTTCTCTCATTGCCCTTGAGGGCCACAGTTTAGGGGGGCCACAGTTAAGGGGCCACAGTTTAGGGGCCTCCTGATTCTAGCATGAGAGCCCGTTGTGAGCAGGGCCATACTCTCCTTGATGGAGAAGGGTGGAGTGATGGAGGAGGAGGGGGAGGAGGGGGGGCACATTCCAGTGTCTTGCAGTCGACAGTGTCGACATACAAAACAAACTATGAGAAGGTTGATGTGGTCCACATGTTTCGGAGAGAAAACAGGTCATCTTGGAGCCCCACTGAAAGTGCACCACACTGAAAGCAGAAAGAACCACTAAAATAATGTGAGATAAACTATAAAAGGTAATTTACTTTCATATTTCAAAATATCTTTATAACATTATTACCGACGCAGTATTAATACTTAAACTACACTGGCTATATCAATATCTAAACTACAATCTAACTGGCTGTATCAATATCTAAACTACAATATAACTGGCTGTATCTATATCTAAACTACAATATAACTGGCTGTATCAATATCTAAACTACAATATAACTGGCTGTATCAATATAACTGGCTGTATCAATATCTAAACTACTATATAACTGGCTGCATCAATATCTAAACTACAATAGAACTGGCTGTATCAATATGTAAACTACAATATAACTGGCTATATCAATATCTAAACTACTATATAACTGGCTATATCAATATATAAACTACAATCTAACTGGCTGTATCAATATGTAAACTACAATAGAACTGGCTGTATCAATATCTAAACACACCATGACTTTCTGGATCAATATCTAAGTACGCTATGATTACAATATTGATTATCAAATGACGTTTTCTTAACATTGTATCCAGCAGCAGTGAATTTCTTTTGTGTGAAATGCTTTGGTCTTTTCCATGAACCCTCCTTTAATATGTGAGTCATTAGCAGAGGTCCTATTCCTCAAACAAAACCCTCTTTGGTGTTACAGCGTAAAATCCCAGTCTGCCTGTCTGAATGGAAGAGGCCAGTCATTTGAGCTCACAGCGGTCTATATTCTGAGCATGTACCTTCTGGGTGTGCTTAACATTCTGGTTTCCTTCTGGTCAAACAGATTGGAGAATGTCAGAAATGACGATGATGAAATATCATCCTGGTTAGTTTGGAGCATGTGACTATGGAATATTCTTATGGGATTATAGTGTGGCCTTCTGTATCTCACTGAAGACCACCCATACTGACGGTCACTACCATCTACACACTAGCCTGTTTGCCAATCATACATACTGGCATCATTCTACACTAGAGTGTACTTAGTCCAAAGCATCCAAAGCCTTTTCCCACTGAACAGCAAGATCCCAGTCCACTTTGATGTCCAGTCCCCTGCTTAAAGCATTCCCTTATGGTAAGATGTGTCCTCTGTCAGAAAGGAGAAATAAATAAAGAAATCATCTACAGTAAACTCAGAGCTGATCCTTTGAGCCCTGCCAATACTTTAGTCTGTGCTGTCATTAGTCTTTCATGTGGGGCGGGGGGTGGGGGGGTGGGGGTGGGGTTCACTGGTGTCATTCCAGGGAACAGAGTGTCAGAGTGGATGTTGTCAACTTGTCATCCATAATGAAAAGCGGCCCTATAGTCACAGACCACAGTCAGTCTTGCTAAACACATTATTGGTCTGAGCTTGTGGTTCAAGCCGTTAGCTCCCCCACATTGCTGGCTAAAGTTAGAAGTCAGGATGAGATTTATACCACGTGAGACTGAGACTGAAACGTGTGCTAAAATGGACACCCTCTGGCAATATTCCCAGCACAGCATGTCACTGTGGTACACTGTAAAAAAAAAAAAAAAAAGTCAAGGTGAAAAACTGCCAGCTGTGGACGCCAGAGGAGAGACGTAAAAAAACGGTACAGACATATACAGTATTACGGTAAAGATTTTCGGAATAGTGAACATGGGCTTCCAAAAGCCATATTTTCTTCAAATAGTATTACATTATTCTTGAGTAAAGAGCTTAAAATTAAATTCCACGTGGGAGTGCAGAAACTTCCCAATCCATCAATTTAGGGTGCTGAGTGATCGCTACGGTATAGATCAATTAAAATCAGATTTTGAGAATGGCACAGTTATGTGACAGGTACTGGGAGTAATTAATCATTCAGGTAAGTCACGTTGAAAGCAAAGATGCATACCACTTGGATTTGAAAGCAGCCATAGTGATTTATGTTGACTCCAAGCATTATGCTATTGTCCTAAAAATCCTGACATTTAATTGCATCCACTAAAGGCTGAAAGTAACAACATGACCCACTATTCTCTGCTATTGTGTATAACAAGGGATAGACTCTGAGATTTTCCTCTTAGAATAGAATAGAAAATAGTAGAATAGAACTTTATTGACCCACCAAGGCAGGAAGATTCTCTTTGTTCTATGAATGCATGCAGGTGTCAGCCCTGGCCCTTGATGCAAAGAGTGAGGTCAAGTTGATGAAATCAATCCCTTATGCCGTCTATGGAAGGCCCTCCCAGACGCTGAGGACGCCACAGACTCTGTCCTTTAAAACAGTCCTAAAATCATTATTATGTATTTCCCGTCACAGCATCTTTGTCCTGTGTTAGCCCTAGCCTGGTGTCTGGTGAGGAATGATGTCGGGTCCCCCTGCAAGGCTAACACACCATTACCCAGATCCTCAATGAGCAATAAACACCACTGCCTCTGACCCCACACACACACACACACACACACACACGCGCACGCACGCACGCACGCACGCACGCACGCACGCACGCACGCACGCACGCACGCACGCACGCACGCACGCACGCACGCACGCACGCACGCACGCACGCACACACACACACACACACACACACACACACACACACACACACACACAGAAACATTGAACAATATCCCTCGATGGACTCAGTTTCAACAACGTTAGCTGTAATTATTACTTAATGCCATTTGCACTACAGATTTGTCATCTTTGTTGCCAAATGTTGTACTTATAGGTTCAACTTGATTATTTACTCTTTTTCTTAGTGTTGTTGCGCATAACAGAGTTGTCAGGTGTACATTTCACTGTTAGTGTACTTTACTTCAAATTGGTGAGTGTTAGGGTGGGAGTGGGTCTTCATTCTGAATCTTTATTACCTAACAGTGCAATGCTGCTCTCCCAGGTTTAGAATCATTGACTGAACCAAGGGCAAGGCCTTCAGCAGCGTAGTAGACTGTCTCCTCTCTTCTCTGGGTGTTGTTGTTACTGTCTCAGGCAGTAACAGACAGTAACAGACAGCAAGGCTGCTCCAGTGGCACAATCCGCTGAGGTGCTCTCACCTCCGGCAGCAGAAAGGGTGTGAAGCGAAGCTCTCCAAGCTGCCAAGCACAGCTCACTGAGTTGACGGGTGCCATTCTGGGATTTGACCGAGAAACAGAAGTGATCTCCCCACTCAGGCTCTGGGCATTCCCTAGCAACCCCCTTCTTCCAGCTGTGGCTACATTTTTTTTCCAAGGAACGAGAGCTGGAGTGCACTACAGAAAAAAGAAAAAAAAAAGTTTTATGCCTACAAAGACAAATAATGTTCTCATTCTCTTACAACTTTTTTTTCCACATTTTTAAAAGTTTTTTTTTTAATGCTATGCTTGACAACATGCTGTCTTGTAATGCTCTAAACTGCTGTCACTGCATGGACCCATCTCATCACATAACATCATATTCTGCTTTATCAATAATGAGACAAATCCCCATCAGGACAAGCCATTGTAATCGGGTGTGAGTTTTTGCTAAAGTTGGCATATGAAATAATGTGACCTTGAAATAATTATCCAAGAGCAATCTCAGTCTGTGAAAGAGCAAGATGAAGATGGTGATGATGATGGTGACATCGCAGCTTGCACTGCTGTATATAGTTCACACTTTGATCCTTGTTGAAACATTTAGATATGGTGACCTTTAACCTTCTCTACCCGTATGTGTCTGACTTGATAAAAGAAAAAGCTTGTAAAACCCTTTCGTCTCAAATGCAACTTATTGTTAGTCATGCTTTAGACAAAGGGAAGAGTGCAGGCAATATGTCATTAGTTTAAATTAATTTAAGTTATTGTTTTTAATTTCTACTAGGTACTGCATATGCCTCGAGCGGAGAATGGTTGAATTAATTAAATACAAACTTAAATTCACCCTTTGGTGAATGTTGGAACATGGTGGATGTTCATATTTAATTCAAGGGGTGGGTGGGGGGTGGGGGGGGGGGGGGGGGGGGGGGTGGGGCTCATAGTGAACTGGTAACAGCTAGGCAAATACATCATCCCTATTGACTAGAACCTAATTAGTCCAGCTGGACCAATGAAGACGCTAGTTAAATTTGAGCTGGACCAAAGAAGACGCTAGTTACATCGGAGCTGGACCAATGAAAATGGTAGTTCAACTTGAGCTGGACCAATGAAGACAGTAGCTCAGTTTGAGCTGGACAAATTAAGACGCTAGTTACCTATGAGGCAGACCAATGATGATGTGAACTGGACCAATGAAGATGCTGGTTACATGGGAGCAGGACCAATGAGACATCTTGCTATTGATGTCATCTTTAACCAATAACCTTGCATCTACATGTTGCTGGGATCTGGATGCAGATGGTTCAAATGAGATATGGCACAGAAGGAAAATGTTCTGAGAGAAGCAGCTGTTTTTTCATTGTGTGGTTATTGGCAAAACAGAGTCCATTGATTTCAGCCAGGTGCAATTATTGAACTCATAGTGGTAAAGCAATGAAGTAAACACTGGGTCCATATTTCAGAACGAGCAATAAACTATTTCCCAGGACTTCAAGGCAGAGTGTGTCTCATTTAGAGATGTTTCTTTGTAAAATCAGACAATGGCTCTAAGGCAAAAATAAAGAGAATCCATATCCTGATATTGGTAAAATGAGGCGGTCCAGCACTTAAGTATGAGAAACAAAGCCTCAATAGATTGTATGAATGGAACTAGATGCTCTTGTCAACCTGCTGCCCTGTATTGAATTAACTTTCCAGGACTGGCTGACTGACTGACTGGCTGGCTGGGTGACTGGCTGACTGGCTGACTGGCTGGCTGGCTGGGTGACAGACTGACTGGCTGGCTGACTAGCTGGCTGGCTGCCTGGCTGGGTGACTGGCTGACTGGCTGACTGGCTGGCTGGCTGACTGGCTCGGCGGCTGGCTGGCAGACTGACTGGCTGGCTGACTGGCTGGCTGACTGACTGGCTGGCTGACTGGCTGACTGGCTGGCTGGCTGGGTGACTGGCTGACTGGCTGACTGGCTGGCTGGCTGACTGGCTCGGCGGCTGGCTGGCAGACTGACTGGCTGGCTGACTAGCTGGCTGGCTGCCTGGCTGACTGGCGGGTTGGCTGGCTGTCTGGCTGACTGGCTGGCTGACTGGCTGGCTGGCTGGCTGACTGGCTGGCTGACTGTCTGGCTGGCCCCCCATTGAAGGGTTGAAGCAGACCCAGCACCTCTCCCATGAGCTTGGCTCCTATAAATTAGAGTGAGATATACTGTATGTTGGATGAAGAAGAGGGAGATATATGTTGGATGAGGAAGAGGGAGATATATGTTGGATGAGGAAGAGGGAGAAGGAATGTAATCTGCATCGCTGCAGAGCGCAGCCCCTTCTTCTCTGTTAGAAAGCAGGCAAACCAACTACACTCATTCATCTATCTTTCATAATACAGCTCTCTTAGGTACAACATTATTCACGCCTCAGGCCATGTATAGGGGGGAGGCAGCAATATTACTGTTGAAATCCACGTGCTGAATACAATGTGACAGTGCCAGCCACTTCTCTTCTGTCCCTCATAGCTGAGAAACGATGACCTTTATGTGGTACGTTTTCAGGAAGAACCCTTTTCTTGTGTCCCTCACAGCAAAGAAACTATGTCCTTATATGCCTGGTATGTTTTCTGAAACACTCCCCAGTAAACACCACAGAGCACAGAGGTTCGCTGTCAAAGAGGATAGCACTTCAAGGGCAGGAACTGAAGTGAGGTTTCACAACCATCTAAGACATAACCGTATCACATCTGATACTACCGTTCACTAGGGGGCAGCGGATTCCTGATTTAACAGCACCGCAGGCTGGACCAACTAATAGGTCGACATTTATTTTAGAAGTATGCATTTATTTCATCTACTCAATCTTTAGTTGTTAAAGCTACGCATTCCTAATAGAAATATTATGTTTAGAGGAACTTTCTAAAATGTACTTGTGCCAAAATAAATCTAACGTTTTTCAATCCCTCAAATCAAGATTAGAGAATAGTTGTGAGAAATTTCAGTTATTGTTTTGGCTGAAGTAGCTCTGGAGTGGTGCCCCCTGCTGGCTGCGGGGGTGGCTTCATTAAAACTGACCATTTCTGCATTCACAGATGTCAACACTCATCAATAAGATTGACTTAGGAACCTTTGGTATCCATCCAGACTCTGTCTACTGCCTCACACTGACAGGCTGTTTCTACTGCCTCTACACTGACAGCCTGTTTCTACTGCCTCACACTGACAGCCGGTTTCTACTGCCTCTACACTAACAGGCTGTTTCTACTGCCTCACACTGACAGGCTGTTTCTACTGACAGACTGTTTTTACTGCCTCACACTGACAGGCTGTTTCTATAGACATACTGTTTCTACTGCCTCACACTGACAGCCTGTTTCTACTGCCTCACACTGAAAGACTGTTTCTACTGCCTCACACTGACAGGTTGTTTCTACTGCCTCACACTGACAGGCTGTTTCTTTTGACATACTGTTTCTACTGCCTCACACTGACAGCCTGTTTCTACTGCCTCACACTGACAGGCTGTTTCTACTGCCTCACACTGACAGGCGGTTTCTACTGCCTCACACTGACAGACTGTTTCTACTGAAAGACTGTTTCTACTGCCTCACACTGACAGGCTGTTTCTACTGCCTCACACTGACAGACTGTTTCTATTGACAGACTGTTTCTGCTGCCTCACACTGACAGACTGTTTCCACTGACAGGCTTTTCTTCTGCCTCACACTAACAGACTGTTTCTACTGCCTCACACTGACAGACTGTTTCTATTGACAGACTGTTTCTGCTGCCTCTACACTGACAGGCTGTTTCCACTGACAGGCTTTTCTTCTGCCTCACACTAACAGACTGTTTCTACTGCCTCACTCTGACAGACTGTTTCTACTAACAGACTCTTTCTACTGCCTCTACACTGACAGGCTGTTCCTACTGCCTCCGTCTGACAGACTGTTTCTACTGACAGGCTGTTTCTACTGCTTCACACTGGCAGACTGTTTCTACTGCCTCACACCGACCCTAACCCTGAAAGAAACACTTAGACAACGTCTACAAGAGCACTCTCAGAACCCCAAATAGATAACAGGGTGTGCTACATCTTTGGGCTTTAGGGAATCACTTAAAAACACGCAGAAGGTAAGCTTATCATCAAGATGTTAGCTGTAGTTTCAGCTAAACAAGCTAAGCTTGGAGACGGTTCCCCTTGGTTACTAAGTGAATAATCTGCATGGGATTGACACCTCCATGGCTGGGCTAACCTAAAGGAGGAGATTTGACGGTTTACCTCCTCATTTGCATGGCCGAACGGCCTACTCTGCAGAAGCCTCCCAGCACTGCGTGGTAAGTCAAAGTTCAAAGAGCCGCTGATCTCCCTTCTATTAGAGGAGCCAAGCTGCTTTCTCGTGACACCGGGCCCTCAGCTGCAGAAACCTCCTGTACAAAACAAACCAAACAACAAAACGAGTACTGCCTCACACTGACAGGCTGTTTCTACTGACAGACTGTTTCTACTGCCTCACACTGACAGGCTGTTTCTACTGCCTCACACTGGTAGGCTGTTTCTACTGCCTCACACTGACAGGCTGTTTCTACTGACAGGCTGTTTCTACTGACAGACTGTTTCTACTGCCTCACACTGACAGGCTGTTTCTACTGACAGGCTGTTTCTACTGACAGACAGTTTCTACTGCCTCACACCGACAGGCTGTTTCTACTGCCTCACACTGACAGGCTGTTTCTACTGGCAGGCTGTTTCTACTGGCAGGCTGTTTCTACTGCCTCACACTGACAGGCTGTTTCTACTGGCAGGCTGTTTCTACTGCCTCACACTGACAGGCTGTTTCTACTGACAGGCTGTTTCTACTGACAGACTGTTTCTACTGCCTCACACTGACAGGCTGTTTCTACTGACAGACTGTTTCTACTGCCTCACACTGACAGGCTGTTTCTACTGACAGGCTGTTTCTACTGACAGACTGTTTCTACTGCCTCACACTGACAGGCTGTTTCTACTGCCTCACACTGACAGGCTGTTTCTACTGACAGGCTGTTTCTACTGACAGACTGTTTCTACTGCCTCACACTGACAGACTGTTTCTACTGACAGACTGTTTCTACTGCCTCACACTGACAGGCTGTTTCTACTGCCTCACACTGACAGAATGTTTCTACTGCCTCACACTGGTAGGCTGTTTCTACTGCCTCACACTGACAGGCTGTTTCTACTGCCTCACACTGACAGACTGTTTGTATTGCCTCTACACTGGTAGGCTGTTTCTACTGCCTCACACTGGTAGGCTGTTTCTACTGCCTCACACTGACAGGCTGTTTCTACTGCCTCACACTGACAGACTGTTTGTATTGCCTCTACACTGACAGGCTGTTTCTACTGCCTCACACTGACAGACTGTTTGTATTGCCTCTACACTGACAGGCTGTTTCTACTGACAGACTGTTTCTACTGCCTCACACTGACAGGCTGTTTCTACTGCCTCACACTGACAGACTGTTTCTACTGCCTCACACTGACAGACTGTTTGTATTGCCTCTACACTGACAGGCTGTTTCTACTGACAGACTGTTTCTACTGCCTCACACTGACAGGCTGTTTCTACTGCCTCACACTGACAGACTGTTTGTATTGCCTCTACACTGACAGGCTGTTTCTACTGACAGACTGTTTCTACTGCCTCACACTGACAGGCTGTTTCTACTGCCTCACACTGACAGGCTGTTTCTACTGACAGGCTGTTTCTACTGACAGACTGTTTCTACTGCCTCACACTGACAGACTGTTTCTACTGACAGGCTGTTTCTACTGACAGACTGTTTCTACTGCCTCACACTGACAGGCTGTTTCTACTGCCTCTACACTGACAGACTGTTTGTGTTGCCTCTACACTGACAGGCTGTTTCTACTGACAGACTGTTTCTACTGCCTCACACTGACAGGCTGTTTCTACTGCCTCACACTGGCAGGCTGTTTCTACTGACAGGCTGTTTCTACTGACAGACTGTTTCTACTGACAGGCTGTTTCTACTGACAGACTGCTTCTACTGCCTCACACTGACAGACTGTTTCTACTGCCTCACACTGGCAGGCTGTTTGTATTGCCTCTACACTGGCAGGCTGTTTCTACTGCCTCACACTGACAGGCTGTTTGTATTGCCTCTACACTGACAGGCTGTTTGTATTGCCTCTACACTGGCAGGCTGTTTGTATTGCCTCTACACTGACAGGCTGTTTGTATTGCCTCTACACTGGCAGGCTGTTTCTACTGCCTCACACTGACAGGCTGTTTGTATTGCCTCTACACTGGCAGGCTGTTTCTACTGCCTCACACTGACAGGCTGTTTGTATTGCCTCTACACTGGCAGGCTGTTTCTACTGCCTCACACTGGCAGGCTGTTTGTATTGCCTCTACACTGGCAAGCTGTTTCTACTGCCTCACACTGCTAGGCTGTTTCTACAGACAGGCTGTTTCTACTGCCTCACACTGACAGGCTGTTTCTACTGCCTCACACTGACAGGCTGTTTGTATTGCCTCTACACTGGCAGGCTGTTTGTATTGCCTCTACACTGACAGGCTGTTTGTATTGCCTCTACACTGGCAGGCTGTTTCTACTGCCTCACACTGACAGGCTATTTGTATTGCCTATACACCGGCAGGCTGTTTCTACTGCCTCACACTGACAGGCTGTTTGCATTGCCTCTACACTGGCAGGCTGTTTCTACTGCCTCACACTGGCAGACTGTTTGTATTGCCTCTACACTGACAGGCTGTTTGTATTGCCTCTACACTGGCAGGCTGTTTCTACTGCCTCACACTGACAGACTGTTTGTATTGCCTCTACACTGACAGGCTGTTTCTACTGACAGACTGTTTCTACTGCCTCACACTGACAGGCTGTTTCTACTGCCTCACACTGACAGGCTGTTTCTACTGACAGACTGTTTCTACTGCCTCACACTGACAGACTGTTTCTACTGCCTCTGGACTGTCTCCCTCAGCCCCACACAGCTGTCCCTCTGGAGACCAGCCAGCACACCAGGAGGGGTGTTTTAAAATCCCTGATCTAATCACTCATCCTGACCGGCCCCCTGTTGGCTGATGGACTGTCCTACAACCCAATCCTCTCTCACTTTCCGTGTCATACAACGCCCGCCCCTTAAAGTTAGCGAATCATCATGATTTCTAGGATTACAGTGTCATTGAATATACCCACATCCTGTGCTGTAAACCTCAGGAGATAATCACTCTACAGATTATATAAATGAGTAATAATTACTGTTTCATGTTGTTGCTGTGGAATAAGTGGACTTTTGTCAGTGGGCACCATATACAGAGTGGGTTATTTAACTGGCTTAGAGACTTCAATGATGTAGAGGTTAAAAGAACACATTGGTCACTGGCACAGCTACTAGACAAAGAACAGAAACCTAGAATATTCCCATCAGTGTTCTCTAAGTAAAATAGGGTTAGAACTCTAAGTAAAATAGGGTTAGAACTATGAGTGACAGACGAAAACCATCATTAAAATGACTGCTCCCTCCATTTCTATGAATGTATTTGTTTTTGGTCACGTTACCTGTACATATAATGAGCTGGAGTCTTTCAAACCTTTCCCCATGTCACTGATTATGTCCCTTTAACCCTCTGTCCTTGTCGTTGAATGGCTAATGATGGAACCAAACAGACCATAATATAATGATGCACAGTGACCACACGCTCAAAAGTCAAAAGACCGATGAACATAATTAAAAAATTAAAAATAATTATAATAATAGTATGAATAAGTATTTAATTCATTTTGAGTTAGTTGTATAATGATTCTGGGTATCTCATTATTAACTCCTCTCACTAGGATGAAGTGTATTTATAGCGTAGAGCTAATCCTACGTTATCCATGCATCACGTTCGCCTTTTTCTGTGTAGCCTCTTGTGAGATGCTTGCAGGTTGAGGTTGAAAAGAGCGTCTTTGAAGGCTGCTATGTTGTGTTAGTGGTAAGCAGGGTGGTAGAATGACCTGGTTGTATCTAACACACAGGGCTGATTGTGATTTCACATGTCAGGAAATCAATGAGCTTTGGCTTGGGGAGAAGAAGGGTAAAGGAGCCAGGCAGTGTACACATCAATCTTTGCCCAGTCCTCCATTTTGATGCATATCAAAGGCTCTCTCAATGTTCTAGACACACAGTGCAGTACAGACACATAGTGTAGAGCAGACACACACAGACATTGACAGACATAGTGTAGAACAGACACACACAAAGCAGGACAGACATACAGTATAGGTATACATGGTGAAGGACAGACATACAGTATAGGTATACATGGTGAAGGACAGACATACAGTGTAGGTAGACATAGTGTAGTACAGACACAGTGCAGTACAGACACACACAGTGCAGAACAAACACACATAGACAGTCATAGTGCAGGACAGACACGTAGGTAGACATAGTGCAGTACAGACACATAATGAAGGACACTGAGGTGCTGGAGACTCAAACCCCACAGGGCTGGTGCTGCTGGAGACTCAAACCCCACAGGGCTGGTGCTACTGGAGACTCAAACCCCACAGGGCTGGTGCTACTGGAGACTCAAACCCCACAGGGCTGGTGCTGCTGGAGACTCAAACCCCACAGTGCTGGTGCTGCTGGAGACTCAAACCCCACAGGACTGGTGCTGCTGGAGACTCAAACCCCACAGGACTGGTGCTGCTGTAGACTTTTTCTCTATCTATTACATGAACAGGAAAAATTATCCCATCAATTCCAATTAAGCGAGGGTCCCCTTCTCAAACTGCCTGCCTTCACAATGTGGAGCCAATAGAACAGCCTTCATGTAAGACTATCTCTCCCATTAGAACTACATTATAAAGACAGTGCTAGGCTGGGTGTTACAGGCGTTTGGGTGCTGGTGAGGCCAGCTCCAAGCTCAGCTGCTGTGATCAACAGAACATACAGTAGTTATCTAACTAAGCCTCCCCTCTCTCTATGTGAAACTAGTTTGATGATTTAAAGCATGTTTTGATTCCGGCTTTTGTTTCCAGGTTGAAAGATATCAAGATTCAGGGGCTGACATAATTCAGGGGTTCTTCTGAAATATTACAAAATGACACAAGCCCATATTTATAAGCGTTTGGGAGATGAAGGTTGCATTTCAAAGTAGGTTCAATAGATATTACTGAAAGTATCTGGACACTTTCAGGAGAGACTGTGATTGAAACTCTTGCCCTGGGGTCATTGGAAAATGTATAGTACACAGTCCTTTGTGGGCCTTAGCCAATCATCAATGGACTGAGCAATCATCTTGCCTGACATGATTGCATGCACAGACGTTTCTGCACAGGAATAGCAACCGTAATCTGACACAGCAGTATTTACAAATTTGCATAGCAACAGCACAATTGATCTTTAGAATTAATTTACTATCATATATGATATAAATATTATACATGGTTTAATTATTCAACATTGTACGGATTTCTTCAGTTTACATTTAAACAGAATTTATAACTAATCACAATATAATGTGGTGCTCTGGCGGTGTGTGTAGTACAGTATGAAAGAATGTTTCATTCATTTTGTTATCCATTTATTATAATAGTAAAAAAAAACTATAATTGTTTTAAAGGGAAAACAAACTTCCAGCTGTAGCTCATCTTGGCTGAGATGCTTACAGTGAGGAATCATTAGTAGGACAATGACTGAGTCTGGTAAACAGGAACCAGACGGTAATTGCTTGTCATTCCCTCAAGTTCCTCTGTCCTCTTATTTTCAGCATCGATGCATTATTTTCTAATTATCTGGGTTTGCGCTTGGTGGAGTATTTGGACAGGAGTGTGTCGTGCAGCAGCATCGTCATCACAGTGGCTGTTCCTCTAGCCTCCGGGCAAAGCCTGCTGGAGATGGTGCTCTGGGACCGCTGTGACGCACAGAGGACCAGGCTGTGGGTCTGCTGGTACGCTGGGCTCTCTTCCCAGTCCCCTTGCTAGGCAGACCGCAAGCCAACACACGGACCTATCCCTGAACAAGACACCTTTTATTTTACTCAGCCATGTTTAACAGCCACGAGTGTTACATTCCGTTGTGTGTTGTTTAAAGGAAGGTGTGTGTGAATACAAACCACCAATCAGAGCACAGCGAAAAACCAAACTACAATGTCAATAACTGTGTGAACAAAGCAGTCTCATAGATGTCTACCTACTGGCCATCCTAAGACCAGAACGGAAGTGATGGCCTGTTGCTATGACTACTGGCTGGTTTCCAGACAAAGTAAAAAATAAGTGCACTGGGCTGATCATCAAACAGAGAGCTGAGCTGCACTGCTAGACAATACTGAAAGCTGAAATGGCCTCAATGTTGAAGAAGGTAGACTGGGTGTCAATGTTTCAGAAGGCAGACTGTGTGTCAGTGTTTCAGAAGGCACACTGTGTGTCAGTGTTTCAGAAGGGGCAGGCTTGGAGTCAGTTTTTCAGAAGGCAGACTGGGAGGCAGTGTTTCAGAGGGAAGACTGTGTGTCAGTGTTTCAGAAAGCACACTGTGTGTCAGTGTTTCAGAAGGGGCAGGCTTGGAGTCAGTTTTTCAGAAGGCAGACTGGGAGGCAGTGTTTCAGAGGGCAGACTGGGTGTCAGTGTTACAGAAGGCAGACTGTGTGTCAATGTTGCAGAAGACAGACTGTCAATGTTTCAGAAGGCAGTCTGTGTGTCAGTGTTTCAGAGGGCAGACTGGTTGTCAGTGTTTCAGAATGCAGACTGTGTGTCAGTGTTTCAGAAGGGGCAGGCTTGGAGTCAGTTTTTCAGAAGGCAGACTGGGAGGCAGTGTTTCAGAGGGCAGACTGGGTGTCATTGTTTCAAAATGCAGACTCAATGTTTCAGAATGCAGACTGTGTGTCAGTGTTTCAGAAGGCAGTCTGTGTGTCAGTGTTTCAGAGGGCAGACTGGGTGTCAGTGTTTCAGAGGGCAGACTGTGTGTCAGTGTTTCAGAAGGCAGTCTGTGTCAGTGTTTCAGAGGGTAGTCTGTGTGTCAGTGTTTCAGAGGGCAGACTGGGTGTCAGAGTTTCAGAGGGCAGACTGTGTGGCAGTGTTTCAGAAGGCAGTCTGTGTGTCAGTGTTTCAGAGGGTAGTCTGTGTGTCAGTGTTTCAGAGGGCAGACTGGGTGTCAGTGTTTCAGAAGGCAGACTGTGTGTCAATGTTGCAGAAGACAGACTGTCAATGTTTCAGAAGACAGTCTGTGTGTCAGTGTTTCAGAGGGCAGACTGGCTGTCAGTGTTTCAGAATGCAGACTGTTTGTCAGTGTTTCAGAAGGCGCAGGCTTGGAGTCAGTGTTTTAGAAGGCAGACTGTGTGTCAGTGTTTCAGAGGGCAGACTGGCTTGGGGCCTTCAGCTTCTCAGACTGTCGTGTTTTTCTTTTAGAACGAGGTGCTCACAGCAGGCCAGGAGAACAGCAGACATCTGAGTGGCTTAAGTCTATGGATACCAACTCAACCACACCAGCATCAGTCAACAGGTGCTGCCCACCTGCCCTACAGCAGGCTGGTGCTAGGCAACTTCAACTAATGCTGCCATTGTGTGCCCTGGGTAGGTCTAGAGAGTACGGTGCGGATACTTCCTGGACTGACCGCAAGGAAAAGGCTGGGTAGGTCTAGAGAGTACGGTGCAGATACTTCCTGGACTGACCGCAAGGAAAAGGCTGGGTAGGTTTAGAGAGTACGGTGCGGATACTTCCTGGACTGACCGCAAGGAAAAGGCTGGGTAGGTCTAGAGAGTACGGTGCGGATACTTCCTGGACTGACCGCAAGGAAAAGGCTGGGTAGGTCCAGAGAGTACGGTGTGGATACTTCCTGGTACTCAAAAGAAAGAAGAATCGTGTGAGGAAAAGAGGAAGGCTAATCCTAAATCAGAGCCTGTGGAGTGGCATGGCCTCCCACCAACACACAGAGAGGTCATCTTAAACTCTTCAGGACGTTATTTAATCCTGCAGAGCGTCTCTGACTGATGCCTGGAAATACATTTATGGACGGGAAATATCTTTGCGTAATTAATCTCCATAGACCCTTCATATCCAAGTAAAAATTTCCAGGCCTGTATTCCTTTTGATGTCCAAGTTAATTGATTTTCTAACGGAAGTCCCCAAGGTCTCCAAGCCTTCTGGCAGGGATCTCACTCTGGCCCTGACCCTGACCCTGACCCTGACCCTGACCCTGGTCTCCATCACCCTGACCCTGACCCTGACCCTGGTCTCCATCACCCTGACCCTGGTCTCCATCACCCTGACCCTGACCCTGACCCTGGTCTCCATCACCCTGACCCTGACCCTGACCCTGGTCTCCATCACCCTGACCCTGACCCTGGTCTCCATCACCCTAACCCTGACCCTGGTCTCCATCACCCTAACCCTGACCCTGGTCTCCATCACCCTAACCCTGACCCTGGTCTCCATCACCCTAACCCTGACCCTGGTCTCCATCACCCTAACCCTGACCCTGGTCTCCATCACCCTAACCCTGACCCTGGTCTCCATCACCCTAACCCTGACCCTGGTCTCCATCACCCTAACCCTGACCCTGGTCTCCATCACCCTAACCCTGACCCTGGTCTTCTCCACACAGGTCCCCATCCTCCTGGGTTACCAGCAAAAAGCAAAGGAATGGAAGCCGTTTGTACTAATATTTAAAGTATGTTGCATCGCTGGTACTTACGTAGATGAGCGCATGATTATAGATCCTAGCATTTCGGAATACAAATTACAGCTGATCTAATACATATACAAAAAACACATTTCCTTTACCTGAAATGCCACAATGCAGAAATGTGCAATAAAATGATGTGTGTAGTAGCTTTCCCTAAGGAGGATTTTGGCATGGCTCTGATTTAACCTAGCTGCTACTTGAAATGCTCTGCATACGCCACAACGGGGACCTGTAAGGTCAAGATGACATGATAATACTCTACAGTGGATGCTGAACATCTCCTTTAAGATTACGGTCCATTCAAGGTTTCCTCTCTGCTCAGTAATAATTATTAAGACTACTACAAAATGTGTTATTGTTCTCATACTAGTATTATTAATACAGATAACAGTTAGTATAATTTTAACTTATCTGATGTTTATTTTTTAAAGCAGGCAAGTGCAGAGGTCTTAGAATTTGCAGCATTAATGCATGTGCACACAGCAGCGCCCCCCACCCCCCGCCCCCAGCCCCCCCCAGCCCCCTCCTCTTCCCCCTGCACACAGAAAGGCACACACACACTGGCCTTGTGTCACAGCGTGTACATATTAATGACGCCATTACAGACAATACACCACTGCTATCCATCCTCCAGCAACACTGGCCCTCTGCTAATGGTCTGTCACGCTCAAACACAAAGAGTCATTCTCATCTCTTAGTAGTGACAGCTTTTGGCGCTCCGCTGGGAAATGTTGTTTTTCCTGTCAACACATTTCTCTGCTCACTGTGTATATTTTTGTAGACAACTCCAATTAAACACAGCAGCCAATGACACATATCAAAATGTATCCACTCTGAGATGATTGCGGAACAGGCAAAACTAGGAAGTCAGTATTCTGATTCGGTCTTATATTTGAACAAAGAGACAGAGAGGACGAGGCAGACTCTCTAACTGAGGTGACCTGTTAGATACAGAGCTAGGATCCTATGTGTTTGGAGGTGCATAGGTGCATTAAGCACTTTGGGTGTCCAGAAAAGCTCTATATCAAATGCAGTGGGTTACTATTGTTATTATTATTAAAAGTTATAGCTATGCATTTATTTAAAATAGATTGCATGAATAAAAAAGATTTTTTTCAATTAATGCATATGGATACATTACCGTAATGAGGTATGGTCTATCAAACTGTTTGAAATGATTTATATTTTGAGTTTGTCAACCTTCAAGTCTCACTAGAGACCCATAAACGATACTCATTTCAATATTTCTCAATCAGCATCATAACATAAAATCTAAGACCAAAGTCATCAAAATAAGAGTTAGGGTTTATGTTCGAAATACATTTTAATTAAGTTTTATTTGGTGCTTCTGGAGCTCTGGGTTTGCTCCACAAGGCAAGAAAAAAATAACCTAGGTAAAATTAAAAAGGCAGAAAATAAGATTTGGAAAATATCCCAACATGAAATCCAATCAAATATTTAATCTAGACCGGATGATTAATGTTAGGAGAGTAAAATGAGCTCTGCCATCAAACTGTAGTGTACAAAAAAACCACACAGTGGGGATTGTTTTATTTATAATAAATTCGTTTGGCCTTTGCTATGAAGTATTTTTGGGGACTTAGGAGTGTGTGAATTAGAATTACTGGTATTATCACACAAAGTTTAAGTGGTGTGTGTGTGTGTGTGTTCTTTGCTTTACATGTCTTGCTTTGTTTAAACCTGTTATGGTGAGTCAGGCCTACTTTCTTTGGCTTTCAGAAACATTTAGATGGCCTTTGGTAAGCAGCGTGAAACGTCGTCCTGTGCGCTGCCAGACCTCTGCTCTGGCCATCACTGAGGCCTTGAAGCAGCTGATCATTGACTACTACTTGCACCAACACCACATCATTTGTGTTCCTTTGGCCAGCAATGATGAGGAAATCCAACCCTCAGATTTTTCTGTCCTTAGTTGGCCATAGTATGCAGACGAACATAAACTGTGTACAGTGCATCCGGAGTGTATTCATACCCCTTCACGTTTTCCACATTTTATTATGTTACAGCCTACTGCCAAAATGGATGAAATAAAAAAATTCTCAACATTCTACACACAATACTGCATAATGACTAAGTGAAAAAAGCTTTTTTTAATATTTTTGCAAATGTATTAAAATAAACAAAAAAATTATATCACACGTACGTAAGTAATCACACCCTTTACTCACTACTTTGTTGAAGCACCTTTGGCAGCAATTACAGCCTCAAGTCTTCGAGTATGATGCTACAAGCTTGGTACACCTATTTTGGGGCAGTTTCTTCCATTCATCTTTGCAGATCGTCTCAAACTCCATCAGGTTGGATGGGGAGAGTCTGTACACAGCTTTTTTCAGATCTCTCCAAAGATGTTCAATTGGGTTGAAGTCTGGGCTCTGGCTGGGTCACTCAAGGACATTCACAGACTTGTCCCGAAGCCACTCCTTTGTTATCTTGGCTGTGTGCTTAGGGTTGTTGTCCTGTTGGAAGGTGAACCTTCACCCCAGTCTGAGGTCCAGAGCGCTCTGGAGCAGGTTTTCATCAAGGATCTCTCTGTACATTGCTGCATTCATCTTTTCCTTGATCCTGACTAGTCTCCCAGTTCCTGTCACTGAAAAACACCCCCACAGCATGATGCTGCCACCACCATGCTTCACTGTAGGGATGGTATTAGCCAGGTGATGAGCAGTGCCTGGTTTCCTCCAGACATGACGCCTGGCATTCAGGCCAAAGAGTTCAATCTTGGTTTCATCAGACCAGAGAATTTTGTTTCTTGTGGTCTGAGAGTCCTTTAGGTGCCTTTTGGCAAACTCCATGCGGGCTGTCATGTGCCTTTTACTGAGGAGTGGCTTCCGTCTGGCCACTCTACCATAAAGGCCTGCTTGGTGGAGTGCTGCAGAGATGGTTGTCCTTCTGGAATGTTCTCCCATCTCCACACAGGAACACTGGAGCTCTGTCAGAGTGACCATCGGGTTCTTGGTCACCTCCCTGACCAAGGCACTTCTCCCCCGATTGCTCAGTTTGGACGGGCGGCAGCTCTAGGAAGAGCCCTGGTGGTTCCAAACTTCTTCCATTTGCGAATGATGGAGACCACTGTGCTCGTTGGGACCATCAATGCTGCAGACATTTTTTTGTACCCTTCCCCAGATCTGTGCCTCGATACAATCCTGTCTTGGAGGTCTATTCCTTGGACTTCATAACTTGGTTTGTGCTGTGACATGCACTGTCAACTGTGGGACCTTATATAAACAGGTGTGTGCCTTTCCAAATCATGTCCAATCAATTTAATTGACCACAGGTGGACTCCAATCAAGCTGTAGAAACATCTCAAGGATGATCAGTGGAAACGGGATGCACCTGAGCTCCATTTTGAGTGTCACAGCAAAGGGTGTGAATACTTATGTACATGTGATATACATTTTTTTTATTTTTAATACATTTGCAAAAAATAAAATAAAAGCTTTTTCACTGTCATTATGCGGTATTGTGTGTAGAATGTTGAGAATTTTTTTTTATTTAATCCATTTTGGAATTAGGCTGTAACATAATAAAATGTGGAAAACGTGAAGGGGTATGAATACTTTCCGGATGCACTGTATATTGACAGTGTCTATTGGAGGCTGTATTCCAGAATGGAAACTCAATGACGGTAGCCTAAGCCTAAGGATTCATCATTATGCATTATGTCAAACACCTATAGAAGCTGATTGACAGTTTAGAAAGAGAAAAGAGGAAAGCAGTGCTAGAGGCCTTTTCTCAATTTGAATTAAATTATAACTTACGAGTTACCTTGCTATGCTACAACAGCAGTTAATGAAAGATACATTATTTTCTTACCTGTGAACATTGATGAATGCAGTACAGGACAGACAACACAAACTCACTTACTCCTTAATCGACATTGTCCAATTCAAATAGATTAATCTGTCTTTAATACATACCATTTAACAAGATGGAACAAATTGCTGCAGCCACTCCGATACGAAACACAGTATGAGGTAAAGTCAGTGAAGGACCCCCCAGTACTAAAAAGATTTGGATATAACCAATGGCTTTGATAATCGCTCTGTAATGTCATTTTGTTATGTTTTTCTTCCTCTAATATTGCTTTCACATTATTGGGTTTGCCAAAACTGCTCTTGTAGTCATAATTAAATGTTGACATGTCGGGGACGTTCTGAAATTAAACAAATCCATCACCTAACGTGTAGACATTACACAGTAACTGAAATATGAACACATTATTGAACAAAAACCCATTCAAACTTTTTTATTATTTTGTGGAGAACAGAACTGATGAGTGAGAAGGAGGTTGAAGACCCAGAAGTTCATTTGGAAAAGATTATCAAATGTCATCGTTTAACCCAATATCCTTTAGGTTTAGCGATAGTTTGATCTACTTTCTCACTTTATCGAATGCACAAATATGTTATCTAAATGTTGTTGTTGCGCTTTGAGGTTGTTTTTACAATGAAACAACTACAAATTAAATGTATTATTGAATGTCACAATGAATGAACTGGGACAAACAGACTTTGTTTTTCAAAATAGAATACAAGTTCACAAATGTTCCTTCCATCTGATCAACTGAATATTACTGAAATATATTTGTTTAAAGGTTTGTTTCCTGTGAAAATTACACAAGAAAGGCAGGTGGAACTGCCTCTCGACTCTTTTTAAAGGTAAGAAAAAAATAAACATAAAAATGTTATAATGTTTCAACAAACATTTCTATGTCAAGGGATCTGACCGTGTGTCAAATACAAGAATAGCTTACAACTAAGTCAATGTGACCTACTCAGCAAGTGAATTCAGAAGGATGCTGGGAGCTCAAATAGGTTTCTGAGTGTTCACAAGATGGAACCATGGAAACCAGTTAAATGGACCTGGCATCAGACTGCTCAGAGTCACAGCTCTTCAACTATAGAGCCGGGTCAAAGTTCACTGCTCAGAGTCACAGCTCTTCAAATATCGAGCAGGGTCAAAGTGCACTGCTCAGTCATAGCTCTTCAAATAGGGCAGGGTCAAGGTGCACTGCTCAGTCACAGCCCTTCATATAGGACAGGGTCAAGGTACACTGCTCAGAGTCACAGCTCTTCATATAGGGCAGGGTCAAGGTGCACTGCTCAGAGTCACAGCTCTTCATATAGGGCAGGGTCAAGGTGCACTGCTCAGAGTCACAGCCCTTTGTATAGGGCAGGGTCAAGGTGCACTGCTCAGAGTCACAGCTCTTCATATAGGGCAGGGTCAAGGTGCACTGCTCAGTCACAGCCCTTCATATGGGGTAGGGTCAAGGTGCACTGTTCAGAGTCACAGCCATTATCACCGAGCCAGGTCAAAGTGAAAATAAATGGATAATTTAATTTCAAATCCATCTCATCTCTTCCAGTGAACCCTATGACAGCTATAAATGAAAGAAGTTGAGTACATTTTGCTTCCTGGGACATTGGTTTCCACGTTAAGGCCTCCACAACAGGGAAAGCTCAGCAAAAAAATCTACAACAATACGTCAATCTTCATTAACCAGAACAGCCTAAATAAATGTACTGTACAAGCTTCGGGCAAAGCCTTTTGCAGTGAAAGTATAAAATGTCTGGTTAGATGATTGTCACTGCTATTAAGTAACTACCTAATGCATATAGTGCAGAGGGTTTTTTAGTGAATGGAAATGTAATGAATTGAAAGGTCAGGGGGTCGATGAGAGATTGAGCTAGAGTAGAGCATGCTGTAATGGGACTCCAGCAATAGAAAGACATCTCTTCTCAAACACAATGAAAACCTTTCCATTTACTGGAGAAGTCAGGCTGGTCCTTTTATCATTTTGAAGAGAGCAAAAATGCTTCATATTCAAAATAAAAAAGAAAATTTCCACAAAAATCAGGCATTACTTTAGCACTTTGTAAATCATTACCAGAAGCTCCTCTTTCCAACTAGTAAAGAAAACAAATTTGCAGTATAAAATACATAAAATAATATATAATGTAAAATATAATATAATAAGACATGATAATATACTGGGTAATAATTATTTATTTAATAATTATTTACTATTTTCCTGTTTGTAACAAATATTTAGACTAAATTAATAAACCAACTGGGATCATTTGCTATTCAAAATGGTATTACAGTAAAGCTGAGCAGAATCCAGTGCACGTGAAAATATAAAACTTGTAGGAAAAAAAGAGAATACAAATATAATGTTATTGTACATCTTTCAGGGATTAAGAGCAAAACACAATGAACGTTAGGGATTCTTAGATCCAGTTCAGATTCCATGGTCCTGATTTATCAGTGAAATAACAACAAAACACAATGAACGTTAGGGATTCTTTGATCCAATTCAGATTCCATGGTCCTGATTTATCAGTGAAATAACAACAAAACACAATGAACGTTAGGGATTCTTTGATCCAATTCAGATTCCATGGTCCTGATTTATCAGTGAAATAACAACAAAACACAATGAACGTTAGGGATTCTTTGATCCAATTCAGATTCCATGGTCCTGATTTATCAGTGAAATAACAACAAAACACAATGAACGTTAGGGATTCTTTGATCCAATTCAGATTCCATGGTCTTGATTTATCAGTGAAATATTGATCCATTCCATGAGATGTCATTGAGCACAGTATTAGTTTGTTGTGTAGTTACAATAGCTCAGAGTCCATTGCCGTACACACCATTTTACTGACATGCAGATGTAGGATGCTGTGCTTGCACTGCAATGGTTTCATATCCTGCTAGGGAGAATGTTTTTTTGTTGTTGTTACTTAATGGAAACAAATAGCACACATTATAATGAATGCCGATATGCGTGTGATTCATAATTTTTAACTCGTAATGTATCTTAATCTATTTGATAGAAAACCTAGGTAACAGGCTCTGCTGTTTCCACAGAGATCCTGTGCGGTTATAAGAGCTGGCATCCTGTCATTTTCCAGACTCCAAACAGGGATCCATTTTAACAACTACACAGATGAATTCTCCATGAGCATCATGAATTCTCCGTTCACGCTGCCCTCATTCCACATTTCAGCTGTTCGCCGTGTTTGTTTGTTCCCAACTGGATAGCAGCCAATACCACAACAATTCTCAACAACATTAATAGGAGAATAAATAATAATCTGTCAAACTGGCCTCATTGTGGAGAAGAAAGTGGAATAGGATTGTAAAGGGAAAAATGAGAACGCTTGCCTTCCACCTTTTTGTTACACAGTAAAGTATATGTAAGGATTATACACAGGATTCTCTAGGAGTTCTGCATAGCAAATGAAGATGTAACCCACGACCAGTGACTGACAAACTAAGTTACTGGTTTTCCTGTGTTACTAAATTACTGGTTTTCCAGTGTTACTAAGTTATTGGTTTTCCAGTGTTTGTAAGTTGCTGGTTCCACAGATACTAAGTTCTTGGTTTTCCTGTGTTACTAAGTTACTGGTTTTCCAGTGTTACTAAGTTACTGGCTTCCCAGTGTTGGTAAATTACTGGTTTTCCAGCGTTGGTAATTTACTGGTTTTCCAGTGATACAAAGTTACTGGCTTTCCAATGCTGGTAAGTTACTGGTTTTCCAGTGTTGGTAAGTTACTGGTTTTCCAGTGTTGGTAAGTTACTGGTTTTCCAGTGTTGGTAAGTTACTGGTTTTCCAGTGTTGGTAGTGATGCAGTGAGAGAACTCATGGGGCTGGCTCTGAGGCTAGGTGACTACCAGCTGGCTTGGCTTGTTCCCTGCTGCTGAGGAAGCTCACCACTGTGCCCTAAAGCAAGGCACTCAACCAGCTATGCTCCCATTGCAGAGAGAGCATCCAGAGGAGTGGGATGGAACGTGGAACTGGAGGGAGCAGAAGAGGGAAAGAGGGGAAGAGCTGAAGACATTGGAGGAGAGGAAAGAGGGGAAGAGCTGAAGACATTGGAGGAGAGGAAAGAGGGGAAGAGCTGAATACATTGGAGGAGAGGAAAGAGGGGAAGGAAAGAGATGGGGTGTGATGTGTTTTGGCACAGAGCAGGACGCTAACAACCACGTCCTAAAAACCCTCTGACAACAGATGGACCTCATTACCACTCAAAGAGAATGCACTAAGATGTACATAGATGTGAAACAATTCTCTTTAGGGAAAACCAGTGACAAAGAAAAATGGTTTGAGTCTCTAGG